>JAINUG010000196.1:0-142500 GCA_029706075.1 Aldrovandia affinis | reverse complement strand
TCTCCCATCTCCCTTTCTCCCTCTTTCACTCCCTCTCACTCAGCAAATCGATAACGCGTCACAAAGTAACGCCATGTCTGCCAGCCGAGTGCCTGGTATGTAGCCCAGACATCTCAGTCTCGACAGAGCGAACGTTGTTACTACTACTGCATCATTATCCTCGCAGGTTAATAGGATTTAGCTGCACAATGCAGGCACCGGTGGAGCTCAACAGTGCCCGTCATTAGCCTGCTGGCTAAACCCTCGCTCCCCTCCCCAGCGAATTACACAGCTTACATGTGCGTAGCTCTGTTTGACGCACGTGCCTGCAATGTTCAAATGTGCCCTCACTGTTAGATACACCTCTTAAGCAGCTGGTTCTGAGCTGGCTATACGGGTGAGCCTGTTTTTAATTTTTTGGGAGGGGTTGAGCTGCCAATGTATGTTCGGGTGTAACAACCATTGCACGTAATATATCAATTCAGTTGAAAAGCACGGTTCCATTTTTCACAACGTCGTATCGATACTCCGACCCACAAGTATCCTCTAATGCGCGAGCTGCAGTGACGTTACAGAGGTTGACATTTTACGTATGCTGCTCTTTTTGCTTAATTACAGATGGTTGTTCAGTCTGTGTACATTTCCTTAAACCATTGAACCTCATTCCATGCCATTACATTTCTCAAAGCTATTATTTCAAATTAATTTTAAGCAATTTAAACTAAGAAATTTAATTTAAGAAATTAAGCAATCATTTAAAATTGACTCATGCAGTTATATTATGGGGTGTTAATGTGGTTTTGATTCAATTTTGTCCTTTGAAGTACATCATAGTAATATTATTTGAGGTATTGTGATTCTGTTGTTATGAGAAATTGAGAAATCCCAAAGTATCGTGATATAAATCGTATCGTGAGGCACTTGCCAATACCCAGCGGCTCTTCATAGGCCACTACCAGGTGTGTGTGTTTTACTGGGGTAAAGGAACAAGTCATTCCCCCCCAGTAAAAGCAAGCAGCATTTAATTTGATTTGATCATGCTGCCTGGCATCTCCAAGTGTTTAATAACCTTCAAAGACTCGCTCGCATCCGAGCGGCAGCCCATTAGGAAGAGGCCTGTGTTCATTAATATAGAGACGCAATGTTCTCTCCGCGTAATCGTCTGGTCTGTTTACCACTGGAAACAACAAGTGTTCCCTTCTGCCACCACACAAAAACACACCCACTCACTCATACAAATGCACAAACGCCACACACAACACAAGCACGTACGTACTACGTACTCACTGACACAGGCACAAATACACACACACACACACACGTCCACACACGCCCACATGCACACAGACGCACTCACTCTCACACACATGCCCAAGCACATGGCCCCACACACACATAGTGGTGCATGAGGGGGCTGATGTCAAGGTGCTCACTCACCATTGAACCTCTGCAGCAGGGCCTCCATCAGCGCGGTGAGAGGCAGAGAGAGCAGGGCCAGCACAAATACCACGTTAAAGTTCAGGAAACCATTTACAAAGTAGTAATGCCAGGGCTCTGTGCCTACACTCACCACAAAAACACACACACACACACACACACACATATCCACATTCAGTTAGTGCCTCAACTAGGTTCAAAAGAGAGCAATAAAGACAGCAAGGTGACAGGTGCCATAATAGCCCAACACTGCCCCCATCTGGACACTCTCAAAAACTGCACAAATCTATAATCTATAAATCTATAATCTATACTTGAGGAAGCTTTAGCTTGCAATTTCTTGCACTTGGTTTATATAGGGACAGTAGGAGAAAAAAAAAGACCTGCCACTGTACAGCAAGAAACACATTGAGTAGAGGGTCTGATTACTGTTCAACAATGTCCCTGGGACCTGAGACAAAGCAGATTTAAAAAACAGTACCATACAGATCAGGGCCGTGGGGAGTGAAGACGTTGTATAGGATGATGTTGAGCGGAGCGATCACCAG
Organism: Aldrovandia affinis; assembly: GCA_029706075.1. Lineage (NCBI taxonomy): Eukaryota > Metazoa > Chordata > Actinopteri > Notacanthiformes > Halosauridae > Aldrovandia > Aldrovandia affinis. The sequence continues at coordinate 140,536 of JAINUG010000196.1, read as the reverse complement.
CTTGCCGTAGTAATAACTGTCCACTGCCATCACAGGAACCTATGAGAGGAGGGCGGAGAGATGGAAAGAGTGGTTAAGAGAGAGAGAGAGAGAGAGAGAGAGAGAGAGAGAGAGAGAGAGAGAGAGAGAGAGAGAGAGAGAGAGAGAGGAAGAGGTGGGAAAGAGGTCGGGGAAAGAGAGGTAGGGAGATGGCAGAAAGAGAGAGTGAGAGAGGTGGGAGGGAGAGATATGGGAGAGAGGCAGACAGAGGTGGGAAGATTTAACATCATGGTGGCAGCTGCAAAATGTAAAAAAAGCTTGAGTGTGTGAGCTCACCAGGAAGAGAATCAGAGCCACCAGAGTCCAGGTGACGAAACTCTTCCACCTGCGTTTCAGCAGCAGCAGGTCAAAGGCAATGGGCAACCTGTCAGCAAATAGAGCATTCAGTCCAGCACTCCCATATTCAAATATGCTTTATATGCATGACTTGTGTTGAACTTGTGATGCTAAGGCAGACAATATGACTACATAGACAATGGCCAAAATAATGATCTCAGAATCAGAAGGCAAATTTATTTATACACATTCCTTAACCATCCACCAATCCAAGTCCAAGTCAGTCAATATTTTTGTTCAAATAGTTACATGTCAACCTAAGTATGGAGAGACCACTCTAAAAATCTTTTTCTATATAAATTCAGTGGAGAAAAATCACGTGGTCATATTAGTTTTCTCGGAATCTTCACATTTTACGGCTGGTGATATGCTGTTAATATGTGGGTAATGTCATCTTCCTTACGAAACTCCTTCATGGTTAGATTTATTTTTCAAACATAATCCCTGTTTAAATGCGTATTTGAATGAAATTAACACTTTGTACACTAGGGGGCGATGGTTCAACTAAAAGCTCTCGATATGACAAAATTAGGATCATTGTATTGTGTTTCAGTTTTAACTGCATGTGAGCAGTGGTACTTTGGTAGATGTCTTCTCTTTCATGTCAATGAAAGGACCTTGCAAGACCATAAGGGTGCATGAATTTTTATATCTCCTTTCTCATTCCTAAATTTCAATTAAAAGATGAAATATCAAAATACATAGCGGGGTCCAAAAGTCTCAGTCCACTACCAAGATCTGTTTGTTTTCATTGTTCATCGAAAACTAACACGTGTATTAATATGGTCCTCTATGTGTTCTCGTTGCTACTGCAGATGTTTTAATCTTGAACAAGGACACTTCCTTTGCAAAGGTTTTTGCAGCTGTGTGTAATTATGTTAGCAGAGCTTAGTGAAGTAGTTAGTTAGAGGTCAAATTGTTCTCCTGAGTAAAGTTTTTGATCTTAGTTTTTGAACAGACCTTGGTAGTGGACTCAAGACTTTTGGACCCCACTGTAGGTCGTTATTAAAACATTGCAGAAAGTAATGTATTCTCTTAGATTTAGACTTGTGTACTTGTTCTGCAGCTGGGGATTGGTAACATAACTACCAGCGCCCCTATATCAATTTATACAGCTCCAGCTTCACTGAAAGGAAGGTACAGTGCCACTTCCCAGAACAAAGACCTGAAACCCAGTAGTCCCCAGGACACAAAAAGAGAACTGTCTAGGTATCATTGCCATGATTGCTAACATGATTGCCATTATATTTGAAAATGTTTACAGTCTTCATTCAGTTCCCTGTTTTGAAAGTTCTTCAACGCCATTGTCTAGGGACTTTCATTTCTTTTTTTTTTAAGATTTTGTTTCTGATGTTATCCCATTTTCTTCCAATTTAGTAGCCAATTAGACCCGCTATTTTATGTCAATCCCCCTAGAAATGTGAGTTTACGTAGTCCTGCGACCGATAGTGATGAAGGCGAAGCATCGTCTCCTCCTAGACGACACTTGCCAAGCCGTCGACCGTAACCCGGTACTACAGGGCCACTCTTATACGCAGCGAACGTCCTGTCGGCTTCTCTCCCCCCTCCCTGGGGCGGACAGCCAATTGCCGCCCCTTAGTGGCACTCCCGGACAGAGCTAACTCTGGCGGGATGAGGAATCGAACTCCGGTCTCCGTGGCCAGTGTCGAGGGACGTCTAATCAGGACGTTCTAGCTTGCTCGCCACCAGGAAAATGTCTTTTTTTTACAAAATCTCAGGTATGTGATTCAGTGTGGCTTTACACGCTGTAGCTGGTTACATCCCTCACTCTCACCCCAAAAGGATGCTGAAGGGCCAGCCCACAATGCCCCCTGCTGCCACGCCCAGAATGGCCAAGCTGGGCGTGTCCTGGAACCAGCCTGTCATGGCCACAACCGTGCTGTACATGCAGAAGGTGCTGGGCAGGAAGGCTGGGAATCACATGACACACATCACGGAACTTACAATATATGTAGAATAATAATAGTAAGCATAATTAGAACCATAATAAGCATAATCTGAGTAATAATATTATTATTTAAAAATTGTTATAGATGAACCTGCTGAGGAGCAGAACATCCCAGCACTCAGGACCAGGAAGGCCAGCATGAGCCGTCCCACGTGCAACCCAAACTTCTTACATACCGCCCTGAGGAGAAAAACACACATGCATGCATATGTATAAGCATACGCGCACGCACGCACACACACGCACGCACGCACACACACACACACACTGTCAGCTACTTAAAGTGCTCTGGCCAGTATGCCATATACTCCCCTAAGACTTGTCCCTTTTTGTTCAGTGGAGCATGTGGTGTACACCCCTCCGCTCCTGCCCCTTCTGCTTAAATGTTTCATGCACGCCACTACAGGATACACAGATTTATGAATGGGCATTGTCGGGAGTGCCTCCCCTAATGCTCACTTGTAGAAGTACAGCTCACACACACAGCAGGTGAACGCCAGCACACAGCGCAGGAAGTAGAACACCAGGACCTGCCAAACGGGGGAGACAAAGAGTGGGGTCATCCTCTACCACCACAGACACTAAAACCTCCAAAATACATTCTATGCAGTGAACGAGAAGAATGCTTCCTGCTGAGTGGGGTGAACATACCTTGTTGGTCTGCAGTATCTTGGCGTGAAAGCAGGCGGGCAGGGCATGGAGCCACAGGTAGGCATAGGAGCGGATGGCATAAGATGGGGAGTACTCCCATGTCTGCATCCCTTTGCCATACAACAGGTAGTGGGTCTGATAGGACAGAGTGGAGAGTGGAGAGAGAGATGAAAAGAAAGAGATCATATGCAGGCCCTCTTTTCCAAAATGATAAGATGCATGCTAGAATTTGTTTGTGTGTGTGTGTGTGTGTGAGAGAGAGAGAGCGAGAGAGCAAGAGAGAGAGAGAGAGAGAGAGAGAGAGAGAGAGAGAGAGAGAGAGAGAGAGAGAGAGAGAAGGGAGTGGGGGGGTGACAGACAGAGATGCAAGACTCAGAGAGGATGAGAGAAAGGAGGTGAATTAGTGCAACTTAGTGAGTGTTTGCGGGTGAGGATTAGAAGGCATAACTGGGTGAGTGTTGGTGAGCGAGATTGGGAAAGAGTCAGAACCCGTGATTGGGAGAATGTTTAGAGGGGGCACGATTAGGTGTCTGTTTGATTGAGCTGTCAGTAATGCACAGCACTCACAGGCTCCCAGTAGTTGAAGGTCTCATCGCAATCCGAGATGTTGCTGAGCAAGGCGGCGCAGAAGCGGGCCGATACCAGGCATTTGAAGGCAGTGGAGCCCTCAGGTGCCCATACCTGGCCTGCCTTGCTGGTAGACCTATGTTGGGAGAAAGGCTGGGTGAAGGGGATCACATGCTTATCTGGGTACAAACTATGCAGCCGGTGGCAAGGCAGAGGGAGCAGAGTAACATTCCGAGATTAATTTGAATTCAACCATTTTTTACATGCCTCGTTGACTTGCATTAAAGCGCTATACTTTATCCCAAGTGAAAGATTCCATGCCGTCCGTATTTTGTCGTTTTTGTTTTTAATTCCCTTGAAGTGTGATGGTTGTAATTAGCCCAGGAAAATAATAATGACGCGATGAGCAATTTGCAATTTCTATGCGACATCTGTCATAACTCACACACTGGGTCAAGTCTTATATGCTTAGCTACTTACGAAAGTTCCCGCATTTAACTCCATTAAAATGTGTCAACGACTCAATGAATGTAGTGATATTATCAAGTTAAACCTTTATTGTATCTCATTTAACTGCATTGCTAGCTATCTCGCTAACAGGTTATTGCTTTATAACGTTACATGTAGGTAACGTTAGCTAGCTCGTTAGCTTTCAAAAACAAGCATCTAGGATTGCTATTTAATATCTAAATAAATATGAACGTGCACAAGGCATAAGAAAAAGGCATGCAAATTAGGCAGCCAATCACCCATAAATAGAAGAACGCGATAGGTTAACTCTCCTAATCAAAGGTAGAACACTGCGGTGATATACGTGTAACGTTAGCTAGCTGCCTACAATCTGAAATGAATGGGACAACGTGAGAATCGCTGGCTCTACTTACTACGTACGTGTCTCTATCGTAATGGATTGACAACACTACTGACTCATCTAGTTAAATTGCTTAAATATTTTAAACGAGAGGTGCAATACTCTATACTAGGCATCTAGTTATGCATAGCCCTAGAGCACCTGGCCAAATTCTTATTTGATTTAGAAAGCGAACGTTAGCACATTTAGATACAAGATTGAGACAGCTAACGTCAGTTTAGCTAGCTAGCTAGTCTACGACAATCAACTCATCTGCTGGCAGATTGCAGCACTCACTCATTCCGTATTTCTGAGTTTTTACTGTCCTCGATCCCTTTTTCGTCTTTTATTACTCGGGTGTCACTGGCAATGTTGGGGTTCACGTTATTTGTGTCTTGTTTGCTTCCTCGTCTGTTCCGCTGCCGGGGTCCCCTCGTCGCCATCTCTACTACTGGCATACCATGGCCTCTTCAATTGGCAGTCCAATGAAAGGTGGCCATATCAAGTGAGGGCAAACTCCAAATCGCCTAAATCATGGATTAGTAATCTCAAAACAGGTCACATTGATTTGTATGACCCTGAACAAACAAATAATTCTAACATAATAATTAAAACCAATCTGCAACATAATTAATTTAACATATAATTCAGTTGTTTAGATTTAAATAATGAGCAGTTTATTCATTACAATGTATGTTTGAATTTAGCCAATGGGAGTGTACAATTGTATAAACCTCCTTGGTTTAGCGAATAATCTTGTGCTTTTTAGTGAGAAAAAAAACCTCTGCCCCGCCTAATAGATATTCCTGGTCAATTTATTCAATAACCTCTATCACATCAAGACAGTGCAAGTAAACCTTTATAAAGAACAATGTTAAGTAAACAACCATTTACACAATATTATGGCTTATCATATGTGACCCAGTATCACACTCAGTTTACAATGCACCATTTTGAACATGCCATAGTATATGTATATATATATATAGTATGTTAGGACAAAAAGGTAAAAATGCATGCAAACTCAAAACTCACAAAGACGGACAAAGTTTCAGACATACCTAGTCACGATGACAATAATTTATGTTTCAGGAGAAAGATGCACAGCAGTAGCATGTTTCAATTTCTGTAATATTCTTTTCATGAGCAGAATGGGGGCGGCAAATGTGTTTCTACAAAGCTTCAAAGCTTTCTAAGGAAAGCCTGTGACATTTACAACACAATAGCTTCTGAAATAAAGACACAGAGAATGCGTTAATTAGCATACATTACTACAATACAAGCAACAGGTCACAACAATTTTTTTTTAAAGCTTACTTCCATTTTGGCAGCACCAAAATGTTCACAAACACAAGCAGTTGATCATCAAAACTAATAATCGTTAAATATAGCAAAGCAAAAAACGTATGACTATCAAAAAATATTGTTCGATAATGAATAAATTAATAGTGTATAATATTAAGCACATGACAATATAAAATAAATATATATTTTTTCCGGAATAATAAAAATATCTCTGGCACATAAAAACCTACGTGTTTTCAAAGCCATGGGCTATAATTGAGCTTTCAAGCTTTTTGATTCACTTCATGAACTGAAAATCCAGACATTTATTAGTGGGCCGTTGCCAGCAGGGGGAAGTAATACGTTCTCTCGTTTATTGAACTTGAATACATGGCTCTCTAAAACTTGCAACTTATTGGGATTGAATTTTATTGACAATTTTAATTTGTTTTGGGGCCGTAGAGCTTTTTTCATGCATGATGGCCTTCACCCGAACAGGATGGGTGTAAAAGCTCTGACAGACAATCTCATCTTCTCCATTCGGAACGCTGCATTTTCTCCACAGGACAATTTTCAGTGCAAGGAACACAGAGTCACCACACTATCTCTGCCCAAGGACAAAACTCCCCCTCAACTTCAGCCTGCAGCCTGTGCTTGCAGCGAGGACATTATGCAGCTTGAAGACCGTGGTGATAAGCAGCTGCTATTCCAACCTCAGGCCTTGAGCATGAACCCTGAAGAATTCCCACCTCTGATTAGGGGCATGGAACCTGTCTCTCCCTCCAGAGACAGTGACTTGGAATCTGACACAAGCCCCTTCCTGGCACTTCCGCAGTCCTTCACTGCCACCCCTCAGAACACCCGCCTCCCAGTATCCCCTCCCCCATTATCTTCTCCATCACCTCCCTCACCATCCCCTTCACCACCTGCGGCATTACTCCCTTCACTATCCTCACTACCCTCTACATCAGTCCCTCACTCACCGTCGCCTCAGCTGCCCCCCTTAACACCTCCTTTATCACGCCCTTCACCATGCCCCTTCCCTCCCTCCCTCTTCACCCCCTTAGCTTCACCATCAGTCTTCCGCAAACGCCAGGCACCACCCCCACCCAAGATTGGCAAACCTTTTTCTCCACTCCTACTTCCTCTACTCCCCCCATCAACATCACTACTACCACGCAAGCGACAGGCTCCGCCCACATCCAAGACCTTGCCCCTCTGCTGTTTTCACTATACATGCTTCCTCTAGGTGATATCATCAGGGAACATGATGTTAGTTTCCATAGCTACGCTGATGATACACAATTGTACATATCCATTGAGCCAAGTAATGTAGATGCCTTAAGCTCCCTTACTACCTGTCTGTCAGCAATAAATAAATGGATGAACATAACTCTCTAAAACTTAATGAGGATAAGACAGAAATCCTATTGGTTGGCCCCAAATCCAAAAGGGATGAGCTGCTTAAAAGACTTGGCAATCTGACTCCCTGGATCAAACCAGAAGTAACAAGTCTGGGTGTTATTTTAGATTCTGATCTAAGTTTTACGCCCCATATAAGCAAGGTGACCAAGGTGGCATTCTTTCATCTCAGAAACATTGCCAAGGTACGGCCATTCCTGACCCAGCAAGATGCTGAAAAATTAATTCATGCGTTTATCTCAAGTAGATTAGACTATTGCAATGCACTCTTTACTGGTCTTCCTAAAAGTCCATTGAGAGGCTGCAGCTTATCCAGAACTCCGCTGCCAGACTACTAACTAAAACAAAGAAGAGAGAACACATCACTCCAGTCTTAGTTACACTGCACTGGCTCCCTGTATCTACCAGAATTGATTTTAAAGTCCTTCTACTCGTTTTAAAAGCTCTAAATGGCTTAGGACCGGCCTATATCACAGAGTCTCTGTCACTCTATGCTCCTTCGCGAGCCCTTAGATCCTCTACTGCTGGTTTTTTAGATACTTTAAACCCCACCCAAAAGAAAATTGGAGATGCAGCCTTCGTCAGCTATGCTCCCAAATTGTGGAACAGTCTACCCAAAGATATTAGAGAGGCAGGCTCTGTTGACATCTTTAAACGGCACTTAAAAACATATCTCTTTAACCTAGCCTTTTTCTAGCACCACATCCTATGATATGAGTCCCATATGCTGTCTTTAAATGACATTTTATGCTCTTAAATATTTATTGTTTTACTGTTTTAATTAATTCACTGATGTTTTACTGGTCATTGATGTTTTATTGTTTTATTTTCTGCTTACTCTTAACAACTTGTTTTATATCTTGTTTTACTTTGTCTGTGAAGCACTTTGCGCTGCATTTCAATGCATGAAAGGTGCTATATAAATAAAGCTTATTATTATTATATTATTATTATTATAATATCTACTTCCACACACCAAACACTCCACACAATGTTTCAAGCCCATTTTAAAACCCAAAACATCGCATTTCCCCCCCCATCCTAGTGGTATCAAACAAATTGATAAATACATAATTTCCTTCTCTCATCACTTCCATGTGTGTCAATGCCTTTAGGCCAAAGTATGAATAAACAGAAGAAGCTGGAGCTACAGGTTGTGAGTCAGTGGATTAGGGGCCTTACAGACCAAAATGTTCAGCGAAAGTAATGTTTTTCAATGGGGGTTATCCAGGGACATATGGCAAGGATGACCACAAGGGAGTACAGTAAAGCCAGTTAAACATTTTCAACTTTTCCTGCACTACCACACGACCTTCTCCATGCCCAACCAATCCCCCGAGGTAGACAGACTTTCTATACAGGACAAAAAGAGCCTTGTTCCCACCCTCTGTGCTGCCCCCAAAACCATACCTATACATAGATGTGGTGAGGGATACACATTTACTGTATCCCTTTTCCTGTCTATACACACTCTTAACTGAACAAGGGCAGTAAATTGCATCCATTCATCGCTCTCTTTTCCTCTCTGAGCTACCTCAGTGTGACTTGAAGGCGCAAGGGAAGCAGCTGACGTAGCTGCAGCTGCATGCCCAGGGCCTGGGTCTGCGAAAGGGCGCGGTCCGAGGACTGGTAGGTTAGACGGTAGCAGAGGCTGGCATGGCCCATGTGGGGGTGCCGAAAGCGGTCCACCAGCACCACCTCCCTAACAGCGCCCGCCGACACCCGCCGCACCAGGGCGTGGAAGGCCAGTTCGTCAAAGCTGTCGGGCTCCACCCAGAAGCTGATGTCGTGTGTGTAGGCCAGTGAGTACAGGGAGAAGTCCCGGAAGGGCCCGGGTGATTCGGAGAGGAAGTGTGCCTGGAAGCGTGGGTCAGGGCTCCACAACAGACGCCAGTCCTGCACAGAGAAGAGCTGTGCAGCCAGCAGGTCAAGGCTAAGGGTGACCACGCACAGCTGAATACCCTCCGGGCCTTCACCTGACGGGGCAGTCATAGTGGCCAGCCGCCCGACTCTGGAAAGGTCCTTCGAATTCACCCACACCTGATTCACACCTCCTCCCTCCTCCTCCTCCTCATCCTTGAAGGAAAAGCCATGTGGAACCAACAGGGCCTCCAGGCGGCTCCGGAGTTGTAGCAGGGGCTGGGACTCCACGGGGAAGGACCCCAGGAGGAGCAACTGGTGAAAGACGGGGGCACCGCAACCACCACTCCGGGAGACGGGCGCCCTGCGGAACACCAGGCCGCTCACGGCGTATAGCACCTCGGGGCGGAAGTCCCTGTGCTGCACCATCTCCTGGACATGAATCAGCAGGGATGGCCGGAGCCTGTAGCCCCAAGTGGCACTGTTCTGGCCACCATTGGACCCGCTGTCCACTACGGTGTCCCTGTCCTCCTCGCTCAGCACACGAGTCTCTATGGGTCGGATCCAGTAGACCTCAGAGGGGGTGACCTCAGGGCCGCAGGCTTGCAGCCTCTCCGGGGATTTTCGGAACAGTTCAGGCCACTCCATCTCCAATGTGCACACTGGCCCATCCGACTGCAGCTCCCTCAGTAGTTGCTCCTGCACAATCCGTACTGGGTGGTGTGACTGAGGGTGCAGGAAATCCCTGACCGGGACAGATACCACACCGTGAACACAAGGAACAGACTGCAATTATTCAACATAAAACAGTCCACCCGCCTCGAAAAAAGTATTATTGAAAGGCAGCTTTGTGTTGTTGTATAATATAACACAAAAGAGAGAAGCCATGAGCATTTCATGTACAAGCCATTTGTTCTATTTGCAGATATTCAAACAGTACGTGGGATATTGGCACTGGGTCTACTAGCAATAACTGTGGGACCTTATGGCACAGTGCATCACCTGCCAAATGCCTCAAAGTATGTGACAAGATTTGCAGGGAGAAATGGGCAATGGGCAAAGCTACGGCCAATTATGTGCTGCCCTTTGGGGCTGCTGGCCAGAGCTGGCACCAGCACAGTCAGGATTCGATACCAGACTCACTGGTGCATTCACACACTGGAACATTGTCTTAGCAGCATAAACCACTCAGCAGCCATCATTCAACCACAATATGAACTGATCTTTTTCCAGCAGAGTTAGTTCACATACCATGATACAGGATTTTTTTCTTGCGAGTAAACCAGAGGCAACGTGAGAGGACGTTGACTATGTTTAAGAGAGTTCAGCTCTGATTGTGACCATATGAACACATGGGTACCTGTTCACATATTCGCTCAGCTCTTCTGGAATCTCAAACAGCACACTCTCCCGTCCCAGCAGCACCTCCATTTTGACCTTCTGCAGTGTGGTATAAGGGAGGCTACGTGTGAAAGTGTGGGTGAGAGCCCCTTCCACGTGGAAGCCTTTGTCCTGACTCCTGAGAAAATGATAATACCACATTGTAAACCTGTTCAGTTCTGCATATGCACAAGTAGGACTCCAACAGATACCGCCAATCCTTGTTCCACCAAATACAGGTTGCTTTCTTCCTTTCTGCATGGTTAGTAACAAAGTGCACGCGCATAGTCAACAGCACTATTCTGCATCAAACCAGACGGAGACAGCAGCTTGATTCTGTCTCTCATCCAATTGCCAGAAATGCAAATTATCACACAAGTAAACAGTTAATGATTACAACATATGCGCACTAGTGTAAACATACAGATCAAGGTGCAGCAGCACACCTCAAAGACTGCAGACGGTTCACAGTAAAGAACATGGTGAAATGAGCAGGCCACAGAACAACAGGGTCGGACGTGTGTCACCTGTAACCTGTGCACTTGTAGCTCTGGTATTTGTCTCGATCAAAGGGGCAGATGTCATTCAGGATGAGTCCTGCCTCGGCTGCCATGGCGACGGCCTGCCAGCTGTTGTGCCACTCCCTCATGGGTTTATCAACTGGTGTACCCCCCTGCCCATTGCACAGGGCCACGTGGACCTCACCGCTCTCTGTCAGCACCTGGACACAACTGGACATGGTAGCCAAGTCACATGTTAATCTTCTTTAAGGACCAAACATCAATCTCAATCTGCCAATTAGTTTATCTTCTGGCTCTTAATAAGCAATAGCCTTGGCTAACAAAATATGGCAAAACAATAGTAGTATGCCTGAAATCTACCTAATAATTATATTGCTGCACGGTGTTACATCTACTTAGCCGTGTTAGCCTGGTACAGCTGTTGAGTGAGCACAGTGGCACCACCAGCTCTCACCTGTGAAAGAACTTGGCTAGCAGGCTCCGGTTCTTCTTCACTCCGCTCTTACGACCACAGTGAGGGAAGTTAAAGATAACGCAATCGAAAAGCCGCGGGGTCAGCTTCTCGCACTCTTTCAGGCGCGTGCAGTCCACCTGGAAGTACACATCTGCTCCTGTGGAAGAGACATGGTTTAAGTCAGCTCGTTTTCTCCTAACGAGGGTGACTCTCCGCACCCCCGCCTCCTCCCAATATGACATATTTAGGACAGAAAAAAACTGAGAGACCTATCCTGAAGTGTCTCACCGTAGTCTTTGAGACGCTGTAAATTCGCATCCGCGTGTTCCTGCTGCCGCGCAGCCTCTTCAGACAGCAGACAGGTGGCGGTCACCCTGGCACTATCGCCGGCAGCCTGGCACACGGCGGCAGAGAAGGAGAAATTACCCTCGCCAACAAGGAGCACTTCCCGGCGCGTTGTCATCGTCGCAATGCCTGGTAACGCAGTGCATAGAATTCAGAAATCACTAAGCACACAAGCCAACTATCTAGCTACAGATCCGTTTACTGTATGCAAATCAAATCAACGGAAGATAATAACTTTTGCCAATCTCACGGGGAAACACTTGTTACTTAAAAATGATATGCGATGGAGCAACACAGGTATTTAATATGTAACTAGCCCGCGTACACTACTATTAACAATCCAAATAGCATTATAATAATGAATGTGTGAAGAATATTTACACATCGCTAGCGTCTAAACTAAACTAATAGTGAAACAATGAAAAACAAATAGCTTACGGTATTACCTCACCGATATTTGGAAATAAATAGTCGCGAAGCCGCACAGCAGCAGTCACAGCATGACGTGTGTTTTAGCAAGCCAGCAGTAGTAACAGCTGTGTGATTGTGGCTCGTTCAATACATGTCCTTGAGAACACACGCAATGCGCTAAGGAGTATAATTGCATTAGCGCTCTACTATACTTTAACTGTCCTATAAATTCAAGCTACACACTGTACACACGTTTTTCAGCAAGATCAATGTCGCCACGATTCGGATAACTAGATAACCAGTAACGTTAGAAAGACAACTTAGCTAGGAAACGTTAGACCTATCTAAATTATGTTGCATGCCCTTATAAATGCGTGCTCTTAACTCACTTCCCTTCCAAAGAGATTTATCCAACTAGCTGTCATTAAAGATACGCTAGAACAACATGTGCATTGCAGTCGCCGATTAAGGAAAAGTGACTTGTTTCATATAAGCAAGGCTTAATTTTCCCTCGTGGCAACTCAACTCCTGCACATCTCACATCCAAGCATCTTATTCATTAACATTAGCTTGATACCTTCTATTTCAAATGACTTCAATTTTATATGGGTGTACCGATCACGTACAACCTGAAAGAAACACGTGCACACCAGCTAAAATATCTTAGTGCGGAGTTGAATCGTATTTGTCGTTTTATGCTTATATATTGAACGGAGTTTGTTTATTCTGACATTCAGATGCATCTAATAAGGGGGCATATCTTAACACACTCTTTAACAATAATTTTGGTAGACGTCTCGCCCACGTCGGTTTCCACAACGGAAGACTGTATAAGCAACACGCCCGTTGGAGTGGCGTCTGAATGAGCCAATAAGGCGATAGAATTTCTGACAGAGGCGGCCTTTGGATACTCCACATGTGACGCTAATGTTGCCCTATTCACTCTCGTGAAAAGTGAGTAGTGCAACTAACTGTCAGATTATCGTCAGAGACATCCCTTCAGAAACATCGAAAATAAACTCGTAACGGTGATTAACCTAATTAGAGGCATCCAAATAAATGTGTATAAAAGTCACATCCATACATGTAGTATAGATAAAATCATAGTAACTGCTTGGCTGAACATTCATTGAATATATTATTTTTGGGGTGGTACAATAGGCACAAAAACATGTATAGTATATACAGGGGCTATACAAAATAATGGAAATATAAAATTAAAAAGGACTCATATTTTGAAGTAACTAAATCACAATTAAAATGGGGTCTACACATGTGTTTCATATTAATGTCAATACTAATTACCAATATGTTGCTGCTATAAAAGAGATTATGAAATAAACACTTTAATTATGTGAGTTTTTAAAGCACCATAAGAGATCTAACAGATTTTGAAAGACAACAAATAGTTGGTGCCCGAATTGCAGGTGTGTCAGTCACAGAAATGGCAAAATTATTTCACGTGGCAAGAGGAACAGCGTCAAAAATAATTATGGCATACGCTAAACAAGGAAAAATTGCATCAAGTCTCACAGACAGCTTAACAGATAGTTGGACAAAACACAAAACAACGGCCTCAGAGCTGAATTTACACCTCCGTGACCCAGTCTAAGAAAACTGGCTGTCGTGAGCTTTACAAAGCTGATATTGATGGTAGGGCTGCCATTCAGAAACTACTTGTAACCAAGGCCAATGAGCAACAATGCATAACGTGGTGTAATGAGCACAAAACCTGGATTTCTGAGCAGTGGAAAAAAGTAATATGTTCTTTGTTTCTGATTTTCTCCCATTTTGGTATCCAATTACACCCGCTATTTTCATGTCAATCCCCCCCTTGTACTATGAGTTCACTGCCGTAGCCCTGTGACAGGCAGTGTCGAAGGAGAAGCATTGTCTCTTTCGAGACAGCACTCGCCAAGCCATCAACCATAACTCCAGCACCCCAGAGCCACCTTTGTGCCCAGCAAACATCCTGTCGGCTTCCCTCCCCCCTCCCTGGGGCGGACAGCCAATTGCCGCCCCTGGTGGCACTCCCAGCCAGAGCCGGCTCTGGCGCGATGAGGAATCGAACCCCAGTCGCCATGGCCAGTGTCAAACATTGTAAGCACTGGACCACGCGGGAGGCCTGATGAGTTGTCTTTTACTCTTTTTTCCTACATTCGGACAGGTTTATGTTTGGAGAAAGCCTTCAAGGAAGGAAGCCTGGTGGATGTGTTATGGTATGGGAAGCCATATCATGGCAGTCATTGGGTCCAGTTATTACTCTGCATGGTAGAATTAGGGCCAAGGAATACAAAGCCATTTTAGATGACCAGGTGCACCCTATGTTGCAAACATTGTTTCCTCAATATGTTCCCATATTCCAAGACATTAACACCCCCATACACACTGCTAAATGGCTTCAGGAGTTGTTCATGAACACCAGGGTGAAGTCAAACACCTACTATGGCCTCCCTAATCAACGGTCAATATCCCACTAGAAACAGTTCAAAACATGTATAACAGCATTCCAAGAAGGATTGAAGCTTGTCTGAAGGCAAAGGCCAGCCCAACTCCATATTAGTTAATAAATATTCATATATTGTTTGGTGTTTCCATTTTAATGTCTACCCCCTGTACATCCAAATAGAATATGCTAGGGAGTTATCTTAGACCAGGGGTCCCCAACTACCGGGCAGCACAGAAATAAAAAAAACGTCTTAATTTTATTTCCATTTTATTGACTATCGCAGGGTCTGTAGGGTGTTTTATTTTGAAATATGACCACTTCCGTTTGTGTGCCTCTTTTCAGCACTTATCTCAGTTTTTTTTTTCCATGCACTGACATGGTGGTCAGGTCCTGGGGACCACTGGTCCTCCTCAAAAAACCGTGGCCTGTCTCTCTCCTCCCATTCCTCTCCAAAACACTAGAGCAGGCTGTCTATCCAACTGTCTGCTCTCCCCACAGAACCCTCTTGATCCTAACCAAGTTCCAGGCCACTCCACAGAGACTGCTCTGCTTGCGGTAAAAATGGCACAAATGGCTAAGTCCCAATCTCTCCTCCTCGACCTTCTCCCGTGTACACCAGAGCCACTCATCTCTCATCGGATTCCTGGATCTGCATCATCTCCTACCTGGTCTCAGGTGGTTTTCCTCTCCCCATCACTGTTATGCATCCTATTCTCCCTGGCACCAAGTCACTCAACTCTTTGCTCATCCTCATCTGAGACCTCAACTCTTTCTCTCCTTCTGAGACCCAGGTCCCAGCACGGATCTCTGCATGCCTGGCTGACATCTCTGCCTGGATGTCCACCCACCACCTGAAGCTGAACCTGGGAAAAACTGAGCTGCTCTTCCTCCCAGCGAAGGGCTCCCCGATGATTGATGCTTCATAGGCTCCATAGTGTTTCCGTCCCAGTCTGCCAGGAGTCTTGGAGTGACCCTGGATGACCAGCTGTGCTTCTTGGGCCATATCGCAGCGATCACCCGGACCTGCCGATTCTCCCTCCCCAACATCTGTAGGATCCGACCGTTCCTCACCTAAGAGGCCACACAACTCCTGGTCCAGGCCCTGGTGATCTCATGTCTGGACTACTGCAATTCCTTGCTGGCAGGCCTACCGGCCTGTGCCATTAAGCCACTGCAAGTAGTCCAGAATGCTGCCACATGTCTGGTGTTTAATCAACCGAAGTTCACCCATGTCACCCCTCTACTCTCCTCCCTGCACTGGCTCCCCATCGCAGCACACATCAGATTCAAATCACTGGTGCTTGCTTTTCAAGTGGCTAGAAGAACTGCTCCCCCTTACCTTCAGACACTCATCACACCCTACACCCCAGCCAGACCCCTCCACTCCACCTCCTCTGGCAAACTGACTGTCCCATCCCTCCGGGTGCCTGGCAGCTGCTCCTCGCGGTCTTGCCTCTTCTCTGTCCTGACCCTTCGGTGGTGGAACAACCTTCCGCAATCGGTCAGGACCACGGAATCACTTGCGATCTTCCGCAACAGACTCAAAACCCACCTTTTCAGACTCCACTACCACTACCACTACTATTATCTAGCTAATTGTCATCACCACTGCCTACTTGCTCAACACTTATTGTATATGTTGTTATGGTGTAGGTGCTGGCTTGGACCCAAATGCAGACGCTGGAACAGAACTTCAATTGCACTCCACACAGGAGGCATTTAATTGCTGAGTGCAACAAAAAGGGTAACAGGTGAAACAAACAGGAAGCTGGCAAAACAGAACAGGCTGGACGGGCTACAAAAAAACAAATAAACAAACAACAAAATACAACAGGCAAAAATCGAGCTGGAAAGACAGATAAACAGACTGAACCAAACTAGGGCAGTACAAGATATACGAGTACGGTTTGGCACTGCAGTGTGAGTGCTGAACTTAAATAGGAAAGGGTGAAATTACTAAATTGATTCTGGCATGCAGAATGTGCAGGGGAGTGGGCGTGATAGGCTGAATCTAACGAGGGGAAACGAGTGCGGAATGCGGGGAAGCCACGCCCAGCCTAAAACAAAAGACACAGGGTAAAAGCAAAAACAAGACATGACACCAAGGAACGGAATGGCAAAAAACACAAAGAAGGTGGACAGAACGGGGCTGCGATGTTACATATGTATCCCTGCTTACTCCTCATTCCAAAAAAATAAAAAAATTACTAACCTTTTCCTTCCCAGTGTTACAGGTATGGTATGCAGCTGTCTGCAATGATCTCTTGCGCGAACTATGATTGTTCCTACCATGTATTAATGCACATCTTGTAAGTCGCTCTGGATAAGAGCGTTTGCTAAATGCTTAAAATGTAATGTAAAATATTGTGAATGAAGTAAAGCCAATTTATTGTAATGCATTGCGAAATCTAACAGTATTACAAATTGCCGAGTTTATACATTGCTTGGGTTGCCTGTAGCGTTTTATATTTCCTCAGCAGTCAAAACACTGGCGGGTGTGTAAAACAACACAGGCGTGAAGCGTTTTACCTTTAAATGAACGGCTCTACAGATTCTCGTAAACGCACTTGCCTTTAACCCAGACCTCAGACCGAATTAGTCAAAGAACAGAAACCGAAAGCTTTTCTTGCAGTTGCGGAGAACAGCCGTCACACACTTCGACAAAAGGTAGGCTAGATAAAAAAGGTCGCATTTTGAAAAATAACACTCTTGTAGTTTGTTGCCTAAACCAAATAAAGAACAAACTGATCGGTTTTTGTTTTTGTAGTCTCCCGAGATGCAACGTTAATTGAAAAAGTAATTGACATAGCTGGCGTTAAGAAGTTAACCGCATGAAATATAGCCAAGCCATGTAGGCTACTGTAAATGCGTTATAATATTGTGTTTTGCTGGATTAATATTTTAATAATTATTCGAACACAGCTGCAGTGTCAATCAGCTATAGCTGCTGTTGTTTGTTTCTCTTGTTTGAATCGCACAACTTCCTCAAAGTAAAACATACTGGCCCATAGATAAGACTGTAGCCCAATAAATCCGAGGCATACCCCGACCATGGATATTTCTAGCCAAATAAGCACTGCCTTCAAGTATTCAGTTAATATCAATATTATAATCAACGTGATTTTGCGCACTTCCACAAAAGTCTAGCCATGTGGTATACACTTTTTTGTTGTTTGTAGCCCTTAGAGGTCTTGGGCTATTTTGTCTCGTTGTCGAGGACAAAAGACGGGTCGTCAATTTTGTCGTGAAGTTGACGGCAATGCTCAAATTGACTTCGTTTTAAAGCTACGGCGTCTTTAATCAGTTAATGATTTGATCACGCCGGCGTGATCGTCGACTCCTAAGGGTTAATTAAAGTTACTTTCGTTTCAGACCAGGAAAATTAAATCGAGCTTGAATTCATTTGCAAATAAAATGGTTAGTCCACTTGCTAGTATGTGCGGATCGGAAGGAGAAACATTGCAATTTCGCCCTCGGATTGCTTGCCGCTCACATGAAGCGAACGTTTTATGGTTAGATATTTTACATTGAATTATTTACTGTGCCCTTGGCTTCCTGTGAGGTGTTCGTGCTTTCACAAATGAAGTGCATACAAATCTGAAGGATAATGTGTCTAGTTTTTGAAAACCTTTCTTTTCAAGAAGAGACTGTAAATTCTCCACGGTTTGGTCAATTGTTTGCGGTTGTTTTCCAATTGAACTTGAATGCGTTTGCTTTTATATTACTTAAGTTTGCAAGCATACCAGGGTGTAAATCATTTCAAGTGAACTTGCTGTGACAGTGCCCTAAGGTTTCTCATTGTGATTCTATGCTAAATGTGTTGACTGAGTTTTACATTATTTTCCCCTCCCAAAAAAACTGAAACAGAAGAGGCCAAGAATCAAGGCAGGTAACAGAGATGTCTGTCAACTTTTATGGCTGGGAAGTGACATACGATGATGACCAGCACCTGCAGGCTGAGCAGGAGCCCAAATCAGGCAGACTCTACACCATGTACCATGGCACTAAAGTACAAGTTGCCCGTGACGTCATAAAGCAGGGATTCCATCAGTCTCGGGATGGCATGCTGGGCCCTGGTGTGTACATCAGCCGCAACCAGAAGAAAGCGGAGCGCTACCCTTTGAACTCTCCCGTCACCGACCGGGTGGTTCTGAAGCTGCGCGTGGACACAGGAAAAATCAAGCGCATTGACAGAGACAACCACCCAATGCAGAAGACTTGGCACAGCCAGGGCTATGACACCGCCTGGGTGCCCCCGAAATGTGGCATGCAAGCCGTGCCCAGCGGCCTGGAAGAGGACTGTGTCTGGGACCCCAATCGCATCGAGGTGGTTGACATCGCCCTGGCGCCCAACACCACCATCCTGGCCGAACTGAAGGGTCTAATCGCCCAGAAACCACAGGCAAATAACAAACTGTCTGGTAACAGTCCGGCCTCAGGGGGAGCATGTCAGATCTGCAAGAAGAAGAATACCACACACACTGTGGAGAGGTGCTGGGGCTGTGGAGAAAACATCTGCATCCTCATGAGCAAACATTTCTGCCAGGTTAGAAGCTGAGAGCCAAGGCAGAGTGTAGTGTACACATGTCACATTGACCCTGATTCATAAATATGTTTTAGGACGGTATGCATGTCTTTTCATTTTTTCTTCTCAGAACTCATTTAATGGGTTTGCTAAAATGCAAGATACCATCATCTGTTTGCTTTAGCTTCTCCAAACTTTATCACAAATCAAAACTAATCTTCACTTTTTTAAAACGGCTTATAAAAGAAATGTGTGTAAAACAGACTGCCCTAAATTAACTTGATGGACCAGGGTTGTTATCCTTTAGTTTGTGTTCTGAACTAGGGAGGGTACATTCTTATTAGTTTATATTCATTGTGATTTGACATGATCCTTCAGTTATCTACTGTCTGTGCAATATAAACAAATCTATAGCCTGTAGCCTGTTCAACTGGGCTGAATTCTTTCTCTCATTACTATATCAATTAAGCTGTCTATTTGTATTATTATTATTGGAAATTTAGCTAAATAAACATGTGAGATCAGTATGTTACTGCCAATAGGAAAAGCTTCCAAACTTTTCCAAAGTGACCTGAAAGACAACTGCCAAGCTGTGCACTGCTGGACTTAATGGACATGATTTACTTTGTAAAATCTTTAAAATGCCAAAAAAGTTACAAATAAAACCTATGTAACACAAAGTGACCATTTTCATTTGTGTAGAAAAAAATGCGGTCAGATTTATTATTATGATTTATCTGAATAACAAACATGCTTCAACAAATGTGTTTTTGGATGAGTTGGTCAAAGCCACAGAAAAAAATATAACATTTTCTTCCCTGGTCAAGGTGTTAAGATGTGAATTGTCGAAGTCGAATTGGAAGATCAGAATGATCCTCTGTATAAGGAACTAGGGATGGGCATCAATATAATATTAGTTTTAAATTAATCGCGATTTTATTTTGAAAGCACAAAAAAATAAGTGACTGAGCAGCATAATTGACATCTAAATAAATTAAATATTAGGCTACATCACAATTTTTGAATGATAAGTTGCATTTGTAGCTAAAAGCTACAGTAGGCATACTTGCAGAGATAAACATGCAAATAATATCAGCAAATAATTGCTGGTCCCAGATGGTAAGGCAAGTGTGTATTAAGGTCTGACTATCTGGGTTCACAGGCTAGAAGAGCACTGACGGACAAATCCAAACTTCTTGCCAGTTGAATATTTTTTTAATATTTCACATTTTCTCATTAACATCAAAAATACTTTGACTCCCATTCACTGCAATACAATGACAAATGGTGAAGGCCAACAAACCTTTAGTTTCTTGTGACAGGACAGACAGTTGCATGATCATTTTATTGTTCTGCCCCATGTAGCAAACATTCCCCCATGTAGCTCTCCATAGAATGTCTCTCATTAATTGATCAAAGGAACAAGCTATGCAAAACACTATGGTTAACAGACTTGACAATTTCCAAACATTTCTACAGTATAGTAGGGTGACTGCTTAATTTTAATACTTGGTGTTTTCTCATACTGGTCCCTTATAAATGCATATCTCATCTACTGTATACTAATGGAAGTGATGTAAATATACAAGGGTTGCCCAGGACAGAAGTATCCAGATCAATTTGTTATCAAGGTTCCTCTTCATCCTGCACACTCAAAGTTAAGTCCTTAAGGCTGTTAGACTGAATATGAAGGGGAGGTTGGTGAGGAGGGGCTTCAGATTGCTGTGGAAGGATTGCATTGGGGGGGCGGGCAGGCATGGTGATCAGTCTCTCCCTCTATCGCTCACTTGCTGTGAAGACAATTTCTCAGCAGTCTCAACTGTTGTTTTGCTGCTCCTTGTGTTGAATGAGTCCCTTGGCGATCAGGTCAGGTATCTCCACAGCCAGCCATGGCCCCAGCTGCAAGCAGAGGGAAAGATCAACATGATTCGGTGGGCATTTCAAACAGGCGATCATATTTCAATGACATTTCTTGTGTGCGTATGGTTAAAGCTACACACCCCCAGGGCCATCAGGTGAGCCAGTCCAAACTTTGGCACATTTCGAGCCCAGAGGGGCTTGAAGTGGTCCGTCAGACAAATCTTCCCTCCCCTATCACAACAAAAAAAGAAAAATGTATCAGAAACTGAAAGACAACCCTCTCTGTCTTGATTTTGGCAAACGGAAATTCACAGAAAACATCGGTTTCACATGTATGGACCAACTCATTGTATTACTAACTATGTAAAGCAGAGAGATTTTCCTTATAAAATGAAAAGCTCTATATAAATAAAATGTATTATTATTATTAATAATAATAATAATAAAATAATTAATGATACTGTTAATATACTCTATGTACTGATAATGATACTGTATTCTTGTCATAAATATTACCACATACATTTAGTAATCTGTTGAGTCTACAACCTGTTAATCAACAGAAGAGTAAGAATCTCGAAACTAAGAATAGTAATGAATAACCAGTATGTACCTTCTCACCTAAGTTGAATAACAGGTCATATTTCAAACGCATTACTTCATTTAATTACTTCATTTTGTGTATGTGTAGGTGGGGTCACATTATTTAACCCAATTAAAAAATAACGGGGGCAACAGTTGGCATGCAGTTGGTACATGGGGGAAAATAAAAGATTGGCTGGATTTATTCATTTCCAATGGGGGGTGCATTGCAAGGAATTGAATAAATATACATACACTATACATATAAGCAATTATAAATCTCTCTCTCCATATATATATATATATATACACACATAAGAATAGTACACTGACCTATACATTTTGGCTGTCTTTCCATCCAGTTCTGGAATGGCCACTTCAGGGGCTGTGGCTGGATATGTGACAGGGATCTGGACATAGGATGGGAGGTAAATCAGATTAGGTCAGCCAAATCTTAAAGTCATTGGGCCTCATTTATCAAGCAACATACAAACAAAATTTCTTGTAATTCCTTCGTACCAACATTTATACATGAAAATTGGGATTTATCAAAGTTTTCAGGAGTCCAACTTGTTTGGACGTGCAAAAAAAAACTCAAATCTTTCACTTTTATTTAAAATTGAGACCACGCGCAGTGTGTGTAAACTCCGCAGTTTGTGTTTTAACTCAAATCTTTCACTTTTATTTATGAAATTGGTCATTAAATAGGCTTCTTTGTCTACGTATTTTGTTCTGAAATACTGAAATATAAAGAAAGATCAATTATAAATTGGTTGCAAATACTATTTTAATTAAGTAAAACAAAAATGTTTGAAATGAGTAATAGCATTACTAAGAGTTACTATGATTTCATAATTACAGTTTTGTTTTTTAAATAATAAATTGATGAGAAATACTATTTAAAGGGCCACAATGCTGTAGTCCAAGCTTGCAATGGCGGACCCTGTGCTATTATAGGAATTGACAAGAGCACTTCGGCAAGATCGCATTTTCAGGGACCGGTCTTTTTTGCCTACTTTTTTGCCGAGGATGACGAGTGGCTCATGGGCCGGTTCCGATTGCCTAGAACCCTTCTATTGAAGCTGTGCAACATCTTAGAGCCAGACTTAATGAGGCAAACAAGATCTTATGCCATTCCAACACATGTCCAAGTGCTGTCAGTGCTTGGCTTTTTGGCCACTGGCACTTTCCAAAGGGAGATTGGCAACCAGTCTGCAATATCCCAACCCTCCATGTGCCACATACTGCCCGGTGTGCTTCATTCTATTGTTAAACTAGCCCCGGAGTATAATTGATTTCCCTATAGTGCGCAAAGCCAAATTGGTGTCAAACAGGCCTTTTTAAATCTGGCCGGCCTTCCTAATATGATCGGTGCCATAGATTGTACCCATGTGCGCATTAAAGCCCCATCCACCAACACCTTTGCCTACTTGAATAGGAAGGGATATCATTCCATCAACGTCCAATTGATATCTGACGCAGTTTGCTATCTCCTCAATGTTGTTGCTCGTTGGCCTGGAGGAACACATGATTCATTTGTTTTGCAAAACTGCTCTGTGGGGAACCGCTTGGCACATGGAGCTGTTGAGGGTGGCTGGCTCATTGGTAAGCATGATGTTTGACATTTGGTAACTCCAAACCTTCATTGTCAATGTTTTATCTAACCCTCCACGTTCCTTCCGTCCTTAGGGGATAAGGGTTACCCGCTGAAGCCGTGGTTGATGACTCCACAGGCCAACCCCGTCACCACGTGAGGTGCGCTACAATGAGGCGCATGCGCGGACGCGCTGTCATAGAGCGCACCAACGGTGTGTTGAAGGCAAGGTGGATGTGTTTGGGCACAGCATGAGGCATCCTTCTCTATAAACCCGAGAAAGTCTGCAAAATTATAATGGCTTGCTGTGTAGTGCACAATATGGCACTTACACATGGACTCCCCTGCCTGATCCAGTGAGGGAGAACCACATGGCAATTCACCCAGTGAATATCTAAGGCAATATCTAAGGAATTTGTGTGCGTCAGCAACTTATCATGCGTTTCTAAAGGTGTCATTTGTGGTGTACATCACTAGCCAAATGGTCAATAAAAGTCTCAATGAAAAGAAACTATTTTATTTCTTATCAGCAATTATTTTCAATGATGTACTTAGGTCAGCCAAATGATTGTTAATTTGTTTAAGCGTGCAGGCAATCTCCTCCACAGCCTCCTGCCTCTTCAAAACGTTGTCTGTGAGGACCTTGCTACCTGATTTTTCTACTGAATAAAACATTTTTGTGCTGTTAAACAGTATCGAGTATTACCTCCACCACTGCGTCTGAGAAATTCTTCTTTTCTGCCTCTGACGCAATTTCTCACCTGAGTATCGTCTTTGTGGGTTTCCTGCTTTGCCATATATAATATTTCGGAGGCGGTTCCATTATGTTAATTAAGGGACCGTGAACGCGCTTCCAATTTACGACTGATTGGGATTTATCAACATACGCTTGATTGAAACGAAGTGCCTTGTTTCCGGCAGTTGTTCGTTCGTATAATTGACGGGGAAACTTAAGAGCATATTTACGAAATTATTGATAACTGAGGCCCATTAAGTTTAGCACAGAATTATTCACCAGCTGTCTTTGTGAATCCCTTTTCCCTGAGCCATGACCACCTCTTATACTCACATCAAATTCTATGTCGAACTCATACTTTAACAGGTCATGAATGTACCAGCATTTTCCAAACCACCTGGAAAAAATACAAGAATGAGTCCCCACAAGACACCTAGGGAGTATAAACATACTATATCATGGCAACGTGTGCAGAGTAAAATGATCATACATAGCAAGATTGTGATAGGTGACATATTTTAAGAGCATGAGCACTACAGTCTATCACATGCTCCTGCAAACAAATACATAAAGTGAGAGTTGCACATATGCGTACTATGTGCAAATAAATACTATTAATGTAAAGAAATGCTATTCATTCTAGGATATAACTGAGGGCACAGAGGCATACAACCGGCAATAAATCACCCACCTGGTACCCTCCTTGTTGGATTCTAGACGGAACCAGTCATTGTCAGCAGTTTTGTTGTTCTCCACATACTGTAGAAGACAGAAGACCGCGCAGCGACGCAGAAATGAAACATCGTTATGCAAATATCTATTTGAAGCTAAATAAAGTTTGTGTTATTTCTCCAGGCAATCATAAATACTTAGCTGACTATACCTGCCTGGCTATCTGCTCAACATATGTTGTAACCTGCTATGCTAGGCATTATGTTATTTATATGGGAGTTAGTCGCCAGTTGGATTCTACTTTGTGGGAAAACACTGCCAATAAATATTTTCAAACGATATAGCTAGCTAACTTTAATTAAGTCCATTGAAAAACATCAAAGCAAAATAGCTGGTCATTTAATTAACGTTATCTAGCGTTAGCTAGCTAGCTGGTTGGCTGGCTGGCTGGCTGGCTTCCTAGCTGTCAGTGTCTATGGAACGTAAGTGACACCTACTGCTGTGCTAGCACGATATAAAACATGCCATGTCATTCTATGATCTTACTTTAATAAGGGCTAGGTACTCCTCTCTCAGTCTCTGCACCCACAGCTCCTTGTCTCTCGGGCCAGAGTTGGTTTTCAAAAGCGGTATCTCTGACACCGCTTTTCGAGTCACTTCATCAGCCATCTTGAAACGTGAAAGGGAAATCCGGAAGAGGGTCAACCACCAACCAAAAAAACTATCCACGCCCCAAATGACAGAACGTAAATAAAGCCTGCATACACTTCTTTGATGACCAGAAAAGTATGTATGTGCAAGTTTATACACAGATATGTCTTTGACAACGGTGCACCGAAACGTGGTAAATTGACAACGTTTCTTCACAGTCACAGAAAAGACATAGCGGAACAATATGTTCGTTGGCGTTTTCTGGGGGAATCATTTCTGCGGCGATCGATGGGGGAGTGAAGTAGAGCTGCACATTCCGTTGCACAGTTCCGTTTTATAAGCATCCCATTCATTTATAATTCGTGGGGAAGAATCGTCTCCGTTGGTGTTATATGCCTGACCTTTGTGCTATCACAGTCTGATTTCAGCGTAAGTAGCTATCTAACAACCGCTGTCTTATTTTGTTTTTTATCATGCATTCGGGTTGACATTTTTGGATAATTTTCCGCATCTGTCATTGATTGCATCATTGTTAGTTTATTTGGTAAACTAACAGCCGTTTCTCAGATAACCGATATTAGTAGCGGGAGAAACGGCAGTTTTTTTTCTACAAGGATCACTAACGTTACCACTATTAATACTGACGTAACTAGAACAAGTAGTAGCTCGGTGCATCTATTACCGGTACTACTATTCCTGGTGCCACTACACAAATGTGAAAAATAAAGATATAACAATGATAATACTGCTCATTGTTGTTGTTGTTATTAATCAAACATGACTTTTGTCGACTTTTAACACTGTCCTTCCTTTTAATTCAGATGTTGAATACTACTCTGACTATGTACAGTTAGCATATGTATCCTTTATTTCGTTGCTGTCTAACAAAATATGTCAACTTTTCAAATAAGAGTAAATGCCTCTCGGATGCTCTGCATATCCGGGTCTAAGGAACCCTTTAGAACGGGTAACGTTAGTAGGCTATTCCTTTTTTAATCTTTGCATCGTCGTGGAGGTGCAGAGGCTGGCATATAATAATATATGTTTGCTGGATATTTATATCAGTGTAAGCGCGTGTGTGCATGTTATTGTGAGTGAGTGAATTTGTGTACGGTAGTGATCCACCTATGTGTTTTGCAGGAGGTGGTAGGTCAGGCTGAAAATCCGAGTGTCTCTTCCGCCCCCTGTTGGTTCCCATGGGCAGTGTGCTGGCCTTGTCCTCTCGCCCAGGGCGTCAGAACTCCCCTTTTCCTCAGGACAGGCCCCACTCCAGATGGGACAGGAGGGATGGACGTCTTCCGAACCCCGGGAGCTTTGACGGGCTGCACCGTAACTGTAAAGGTGCGTGTTCTTTAAAAAACGATAGACTTCCTGTGGGCAGAAACGCTAAATATAACTGATTACAATTTATTGTACCCCAAACCATTTGATTTGATTACATTTCATAATAGACCTGATGTCTAGCTATTTTAGTACAATGAAATTGATTAAAAACAGCAGATGTGAAGCCAGTAAGGTGTACACATGCACATTTAAACTGTAATTTTCTCAAATGAGGGGCAGTGGATAGCACTGTTGCCACCCAGCAAGAAGGTCCCGTGTTCAAATCCTGGCCGGGGCCTTTCTGTGTGGAGTTTGCATGTTACATTTTTTACATTTACATTTTAAGCATTTAGCAGACGCTCTTATCCAGAGCGACTTACAAGATGTGCATAAATACATGGTAGGAACAATCATAGTTTGCGCAATAGTTTGCGCAAATGTTCTCCCCGTGTCCGCGTGGGTTTCCTCCAGGTACTCCGGTTTCCTCCCACAGTCCAAAGACATGCACGTCTAATTGGAGAGTCTAAATTGCCTGTAGGTATGAGTGTGTGAGTGAATGGTGTATGTGCCCTGCGATGGATTGGCGACCTGTCCAGGATGTATTCCTGCCTCTCGCCCAGTGCATACTGGGATTGGCTCCAGCACCCCGTGACCCTGACCAGGAATAAGCGGGTTAAATAATGAATTAATGAATTAATTTTCTCAAATGTGCCAAACAAAACAAAACTTCAAATTATTATTAGGATTTCTTAATAATCCAGTGAATAATGACATTTCTCTATTTTATCCTGTTCCATTTTGTGTATGGGTCCTTGCAATTTATTTCTTACTGCAGTAACTAAGATTTAACTTTAGAATTTTTACTTGTGGCCTTAGACCAGGGGTGGCCAACCCGCGGCTCCCGAGCCGCATGCGGCTCTTGCCTGGTTTCATGCGGCTCTTACGTTCATATCGAAGTTTGTGTTTTTGTTTTTTTAATGTGCGTGTTAAGCTTCGCTTGAGTTCAATACGGTATTTTCGTCAAACGCGCACCGCTCGCAAAATTTTAGAAGACGAAAAAACACAGTTAGGGCAGCGGTCCCCAACCTTTTTTTGCACCACGGACTGGTTTCATGCACCGGGTTTAAAATTAGGAGGGGCACAATTTTTTTTATTCCTCTTACCACCCCCCCCCCCCCCCCCCCACCCCGGTCCGCGAAATAAATGAACTGGTGTCCGGTTTTATTTCGCGTGTAGCACCCCCCCCCGGTCCGCGAAATAAATGAACAGGTTTTATTTAGGTGATGTGGCTCTTAGTCTAAAAAAATGTGGCTCTTAGTCTCTGACTGGTTGGCCACCCCTGCCTTAGACAAATAAAAGGTCACAAGTAATTGTTTTCTGTCATACTGTTAGTTGAGGTGAGGTGAATGTGCAAGAAGAGGCAGACATGCAGAATATGAATAGAAGCTTTTGTTATTATGTTTTCTTTTCAGATGTCTTTCCACAGCAGACTGAGGGGATCAAACTTATTGTGAACAAGACTCTCAGCAGTTTCTTTAAGGTGAGGAGTCTTGACTGCAGTTTCTTTTCGTGAGGGATCTCATTGTTTCATTCATGGTGAGGGATCTGTTTCTATCTTTGTCTGGCACCAGGGCTAGTGTGAAACCTGTGAGATTTGAAACACTTTTACTTGTACTCGTTCTTTTTTAATTTATATATATTTTTTCTGTGGCACCAACTCAAACTCCCTGAGCATGTACGGTAGAGTATTATTATGTTTTGAAGTGCAGACTCACAAATATTTGATCTTACCTCTCATTCTAGGTCAGCCACACTTTCCATCTGAGTGCCGTGGCACCATCAAATTATCGCTTCCATGTCTCGTACTTGCAGTCGGACACTGACAGTAAAGAAGTGGTAAAGATCTCTGTGTATTTTGTGTTATTACTCTATAATTGGATGTTGTGAATGCATTTGCTCTTACTCAATGTTATGTGCCTAAAATGTCATTTCCCAGGACTCCCCCATGTTGATTGGTGAAATGGACTCCTCCGGCAGTTTAAACGCACACTCCCTGTTTCACCTGAGTGAACGAATCAGGGCCAAGGCTGTCTTCCAGGTTAGGCAAAGTTGAAATTGTTATGCAAATTAAGGACTGTACCACGCACCATCTCCCCTTCTCTCCTTCACTCTCACATGATCATTCTGTCACACTCTCACACTCTTGCTTTATTTCTCTCACTCTCTCTCCCATTCTTTCACTCTTGCATTCCCATTCTTTCACTCTTGCACAGTCTGTTTCACCTCATACTCGCTCTCTTTCTGTCATTTTATCCTGCTTTCACTCTCTTTCCCCTTCTCATCCTTACCCTCACACACTCTGACTCTCACACTTGCTCTCTTTTTCTCTCTGTCAATTTTTCACTCTATCCCACTCTCCCTCTCCCCTTCACTCCCTCTCTCAATCTCACACTCTCTTGCTCCACTCCCTCTTATGCTCTCTCTCTTTACTCTCTCTCTCTCTCTCTCTCTCTCTCTCTCTCCGTCAGACTCAGCAGTCCCAGTTTGTGACTTGGCAGTTTGAGACCGAGTACAGAGGGTGTGACTTCACTGCGGCCGTGACCTTGGCAAATCCAGACATCCTCAGAGAGTCTGGTGAGACCCAGGCCACTGGACCAGGTGGTGCCAGGACTAACCACTAGAAAGCATACCAAGGAAACCATGTTTGGTCCACTCTGGAGGTCCACTCCAGAGTCCACTCTGGTTTTGTTCTAAATATCCCATACTTTCTGGATCTCTGTTTCCTGGAATATAAATAAAATATTATCAAAGATTGTGTAGGGCATTAAAAAAACTTTAACATTAAAAATGTTATTTTCCTGCTTCATAAAGGAAGGAGATACATTTTAGGCAAATTGATTTGAGAGCCCCTCTTCATATGCAAATTCAGGCCTACATTTTTTTCCTCAGTTTAATGCCTGTGTGTGTGTGTGTGTGTGTTTTTGTGTGTGTGTTTTTGTGTGTGTGTTTGTGTGTGTGTGTGTTTTATCCCTGGGATAGTGATCATGGTGGCACACTTCCTCCAGAGTGTGTCCTCACAGCTGGTGCTGGGAGGGGAGTTGGTGTACCACCGTGGTCGTGCTGAGGAAGGTGGCATTCTCACATTGGCAGGCCAGTATTCAGGTGAGAGCTGCAGATGCTGGCTAAGAATATATTTTGTAAAAAAAAAATTAAGTTTAATCAGAATATTCTGTTTGAATTCTAACACGAAATGTATGAAAAGGCCTTGAAAAAATGTTTGTTTTCTCCTCAGGGCCAAACTGGGTGGCAACGCTAAATGCCGGTAAGGGAGGTGCCCATGCCAGCTACTACCACAGAGCCAATAAGCAGGTATGGCGCATGTTCATCATATGTGCCGGTTACTCTGGTGGAAGTAACATGTACATTACATTTTGGGCATTTAGCATACGCTCTTATCCGGAGCAGCTTACACAGTTTACGTTTCTTTACATACATACAATCCATTTTTACAGCTGGATATTTTACTGAAGTAATTCAGGTTAAGTACCTTGCTCAAGGGTACAACAGCAATGCCCCACCTGGGAATTGAACCTGCAACCTCTGAGTTACAAGCCCAGCTCCCTAACTATTAGACTACACTGCCAGTCTATGTGTGTATTGCTAATCATCGGACAACAGCCGGTTTTTGGTAATTCCTTCAGATGATCTGTACGGATTAAAACAGCAGCATCCATTGTGCACATTCATTAAATGAATATTGTTCTGAATCACATTAACTTAAAGCTAGTCAGTAGTGATTGTACTACCAAGGTTTAACTTTCTCATTTCCACAGATGCATGAACAGTTTGGTCCTTACATACACTATATGGCCAAAAGTCAGTGGACACCTGACCATCACACCTATATGAGCTTGTTGGACATCCCATTCTAAAACCATGGCCATTAATATGGAGTTGGACCCCCTTTTGCGGCTATGACAGCTGCCACTCTTCTGGGAAGGCTTTCCACAAGATTTTGGAGTGTGTCTGTGGGAATTTGTGCCAATTCAGCCAAAAGAGCATCTGTGAGGTCAGGCACTGATGTTGGACGAGAAGGCCTGGCTCACAATCGGCGTTCTAATTCCTCCCAAAGGTGTTCAATGGGGTTGAGGTCAGGGCTCTGTGCAGGCCAATCGAGTTCCTCCACACCAAACTCGTCTAACCATGTCTTTATGGACCTCGCTTTGTGCACAGGGGCACAGTCATGCTGGAACAGCAAAGGGCCTTCCCCAAACTGTTGCCACAAAGTTGGAAGCGCCCAATTGGCTAAGATGTCTTTGTATCCTGTAGCATTAAGAATACCCTTCACTGGAACTAAGGGGCCTATCCCAAACCCTGAGAAACAGCCCCAGACCATTATCCCTCCTCCACCAAACTTTACAGTAGGCACTATGCATTCTGGAAGGTAGCGTTCTCCTGGCATCCGCCAAACCCAGATTCGTCCATCAGACTGCCAGATAGTGAAGCGTGATTCATCACTCCAAAGAACACATTTCCACTGCTCCAGAGTCCAGTTGCGGCGTGCTTTACATCACTCCAGCCGACGCTTGGCATTGCACATGGCTTGTGAGGCTTGTGTGCAGCTGCACGGCATGGAAACCCATTCCATTAAGCTACCGATGCACAGTTCTTGTGCTGATGGTGCTTCTAGAGGCAGTTTGGTACTCTGTAGTGAGTGATGCAGCAGATGATAGGCGATCTTTATGCGCAATGCGCTTCAGCACTCATCGACGCCTCTCTGTGAGTTTGCGTGATCTACAACTTCGTGGCCGAGCTGTTGTTGCTCCTAGGCGCTTCCACTTCACTTTAATAGCACTTACAGTTGACCGGGGCACATCTAGTAGGGCAGAAATTTCACGAACTGACTTGTGACAAAGTCGCTGAGCTCTTTACGAACCATTCTGAATTCAAAATGTTTGTCTGTAGAGATTGCATGGCTATGTGCTGGATTTTATGCACCTGTTGGCAATGGGTGTGGCTGAAACACCTGAACTCAATAATTAGCAGGGGTGTCCACTGACCTTTGGCCATATAGTGTACCTATCTGATGTATATTTTATTAAGGGAGTTTCTTAGGGTAGGCTGTCACAGCACTGAGCCACAAACTCCCATTGAACTCCCATCACTGAAACAGCCTCCATCAATTCGGGAGAGTGCAGATTAGCATGCAGAAAGTACCCAAGCTAAACCCATCTTCTTTGGTTTTTCAGTGTGCGGGAAATCCTATCCTTCAAGTTGTGGCTGAGGTCTTTGTGTTTCTCCTCAGATCCAGGTGGGGGTGGAGTTTGAGGCGAGCACCAGGACTCAGGAGACCACATTCTCCTTTGGCTATCAGATGGATCTTCCCGAGGCGAATATGGTCTTCAGAGGTAAGGGTGGGCCCGGATTACATTGTTTTCATGAGGCCAAATTCTACTGTAGGGGAGTAGTCATGTTTGCAGTATACAGTAGAGGCAGTTTGTTTTAAGGCACTGGAGAATTCCTTGAATACTGTTTTACTGCTTGCAAACAACATTTTGGTAAGGACTGTAGGATTATATTTAAATCCAATTGCCTAAATGATAAATTGGGCAAGGTCTGTTTTCTCTTCTCTCTCTGTCTGTCACCCCCCTCCTCTCGATCCACTGATGCTGATGATCTTCTCTTCCTACAGGAATGTTGGACAGCCGGTGCATCATCGGCGGCGTCCTGGAGAAGCGACTGTCCCCCCTGCCCGCCACCTTAATCATGGGAGCCTTCGTTAATCACCGTGGTGACAAACTGCAGTGTGGGCTGGGAGTGAATGTTGGGTAGGCCAGGGGGGGTAGGTAGGGGGGGGCCCAGTGCCTAGGTACTCCCTAGAAGACCAGTGCCATGGAGCACCACAGTCCCTCCCTGGGACTCCACCTCCTAGATGCCCTAAAGAGAACAGTCTTCTGTCCATAACATCCAGGCAGGCCTTCCGTCCATGGACTGGGGCACAGGGGAGTGGGGAGGGAGGGTACATTTGGGGAAATACATGCAGGTTTCCAGTGGTCTAGAGGAAGAAGACTCAGTCCAACAGTGACAGGCCTTCCAAGGGCTGGACTGTAGTAGACTACATCTACTATCCAGCCCAAACCCTCGCGTGGACCTGTAAACTGGGCTTGCTCCATGCAGGATGCGGCATAAACTACATCCCAAGGACACAGCACATCTAGACTTTTGGGCAGGATCCAAGGAAGGTCCGATTGGAGAAGCCGCCCCATCATGCCCTCCCCCACCCATGCAGAGAACACGTTTGTGACGTTGTGGGAGCTGTGTAGTCATTTGATCACATGATCCAGTTTCGTCTCATCCTTATTTTTCTTCAGAGTTTCAAGGACCATTTGACGTTCACCTTGTTCCCTGAAAGTTGTTCCCTATGCAAATGAATTCCTCAGAAGCTTTTCAGCTAATTCAAATTCTTCACATTGGAAACAACAATAAAATGGACTTTGAGGCATCTAGCTTCACATTCCATCTGAAATGGAGTGTTGTTTAGTGCTCCTATCCACCCCTTGGCTATGGACCATAAAATCAAATTCTCAAAAACTTTTGGGCTCACCCCCGTCCCCCAACCCCATATTAGAATATACTTTCTAATATACTTTAGAAGGTATGTTTGTTTATTTATTTATTTATTTATTTATTTATTTATTTATTTATTTATTTATTTATTTATTTATTTATTTATTTATTTATTTATTTATTTATTTATTTATTTATTTATTTACTTATTTATTTACTTATTTACTTTTATTATTTTCTGGATCATTTCAGCAAATGTTTTGAAAATGTGTGATTATAGAGTATAGGTTTTACGTAGGCTATATTCTGTAGGCCAGGGGTGACCAATCTTATCCGAGAAGGGCTGGTGTGGGTGCAAGCTTTTGTCCTAACCCAGCTTTACAACACCAGATTCAACTACTCAAATAATCATGGTCTTCAAGAAAGGCGTCAGGTGTTTTGGTGCTGGGCCAGAACAAAAACCTGCACCCTTTTTGGATAAGTTTGGACAACCCTGCTGTAGGCCCTCAAATGAGTGCAATAAGTATTTAATGAAGGCAGGTTGGCGGACCTCGCCTATAGAGGTCAAAATAAATACTGTACTTTGTTTCTGAATGAAGCTTTACTTTAATGAATAAGATGTTACGAACAGGCTGTTGAGTGTGGAAAAGGGAAGGGCTTCTCTTATTGGGACCATTCATTTAAAGGCACCTGCAGCTGTTTAGTGAGAGCACGAGTCTAAGGGATGATTTATGAACCATGTTGCTTGTGTGTAAATCAGCACAGTAAAGGCCCTTCTGTTTGGAGTGCCGGTTAGTGTGACCATTCGCTACATGTCTTGGTATATATTCCCTTCACGGTGGAAAAGCATTCTGATAAAATAGAAACTGTAGGAAACAATTTACAGTCTCTACCTCATGATCAAATACTTAATAACATTTGACATATAATGAATTTCAAGTTAAAGATATACGTTACATGCTAAATTATAATCGGGCTTCCAAGTGGTATATCCAGGAGGCACTTGTTCTTCGGGCAGTGATACACCCTGTAGTGCGGATTGAAATCTGACTGTGTCAGTGCCGACTGTTGCCAGGGGTCCTGCATGATAACCTATAATCAGCCACGTTATTGCACAGAGAGAGGGTTTCCGTTGGCAGGGTATTCCCCACCCCAATAGGGACTCTTCTGGTTTCTGTGGCGTGCTTGCGGTAGCTGGACCAGTTACACTGCAGTAGAACTGCTCAGCTCAACTGGCAGACTGCAGAGTGAAAATAAACGGCGGCCGGCGTAATGCACATTGGACGACACATACGCTATTTTGTTCCTTCCCAAATTCATGGAGGAGGATGCAGTGATGGGACAGGCTGGGTTCTAAAAACATAAGGTAAATGGTGGGTTGTGTTTTAGGGAACAGCCTTGAGGGGGCTTTAAATCACGCCGTAGTTGACGAGCTGCATTTACTACACATTTTTGGTTTATGTTCACTTCGTGGTGGAAAATGTATTCTTGATAAACTAGAGACTAGGAAACTATTTGCATATGTTTTGCCTTGACAATGTATTTATTTATTTTTCTTTAAACTATTGCTACTGTGGAATAGTAGACTTTCAGCTACTGCAGACACATGTATAAAATACAATACAGTATATATTATATAATGTAATAACACTACTCAAATTCTCTCAAGCTAATCCAGTTCAAAAGTGTTGAGAGGCTTGCATTCACCAGTCTATTGGTTATTTTTAACCTAATTTGGCTGTCTCAGAGTGTGATTCACAAACAGATGCCGTCTTAAATAGTTTATAATCGAAAATGTATTATTTGTTTTTGATTATATACTGTATACATCAAAAAATTGTATAATCACCTCTCATACAAAAGGAAAACATCATTTTATTATAAGAATTCCAATAATTTAAGGAAAAAGACCTTAAATGGGTAGACCAACAACAATGAACAGGCTGTTAGGTAAACACTACCAGCATCCATAGCAATAGACATCATCAGGGGATCTTGTGAGAGTGGATACTGTGCAGAGGTGAGTACCTAATCTTAACTGGGCAAAAAAGGTAAAAAAGGGAAGGGGGAGAACAGTGTGATGATTCATCCCTGTACCCTCCCAATGGAAATTGACAGCCTATGTCTGCTTAAAAGGGTCTTATGTGAGGAGCACACTCAGGGACAAAGGAAAAGTAATAATAAAATAAATGGTGCAGATTAAATTTGTGTTTCTCTTGCTCGTGTGTAACTGGTTTTGGTCTCGGTTCCTTAAAATACAAGAGAAGAATACTACACCCCTTGTCATTGTTCCTCAATTACACTCGTCATGGGCATTGGAATGCCTCATGTTAAAATGTGTTTTAATTTCCTTATCTGTGCGCTTTTCCATTTTTTAGAACCGGAGAGATTACATGCTCCCGCATGCTCGTTCAGCTGCATTCAATTCATTTTTTACAAAAGTTGCCTGCCTGTTAGCGCCGGGCGCATTGTTGGGAGGAACGAAATGCAGTGATAACCAGGGGAACCCCGGTAAAACTGGTGAGATGAAGCCAAATGTGTCCTGCCACTGCAGGCTCGCAGTTTATGTCATGGCGAGAACCTTTACAGGCTGAACCACTCGGAAGCCCTGAGATATGCAGATGGATTCAGTTCTCCTTCTACTAGCAATTGCAGACCTCTCTTACTTTGTTTTCAATCAGCTGTGTTTGGCTTTTGCACCCCCTGAAAAGTCTATAAACACATTTTACCTGGTTAAAGCACCGATCTCCTGCCCCCTTCAATCACATAATTGACACGTGAAGTTTCAATAGGCTTCCTGGATGGATGTTTAGTAGGCGAGTGTTTAGTGTTCAGCATTTGTACCACAGCTTGAATTTTTTAACAGTGGTCACACCCGAGGTTTAATTGAAATATGTTCTGGATGTTTCAATATTTCAAACAAATAAAGTTAAAGTAATTTATGTGTGTCTTGTCTTCGTGCGCTCTTTCGATTTGTTTTGACTATGGCAGTACATGGCACAGAGAAAATTAAATAGCTACCTACTACCTATGTGTGTAACACATGGCAGTCAATATCATATTTAGCATTCTGGTTTAGTGAGCTCACTTCATACACCCTCTTCACTACTACAGTTATCTGAACAAACAATTATCTGTACATCTGGTGCATCCATTGTCTGTAGTGTGGCATGGCCTTTTGTATTTGTATAGGATGGTTCACTCCCTCACTTTTGCATTTTGCTTTGCTGGCACCTTGTTTACTAGGATCAGATTGAAAAGGCATGACAAAGTCCCCAATGACGTTCAGAAACGAATAAAATGAACAAGGCATACATTGAGACACAACACCTGATGTCTGCCCACTTGATTGGCTATAAAGGGATAGTGGAACCTGACACACTGGAGTTTCCTGCTTCCTTGTTTTTATGAAGGGAAGTGCAAAAAAGGGGAGTGTATACTCCAGGAATGCGGAGGGAGCAGAGGAGATTTAGCAAATGCATGTCTCCTGGGGGGCCCAGCATGGCTTTGGTGGATCCCAAACCAGAACGGGCCGTGTATTCGGATACCGACCCATTCCAGGGAACCACCATGGCCCTCACATGGATATAAAAATGAGCACGAGGGGCAAGAAACTACCAGCATTCAACCACACAGTAGTGTCCGTGTTTGAATTGAACATGCAGAAGTGCGTTTCGGGTCGTTAGACGAGTTGCAACACAAACTCAGTGTTTGGCCGCGGTCGAGTCCTCATTGTGTTGAGTATTAAGCGGCAGGCTGAACATTTTTGGCGGACACCAAACCAGGAAATGACAGTGTCTTTTGTAACGCCGCCCTCATGACTGGGATGCCTTTGAGCTGTTGTGTCAGCGATACCCAACCCACATCTATGACATTTTGGCCCCTCCCACTCCTCCACACCAATTACTGGAACTGTTTCTACAGAGCGTGTGCTCCCTCCAATCCGGCAGACCAGAGTGGAAGGCTGATCCAGCAACACTTCCACTCCAAGGCACGAAGAACAGCCTGCAAAGTGAGGTGAGTTTGATGCCTTTTCAGCCAACGAAGCATTCATTTATCATCTGTGATGTTGGCTTCATCCATTCTTTGACCCTTTGTTTTATAAATCAAAAATAAAGGGTTTTATATTTGAAATCAAAAGGTTGTAACATTTGGGAGATAATGTCTCCAAAGGTTTTTTTGTTTTCTCAGTAGTTGCACACTCCAACGTAAACAGCATAAAGAGAGTGGCTTTGTTGTGATATGTGTTCAGTGATTGTAATCTAGTCAAACGGTACAAAATAACCTGCTCTCTTCTATTTGGATGTATTATACAGCAGTTTTTAATGCATTTGGATAATGCAGTGCTTTGACTGCATTAATTATTTCCCATATTTTTGGAGGTGCTCTGTAGAGACAGACATGCCTTACAGCAGTCCTGCAGTGGTTCTAACAGTTAGTGAGCAGATTCCTGTGTCAATGATTTAATGTACAGATGACATTAAATGTTGGATGTCCCCAAATTGTTTCCAGCTGAATGAAAACAAAGTTTTATTTTGCCCTCCTAGCTCCACAAATGTCATTTTTGAAAATGGTTGTCGATCTGCAAATTTCAAACCTACTACCAAAACATGGAGGTGGTATTTGACCCTGACCTAAACTTTGAAAAAGACAAACCAAAAGAGTAGTTCAATCCTGCTTTTATCAGTTGAGAAATATCTCCAAAATACGGTCATTCTTGTCAATTGCTGATCGAGAAAAAGTAATCCACGCTTTTATTTCCTCTCACTTAGACTACTGTAACTTCCTCTACTCTTCCCTCATTCAAAAGTCCCTGTCCTGTCTGCAGATACTCCAAAATGCAGCAGCCAGGTTTTAAAAATGTTATAGAATCTTAGCCTCCTTACACTGGTTACTGGTTAGTTTTAGAATTGATTTTTAAAATGTAGTGATCACTTCTAAGGCAAGACTGGGCCAGACCCCAGGGCTGGACTGGCTATATAGTCTACCGGGCCGATTCCCGATGGGCCAGTCTAGTTTTGGGCCGGTATAATTATTATTTTTAATAAAAAAATATATAAAATTATTATTATTTTTTATTTTTTTTGTCATCTAACGCCAACAAAAAATGGACAGCGTATTGAACAGACTGCAAGGATGTCGTAGTGATGGGCGGTGTCCGACCGATTGTGATGGGCCGGTCTGAGCCAAATGGCAGGGCCTATTTTTTGTCCCAGTCCAGCCCTGCCAGACCCCCAACTATATCACTGACCTTTTAACCCCCTACGAACAGGAGCACAGCCTAAGATCCTCAGGCAGGGCCCTTTTGGCCATTCCAAGGTCTAGACTAAATACTAAAGGTGATTGAGCTTTCACCAGTAGAGCCCCTAGGCTTTGGAACAACCTGCCTGAGGATATCAGTATTTTATGGTGTTCCTAGTTTTCGCATGTTTTTATTAAGTTTGCCTTACCCTACCTATTCTACCTGTGTAATGTAAAGCATGTAATGTTGACACTAATCATAAATAGAGTTGCCCTATTTGTATTCCTAAGCCATGCTGTCAACCGCAACCGCCGCTGTCAATGTGGGCG
This sequence comes from Aldrovandia affinis, assembly GCA_029706075.1. NCBI lineage: Eukaryota > Metazoa > Chordata > Actinopteri > Notacanthiformes > Halosauridae > Aldrovandia > Aldrovandia affinis. The sequence continues at coordinate 101,917 of JAINUG010000196.1, read as the reverse complement.
TCTCGTCCCGGAGTGAATGCACTTCAGCTGTAGTGCTCCTTGCGCATGTGTGGATGGCACAGCGGCAATTCAAGAGTCACAATTGGCCATTCCAAGTTGGGTAGAAACGGAAAATATACTAGAGAAAATAGAGTGCCAGTCAAAAGTTTGAGTACACCTGCTGGAAAATAGGTTTATCTCATAATTGACAATGTTTTACACCATATAAGTTTCTTTAAATACTTGAAAATGACAAAAAACACATGTAACGATAAACAAAAGGAACATCAAAGCAATGTTCAATAAAATTTAATTGAAAATTTAATCTTGGATTCCTCAAAATAGCCACCCTTTGCTGTGATAACAAACACGGGCCATTCGGTTAATACGTTTCAGCAGGAAATCACCCATATCGGGTCTTCCCAGCTCTCCTGCAGCAATTCCCAGAGGCGGGTTGCTTTGCTTTGACTGTTCTGTCCAGTTCATCCCATACAAGTTCTATGGGATTGAGGTCTGGACACTGGGCAGGCCAGGTCCTTAGTTTGAGTTGTCCTTCACGTTCCCCCTTCACCAGATAGTTCTTGCACTTCAACTTCAAGGTCTGTTTCGGGTCGTTATCTTGCTCAAGAATGAAGGAGTGCCCGCTTAGCCGTAGTCCAGATGGAAGGTGTACTCAAACTTTTGACTGGTACTGTATATATATTTTCCATTAAAATCCATGCAAGTGTATTCAACACTTGAGGCCCCACATTGTGAGGTTTTATCCTTTGAAAATCACAGTGTCTCCTTCTATCTGCCACACAACATCCCCATCCTCTCATGTGTTTCTATAAAGCTGGAGAGCCACCCATCATGACACACCCTTGGCTGGGCTGATGTTGGGGGGACAGTGGCCAGACAGGCACCCTGATGCAATGATCCAGTCCTCCATCGCCAGCCTTGCATGCCTGCTGTTCTGTGTAGTGATATCAGCAGGTAAACAGCCCGGTTTATTCACACTATTTAGTATGTAATAAGAAGTGATCATGCATGCCAGGCATTGTGACATCCAAGGAAGAGCTTTGATGCAGGATATGTTGCCTCTCCATGAGGCCCAGTCTTTTTGTGATGTGGTAATGTCATTGTGCAGTGGCATGGGAGACCAGGGATCCACCCAAAAAGCTCTCTGCCGTAAAAAGCGCCCACTCTATCAAAAACAAAGACATTATATGTACGCCTACATATACAGTATGAGAGTGTCAACTATGTACCTCAGGGGTGCTCAGATGCAGTTTTTGAGATCTACTGGGCATACAGGCTTTTGTTCCAGCCCAGCACTAGCACACTAACGCATCCCTGATTTACATAATATAATTAATTTCAATGTAACCGTTCTTTGCTCTTTGTTTATATCTAACATCCTCTAAATCCAGGATTAGTTCAGGTAACAGCAACTGAACATATCAGCATTACCACATTTTTACTTCTTTATCCTGATCCATAAAGTAAATAAGCCAATGCATTCCTAATTTCTCTGTTATACACTACCGGTCAAACGTTTTAGAACGTTTTAGAAATAAAATTTCAGGTTATTCACTGGACTTGAACTGCTTAAATTTCAGTAAAAACTGGAAAATGGGTGTGTTCTAAAACTTTTGACCAGTAGTGTACATCTATTGCTTTTTTGATTCTATCGTTTAATTCTCTTTTTCTGTTATTTTTAAAATTTGTATTATGTGTTCCTTCCCAGCACTAAGACATGGTATGGACCAGTTGCTCCTGTTGTACAGTATGTGTATTGAATAATGTCTTTCTCCCCCACAGTCATATCTGTGTGTGTGTCGCCCACAGGCAGGCTATCTCCTCCACAGAACCTGACGGTGGAGTTTCTGGACTTCAGGGGTGAGGTGGCCTGGTGCCCTGGTCCAGAAAACCCACCATCCACTGTATACACTGTGGAGCTGCAGCCAATTGGGTTAGTCTGAAACCTTTCAGTACTCCAACTGTGAAATAATGTATTTTTAATAGTGAAGGGAGAGTGAGGCTTTATGAACCCCCGCACACACACACACACACACACACACATCTTTAAGCTGCAGAGACATTCAACACCTTAGCCTCTCCCCAAATATCAGTTGACAGTGCCAACCCCCTGCCAACTGCAAACAAAAAATTAAACCCACACACCTGTGTTACAGAGACTTTATTGTCTTTTCTTTCTTTTCATTGAAGAGAAGAATGGAGTCAGACGGAGAACTGCGTTGACATAGAATCCAGCAAATGCACTCTCATCTTTAACCTGACAATAAATGACCTGATGACATCCTACTACATCAGGGTCAAAGCCTCATGGAGAGGGGAAAGCTCTGAGTGGACCAGCCTGGATACCGTCCAACCATATGGAAACAGTGAGTTCCCATGCCCATTTCAATTTGATTCCCATTTCAGATAGGCAAACAAACAGAATCGCTAGGCAGGCTCGGAGTAGTAAACAGAAGGGATGTCTCGGATAAATCAATAAACACTGGCTGAAGAAGAGTAGGCTCAGGGAATAAGGATCAACGTTTTGATGGGGAAGGAACATAAACGCGGAACAGATATACAAAACGGAAAGGGTAAAACAATAGGAATCAGGTGTGACTGGGAGGAGAGAGAGGTAGGAACACAGGTGTAAACATTGGGAATCGTTATTCCAATAACGAGGGACAACGCAAGACACGGACTGGGAAACATACAAACATATAGACAATAAACGACCTGGGAGATCAGGCAGACACGTGCATAGCTAGAAGGGGAGGAACGCAAAGAGAGAAGCTGCGTGCGAATGAAAGGGAAAGTGAAAAGCTAACAGGGATACGATAATGAGAGAGAATGACAGCGATAGTCAGAAGCGTGAGATAATTAGTGATTAGTAGTGTTAGTAACTTAATCTAAATCCCTAATGTTAGTAGACTAGTTGGTAAGTACTATCAGTGGCGGGCCGTGCATTTCACACCTAGGCTTTCAGTAGTGCTCCGTCTGAATCAATCCACCCCTCAATAACTATTTTATGGCTATAAAACCCATCTTATTGTTATGTTTTGAGTGTCTGTTCGGTTTGTTTTTGCACTTTGTTTATTTATCTTTCTTCAGTCATGTTTCATTCTCGTTCTGTCATGCACTTCGGGAAATTCTGTTTCGGTTTTTCCGTCTTCGTTTCTAATCTCGTTTTACTTCCTTCTTACTTTCTAATTACACTTTGTATATATTAGTTAGATGTATATAGTACTAACCAACTAATCTACTAACATTAGGGATTTAGATTAAGTTACTAACACTACTAATCACTAATTATCTCACGCTTCTAACTATCGCTGTCATTCTCTCTCGTCTCTATCGCTGTCATTCTCTCTCATGAAACATGACTGAAGAAAGATAAATAAACAAAGTGCAAAAACAAACCGAACAGGCACCCGTTGCCGTTGCATCGCAGATAGATAACTCGTGTATCCAGAATAAATGCCTTTACTGAAGAAACAAACCCGGGTGCTACAGCTGCGACACACATAAAAAGCATCAATAATAATAACCTCATAAAATTGCAATATTATTTAGGAAAATAGCAACATTTTACTCACCAAAATCCTTATTATTTGTACACAAAATCCATCCTCCTTTCTTTCCTCAAAAAGAGTTCAATTACTCTGTCGTACAGATTATCCGTGTGTTTCAGTTCCATCAAGAAGTCCTTTTCTATCGCCATCGAAGCTAATGCTGAAAGTCGAGCCTGCCCTGTCGTATTTCTGGCATAAGTTTTAATTCGCTTTAGGGCTGAAAATGTCCGCTCAAATGTCTGAATCACAGACTGATGTTAATTATATTTTGTCCATGAATACTTATTAAATAATTCCAAATGGTCTGTTCCCTTCCTTTCATAGCTGTTCCCCTGGTTGCGCTGCATCAGAGCGTGTATTTTCATATTAAAGCATTTAACCAATCACATTACATCATAGTCAGACACTCTCTGACTATCCAATCAAAGGGTGTGAATACGCTGACGTTACCTAGGCCTTCTAGAAGGCCTTCGTGTCCCCAACTCAAAATCTGATTGGTTGAAGCAACAGTTTGATCAACACTTATTTTATGCTACAGGGCCTGCAGAACTGATTGTGAAGGCCTCCAGGCAGATTTCTTTGACCCTGGCAACAAATGATGGCTGAAATGTGATTGGTTAAATGCTTTAATATGAAAATACACGTCTGATGCAGCGCAACCAGGGAACAGCTATGAAAGGAAGCAAACAGACCATTTGGAATTATTTAATAAGTATTCATGGACAAAATATAATTAACATCAGTCTGTGATTCAGATATTTTTTAGGCCAGCAGAGAAGGCCTTGCAGGCCCTGACGGCCCACCACTGAGTACTATATACATCTAACTAATATATACAAAGTGCAATCTAGAAAGTAAGAAGGAAGAAAACGAGATAATAAGCAAAGATGGAGAAAACCCGAAATGTAGAACTTCCCGAAGTGCATGACAAGACAAGGAGTGGATCTCGAAATAAACGGACAAAGACAGACAGGGACCAGAACGTGACAGAACGATGAAAAAGCAATACTGAATAAAGAATAATGAATAATGACTGATGAAAAATAAACAAAGTACAAAAAACAACAGAACAGATACTCAGAATATAACACCTTTGGGATGTGGTGGAACGGGAGATTCACAACATGAATGTACAGCTCACTAATCTGCAGCTGTGTGATGCTATAATGTCAACATGGACCAGAATCTCTGAGGAATGTTTTCAGCACCTTGTTGATTGATTGAATTGATTGAACATTGGATTTTATATAGCGCTTTTCAAGGAACCCAAAGCGCTTTACAATGATAGGAGTAACTCACCTCAACCACCACCAATGTGCAGCACCCACCTGGGTGAACGCGACGGATTTGTTGAATCCATGCCACGAAGAATTCAGGCTGTTCTTGAGGCAAAGGGAGGTCCTACCCAGTACTAGAAAGGTGTACCTAATAAAGTGGCCACTGAGTGTATATAGTTATTTATCATTTTACTAGGAGCCTGAATTTAGTTTTTAAGCTCCTTGGACCATTTTAATCAAAATTAGAAACAGCAATATTTTTGGCCCATAGCAAACAAGCAAATTAATTGATGGCTTTTTAAAGCTGATTTATAAGCATACTTGGACCAAACAAAACCAGAACAAACTCTTTCATGTGGGCTTCTCTGGCCAAACTCCATGGGTCTCTTTTTTCTTCAGAGAAGCCTAATGTGAGTTGTCCTCAAACTGACCCTGTTTAAATGCACCCCCAACTCTTTGTGTCCCGGCAGCTCTGCTGAGTGCCCCCACGCTGAATGTCTCTGTCCAGGGAAGGGACATCTATGTGCACGTCCACATGCCCCAGGACGTGCTCTCCGTGTTGCCCAAGCAGATTTACAACATCCAGGTTTCTGAGAGCAACGGCGGTAACCATGAAGAGAAGAACCCCGGCATTATCTTCAGCACGGGCATGGGATCTGAAAGCCACAGCACCAAGGTATCTCAGATGTGCTGCTTTCACATGAAGAAATATGTATGGGATAATGCACCAAGGGCAAGTCGATTGTTGAAAATAACATTACGACAGGGTTATGTCACCACAAAGTGAAGTGGAGGGATCTTATCACCCTGAAGTGTTGTTATTTTCAACAACCGACTTGTCCGCAGTATATTATCCCACTTATATCACAGCTACCGGCCAAAGGAATTAATACACGCTTGGTGAATTATGTTAGAAATACATTAGACAACACTTCATGAGTCCGCTACAAAAAAAATAATGTTGCTGATTGTGAACCGGACTACTTCCATAGAATTAAGTGCACTTTAATTGTCGGGAGATAAGTTCAGTGGTGGGCGCCAGAGTAGTCAGAGAACTCTTGATCTCGTTGCACAAATTGAAACCTGTCTGATAGGTATGATGAAGGAGAAGAAGTATTTCTTTCAATGAAATTTGAGAAGATTTGACTTCACACAGCTGTAGATCTACAATTGATCAGCTATCTTAATCACAAAGTCACAAAAATATCAAAAATAAAATATAATACCTTTTCTTTCAAGAATCCCATTTTTGTAATGTCATGTTTATGAAAAATATGGACAGATGTAGAACATATGAACAAGCTATGAACATTTCCAAGAACCTTTTTCATGAATGAATTTATGTTACAGTTACACAGGGAGTTTGCATGTTCTCTCCGTGTCCATGTGGGTTTCCTCTGGGTACTCTGGTTTCCTCCCACAGTCCAAAGACATGCACGTTAGGCATGCACGTAATTGGAGAGTCTAAATTGCCTGTAGGTATGAGTATGTGAGTGAATGGTATATGTGCCCTGCGATGGATTGGCGACCTGTCCAGGGCGTATTCCTGCCTCTCGCTCAATGCGTGCTGGGATAGGCCATGTCATTCCAGCCCCCCCATGAACCTGACCAGGAATAAGCGATTTAGATAATGAATGAATGAATGAAGATACTTTGGTAAATCTGGCAACAGGGCCCTAGGCTATGGAATTATGGATTATAATTGTTCAGGCAGTGCACATTTTTTAGTCCCTATTAAAATGAAATTATCTATCTTTCTTTCAGGCCTCTGGTAATTATTTTTTACATTTGTTGTAATGTCCACCTAATATTTGTTTTTGTTTTTTAAATATTTAATATTTTTTCTTTTGTGCTTAAGCCCCTGTATGAAAGCATTGCATAAAGTACATAATAATAATAATAATAATAATAATAATAATAATAATAATAATAATTTTTTAGTAGTAGTAGTAATAGTATTACACTAATATTGCTTTAATATTATTCATAATATTAATTAAGCATTTATAACTATATTTAAATGTATTCATGATTGCCACCTTCATGTAATTGTATGCCTATATTGTAGACTACTGTATGTCTGTCCTAGAATGCATGTATTTTATTGTGTATGTTAATATATATGCAAAACATTATGTGAAAATGGCAATGACTAACACTTTTAAAAAGATATAAACTAGATACTCACTATACCTTCACATGTATTCAAGATATATTACCTGTGCTTTTTGCCTAGTCCCTTTTATTTACTTGTCAAATGTTTTTTAAAGGTTATTTCAAGGTTATCTGATTGCATAAGAAAATTAACTGACCTGACCATTGATCCGTGTGCAGTGTAAGATGGCTGGAGAGTCCACTCTAGTGTGCAAGAGCCTGAACCTGGGCCAGCTGTACTGTGTGAGGGCCTCTGCCATCCATACCCAGCAGCAGAATAAACCGCACCATTGGTCAGAGAAGTGTGTGGATCTGCCAAGCAACACCTCAGGTTTGCAAAAAGGCCTCATGCCCCCACATTGTGCACCAAGGGTCCCCAAGCTTTCTCACCAAATGACAATTTAAACTTATGCTCTCCCTCCAGGGCTTCAGGATGAAATCATTCTGTATCATTTGTAGGGTGCATATAGCTAGTTGACATAGCTAACCAGCTACATGTAGTAGCTACTGTATGTTTGATAATGCATGACTTTGCTTGCTCCATAAAACACTGGCGAATCGTTGTATTTATTTCTATTAATATTGATGGTAGTATGCCAGTTCACCACTTCAATTTGCAAAAACACAATTAAAAAGCACTTACAGCGGCGGATAGCATAGCGGTCTAACACACCATATTTTGGCTGTTCCGATACGGTGTACGCTGCCTGTCAGGGACTTCGTCTCTACCGGACCCGCCGTGGTCGTCAGCCCCAATCGGGGGCGGTATTTGGCTGTCCACCCCAGGGGAGGGTGAGCTGGCTTGAGTCCGCTGTGAAGCACGTCCGGAGTCTCCAGAATCTTGCTGTGTGCAATCAGACAAATAATTTGTTATATTTCTTAGCACTGGCTGGTATAAAAGTGCCGGAAACGGACAAATGTAGCTTCCAGGCCATAGATTGACACCCCAGCTGCACACCAATGAAAGATGTGTGACTTCATCACAAAAAATGTGTCAAACTAATTATATTAGCACTTACGCCATGATGAATTATAGTAAGTAGTGTGTAGATATGCAATATGGTAGGGCAGTCACTGTGTAGTTCTTAGTTGAGGCAGAAAGGTCTTTGCAGGTCTGCCAGGGTGAGTTCAACAAATGAACGGGATGAGTGATGGGATGTGAAGTCCAGCATTTCAGGTAGTTCATTCAGTGTGAACTTCTTCTGGAATTCTTCTGGACTCCCATTAGCACCTCTGTGGAGTAAATGCAATATTTGGTCTGGTTATGTCATTCTTGGGTGTAATGGGTATGGACAGGAAGTCTCGTATAGCACATAAATCTGTAATGGCAGACCACTGAGATTTTTCGATGCAGTGCTATGCATGTGAATCCCGCTTGTATCTCCTTCGTATGCACACCCATATTACCTCAGTTGTCAAGGGCATTTTCAGATGCTGAAAACTGGAGCCAATGCAAAAAAGTGGGAATCCCAAATAGACTTAGAAAAGGTATATTAATTGATTGGTAATATATATATATATATATATACCTATATGTATATATGAATATATGAATTCCAAAATAATGGAGAAATTCCAACAAAAAATTCAAAACAAAGCTTCAAAGAACCTCCGAAATCTTTGTTGTGGACAGTTCCAATCCAGGTTTCTGAGACAGTATTTTCCCAGTAGACCTCGATTAGTAGGTAGCCATGTGCTACAAACTGTAGCCTTGACAGTTTTCTGTTATTGTCAATTTTCAGAATTGTGTGTTTGAAGTTTGACCTTGCCTACTTTCTCAGATATGCTGAAGCACATCGTTATGGCAACCATCCTGGTCCTGGGGGTCGTAATTTTCCTGATCTTTATAATTATACACTACTACTTGAAGCCTAGGGAATGTGATCTACACGGGCCCAAATCACTGGTAAGCCTCGCACCACTCACATTAAAGCACTGGCTGACACCATCCAATGACCTGTTAGCTCACACTGCTTGCCTCAGGAAAAATGTGTCGTTCTAACAACCTATGATTCATCTTGTTGTCTTTAATGGAACTGCATATTATAAACTTGTATTATGTTTCTTAATGTGAACATATTCTTGTTTCATCCAAATGCATTATTTTATTTTGTTTAGTTGACCCTGACCAAAAAAAATGTAACCACTGCTTGTTGTAGTTTGGGCTAATAAGGACAATTACAGTGAGTGTCAGGGTTGCCAGTCTGGTTTCAAAATCTCAAGCTAAAGTGACATAATCTGTATAAGAAAGGAGCGAAAACAAAATATGTGTGTTTCTATTAAGTTGAAATGTTTGATAAAAATAGACAAAATGCTAGTTAGCTTTTCAATCCCACAAGTCAGTGCATAATCAGTGATAATTCATTTGGCTGAAAAAGCCAAAGCTGGCAACACTGTTGACAGTGTCATGTCTCTCCTGAACAGAGTGTGGTCGGGCGGGCTGATAGGGCAGTGATGGCTGCTCCAACTGAAGCTCTCACCATGTCGGACGTCCAACTGGAAGCTCCACTTTCCCCCGGGACCGGTGTGGTATTGCCGGGGGACCGGTCTTCCTGCGACTGGGGCTACGAATGCAGGGGTGCCTCTCCCTGCCCGGACCAAACCAGCGATGTTCCCTCATGGCCAGCAGACGAGAGGCAGCTGGACGAGCAGCTTCTTCTCTCGCCCTGCCTGTATTCCAGGGGGTTGGACGGGGACGAGGAGGGGAGCTGGATTTTAGAGGGCGAGGCTTGCACAGCACAGCCGCTTCTGGAGGAACTGCAGAAGGAAGGAGGCTGGCAGCTGTGCCAGGCCCCTCCTTGCCTGGACGTGCCCATGTCCAGCCTGAGGCTGTGTCTGGACTCTGGAGGGGCAGGGCTGGATGTGGGGGCGGAACTACCGGGTCAATCCCAGAGGGACTCTTCGGGGGACCTATCCAGTGCACTGGAGAACGAGGTGTTCCCCATCGACCTTAGCCCCCCCTACCTCAGCGGGTACGAGCCCCGACCCGATTCTATCTCCTTCTCTACCCACTCTCCCTTACCCGCATTTGAACAGTTGGTGGCATATTTAAAGAGGTGATGAGAGGCACAGAATGTTAGCTCACATCTGTCCGAGTGAAGGACCTAGGAGACTGTGGAAGGAGGTATTTTCTGTTGTCAAGGTGGGATTTAGAGAGCACTGTATTTAGACTCTAACCCCCTTCCCCCCTGCAAAAAAGGTGGTGTGTCTCACCTTAATCTCAGGTACTTGGATTCTGGATTCCTCACTTAGCTTTGAAGTCTTGGGTAAACATACTAGCTGCAGCGATGGGTCAAACCACATTACCCACGTTCCCACTGTTGAAAATGACTTTACTTGCTTTGTTGAGGCTTTCATCTATGGAGGAAATAATGTGCCAATATTAATTAATTAAATAAAATGTCAAAAGTCAACATAAATAATTAATGTAAAATATTGATTTATTTATTTCCACATGTCCATTAAATGTGCAAGTATGAATTAATTACATTAAAAGTGAAATGTCAACATAAATAATTAAATGTAAAGTATTTAATTATTTATTTACATATTTCATTATTTATATATTTAATATATATTTGATTAATTAATATTGTCACCTTTCATCTGTGGTGTGAAATGGGAAATAATTAAATCTGGCAACATCATCCATCAAAGCCAGTGGTTTGGTCTAACATTCAATTGGTGGTTGAACTCGCTGGATTTCTATGAGATTTTCATGCCATAGTAGGGGAAATATTGGTATTAGCAGACCTAATCGGAGCAAATGTTGCGACCACTGACTCAAGTAGAGGATTTCTATGGAAGTGACTGTAATGCCAATGTTGCAGAGGGTAGATTTTTTAATAAATGAATCATTAAAAACCGAATTTAACTCGTCATTGTATGTCAGTCCATTGGCTCAGACAGTTCAAGGCAGAGGTTGCCTCTAAGCACATTATTTCCTCCATACTTATCCAGAAATGCTTCACCTGTTATGTATTTGTAGTTTACAGGTCTGGTTCAGTGTCTTCATCGAGGTCAAATAACAGTGTCATTGCATTACATAACTTTAGCAGACGCTCTTATCTAAAGTGAATTACAAATCAAAAATGAAAGTGGTATCACATGTGGGATTTGTAATAAGATCTATATCCCAACATACTGCATACTATCCACAATGGCATTCGGAATCTGTGAAGGGTGATAATGTTTACAGGAACCTTTGTTCGATGAAGCCAATCTACAGTGCCTTCTGCCTTGTTGTGAGTCAGGGCCTATTGAGTTTCATTTTTTTATGTTTTTTAAGTCATGCCATTTTCTGAAAGACATTGGACTGCATTCAGTTATCGAACGAAGGATGGATATTGTGCTATCCTCACTGAAAATGTAGTTATTTGTGCTCCGTGTTTGTGTGGGCACGCATGTGTTTGCACATACAGTCAAGCCGGAAAGTCTGCACACCCCTTTCACCCTCTCCACGTTTCATTGCATTAAAGACTTATTCTACAATAGATTAAGTTCATTTTATGTCTCAAAATTCTACACAAAATAGCCCATAATGACAAAGTGAAAACAGGTTTTTAGACATTTGTGCTAATTTATTAAAAATCTAAATGTTAAATATCATATGTACACAAGTGTGCACACCCTTTGATATGACACCCAAAAGTGAGCTGAGGTGCATTTTGTTTACACTGATACTGCTTGAGATGTTTCTACAACTTGATCCTAGTCCACCTGTGGTAAATTCAATTGATTGGACATGATTTGGAAAGGCACACACCTGTCTATATAAGGTCCCACAGTTGACAGTGCATGGCCACTCTAAGAGAGCTTCAGAGTTCCTCTGCAGCGATGGGAGAACCTGGCAGAAGGACAACCTTCTCTGCACCACTCCATCAATCAGGCCTTTTTGGTAGTGGCTAGACGGAAGCTACTCCTGAGTGAAAGGCATATGACAGCCCACCTGGAGTTCGACAAATGGCACTTAAAGGACTCTAAGAGCATCAGGAAAAAGATTATCCGGTCTGATGAGACACAAATTGAACTTTTTGGCCTGAATGCCAAGTGCTACCATAAAGGTCTGATTGATGGGAGTGCTGAGAGATGTTTGTCCTTCTACCAGGTTCTCCCATCGCTGCAGAGGAACTCTGAAGCTCTCTTAGAGTGGCCATTGGGTTCTTGGTCACCTCCCTGACCATGGCCCTTCTTGCCCGGTTACTGAGTTTGGCCAGACGGCCAGCTCTAAGAAGAGTTGTGGTGGTTCCAAACTTCTTCCATTTCACAATGATGGAGCCCACAGTTCTCCTGGGTGCTTTCAATGCTTTATCAATGTTTTTATACCCTTCCCCAGATCTATACCTCAACACAATTCTATCTCGGAGGTCTATGGAGAGTTCCTAGGACTTCATGGCTTGGTTTTTACTCTGACATGCACTGTCAACTGTGGGACCTTATATAGACAGGTGTGTGCCTTTCCAAATCATGTCCAGTCAATTAAATTTACCACAGGTGGACTAGAATCAAGTTGTAGAAACATCTCAAGCTGTATCAGTGGAAACAAAATGCACCTCAGCTCACGTTTGGGTGTCATATCAAAGGGTGTGCACACTTGTGTACATATGATATTTTACATTTCGATTTTTAATAAATTAGCACAAATGTCTAAAAACCTGTCTATTGTAAAATGAGTCTTTAACGCAATGAAACGTGGAGAGGGTGAAAGGGGTGTGCAGACTTTCCGGCTTGACTGTATATATGCGTACTTCTTCCTGTAGACCGTCCAGTTTGTCAGAGCCACGTGTTTGTGTGTGTGTTTTTAAGTGCCTTTTTAGACAGTGGTGCTTTGTTTGTATTGCCGTTTGTGCTGTTATCCAGGGACCTGTGACAGAACAGGTTAAATTCATAAAACAACACTGAGACGGACAGTCATTTTGATGCTAAATAGATTTTCTAGAAATGTATAGGCTTTACAATAAATATATATATATATATATATAGTAATACATTCTTAATACCAAAATGTAGTTCCTACATTTTAAAATGTACAATAAAATCCTTTATATATTGCTAAATATATTATGTGATATGTTAAAATATATATATATTCAGTATCGGTACTCATGTGAAAGTGAAATATATACATTTACCATATTTAGATACTGTATGTATATATATATATATATATATATATATATATATATATATATATATATACACACACACACACATACATACTGTATATGCATCTACTGTATATATTCATATGCATTTGCTACATTGACTTGTGTCCTGAAAATACTGGAACCCCACTCCTTGTACCCCACACAAGGTCATTAACAATAGGGCCTTGTCTGCCCATTTTTCCAGTTGTCACAAGATGGTAGAATAAAACAAAATGAAATGCTCATTTGTCACACACATTAAAAATGATTTATTCAAACAGAGTGGCTGCACAGCTTTAAGGTTTACCTAGACCAAGTCAAGTTTTATGTGTAAACATGTACAAAAGATATTTATGTAGTTATGTCATTTTTTTATAACTATATGTTAAGACCAAACATTTAATTTATTTGACATTGTTTTGATTTACAAATTTTAAATTGATATGTCGAAACAAATAAACTATTGTAAACAAAAAACCATTCTCCTTTCTGCTGGTTGTGGGGATGGTAGAATAAAACAGGGGCACAGTCAGAGGGGGAAAATGATTTATTCTTTTGGAACAGGATATCAAGATGTTGATTCATTTTATAAAATCATAAACATTTAATTTATTTGACTATTTACAAATCTTTGTAACCAAACAAATAAGTATAGGAAGCTAATGCTGGTGTGCCCAGGGGTCTGACACTGCAGTTATAAGATGTTTGCCAAAAAAATTGCCAAATAACACATTTAACAAATGTGGCTTCTTTTTCAAATAACACATTTAAGCAAATGTGGCTACTTTTTAAATCAGTTGGCTATACAACAACTTATTCTGTGAACTGGCTGCCAAATGTATAATGTAGTTTAAGCAACAGAACAAATACAGTAATGTTTGCTTAAATCTGTTAATTGCAGAGTTAAGGAAAAAGTGCAATAGTGGTAGGGCTGAATCCAAACTTAGCCTTAGCCTTAGCATTATTATTAGGCTACATCATTCCTTCATTAGGCTACATCATTCATTGCTGAAGAAGGAGAAGAATCCCCCTTTCCTTGACTTTCCTCCTTCCCCTCGCATGCGCAGGGAACGGCTGGTGACAGAGCCACGCTGCAGAGAGCTCTTCTTCTCTTTCTCCCTCTCCCTTTCCCTCTCCTCCTCACGCATGTGCACCTGCTGGCAGATCACCAGTCGCATGTCCTCCTGAGTGAGAAAGGGGGAGAGAGAGAGAGAGAGAGAGAGAGAGACTGTGAGCGAGAGACTAGACTGGGAGAGAGAGAGACAGGGAGAGAAGGACTAGGAGGGAAAGATAAAGTTATAGAGAGACTGAGTGAGATGAGAAGGGAGAGTGTGATGAGTGAGTGAGAAGGGCAGAAAGTGTGAGAAATAAGGTGAACGTGAGAATGAAAAGATTCTAGCACAACAGGAAGGAGGAACATACAGTAAGAGAAGGGGAAATTTAGGGAAAGTCTGAGAACAGAAAGATCTGTCTAGAAGATATTTAAAAAAGCATACAGAGACACGTGCTCACCTGCCAGGCATCCACCTCCTGAGACAGTGCCACCTTGTGTTTTATGGTGTTGAGGAGCTGCTGGTTGAGTGAATCACGTTCCTGGCGCACCTTAGCCAAATCCGCCTCCAGACACCTAGGCAGTGAAAAAGAGTGACACACAGGGCAACATTTGTCAGTGTTTTTCTCTCTGGCATAACAGCAGTGACCCTGAGGTCTAGAGGACAAAGCACGAGGAACAAGACCAAACTTGCACTTACTCTGTGTACTGTGAATTGGCAGTCATATCGCACAAAAATTGAATGATGCCAGGGGGAGGTCCTCACCTGTAGTTGGGCTGTCCAGGAGAATGCCTGAATGCCTGCATCTCTTCTTTTAAAGACTGCAGCTCCCCCTCTCGGCACTGGAGCTGGAGAACATCACATGTAAGAACATCAGTTTGACATCAAGTCCATGATTTCAATACATTTGGTTTACATTACAATTCGAATTAGTTTAGACGCTGTTCCCCTTTGAAGCCAACCTCTTCCTTTAGCTTCTGAATTTCACCCTCTTTCTCTTGCAGTATTTGGGAATGAACCTGAATGGCCTCTTTTGTCTGAAAACAAAAAACATACTTCTTATTACTTTAAGGCTCCATCTACAATCAGATAAAATCACATTGCATCAATAAGTACTCATTTCTTAAGCCTTATTCCTGGGCATTCTCACTGGTATTGTGTACACCAGGGGTGGGCAAGGAGGGCTGTATCCGTTTCTGGATTTCATGCCAACTTCTTAATTATTTAATTAGCCCAATCATTTACGTGATCTGACATTTTAGCTAAATTTCTTGATGAGCCCATGAATGACAGCTAAAGACAGTTGTGTTCCCATATGAAACATTTTACTGTGGTCTAATCTACAAGTGAACCAGCATTGGTGTATCCAACTAATTAGCTAATTGAGCCAGAGTAATTGGTAGAAACAAAAACCTGCATACACACCGGCCCTCCAGGACCGGAATTGCCCACCCCTGCTGTACACTGAGGTGCAAAGAGGGGCAAGGAGGGAGACAATGTGCAGGTACTATTTAAAAACACAAAGCCTTGTGTTTGAAAATCGGACCACTTCACACCTTTACAAAACTCCTGAGGGGATTTAGTCAAGCCTCCCGCACTTCCACCCAAGTCCTGTCCAGTGTCGCCTGGGGGCATTTTTACATTGAGATCAGGAATCAGGGGTATGGTGAGTGCAAACTGAGTCGTGGGTACTGAAGCGCCGGGTACCTGGGACTGCTCAATCTCGCACTGCAGGGACAGCGGGAAGCAGGTGGTCTCGCTCAGGCTGACCTCCTCTCCCAGGGCCTGGACCCTCTGCTTCAGAGAGTGGGTTAGCGTACGCAGCTGGAACACCGTACTGCGCTCCTGGTCCAGCTGTGGGAGCCCCAGACCCAACCACTTAGACCCTACTCTTCTCACAGCTACCGCTCGCTCGCTCATTCATACCCGTCAAGGTCGCACGATCGCCTCTGCCACCCTCTCGTGCGGATTGGTCTGTAGCTTTATTACTCCCCCCCTCAGCCCCTCCCTTCCAGTTCTTAGCCCCGCCCACCCAAAACTCACCTCTCCCTCTTTCTCCTCCAGATTGGTCTGCAGCTCTGTCACTCTCTCCCTCAGCCCCTCCCTCTCTGCACGCAGCCTGGAGTTGTCCTCCTGCGCAGACCTCAGTTGTTCCTCTGTGCGTCCATATCGCTCCTTAAGCACTCTGTTCTGTGGAGAGAAAGCAAGGGAGAAGGGGAAGTAGTGAGGGAGGCCATTAGCACAGGTGTTTTTCTTCCGCAAACCCGTCTGAATGATTGACTGACCTTTCAGCAGTGGCGAGGTCATAAACATGAGCTCTTTAGACATGAGAACAGCATAGGTTCATACTGAGTTTAGTTAAGATTTTAAATGATAAATCTGATGGAATGCATATAATGTAAGTGTATGTGTGCGTGTATATGTTTGTATATGTTTGTGTGTATGTGTGCGTGCGTACCTCTGCTAGTAGACTCTCCAGTCTGGCAGAGCTGATGGAGCTGCTGAGGCTCCTGTCGTCCATATCGTCCCTGAGAGAACGCAGCTCAGAGCGGAGAGTGTGCTCCTGAGCCACCGCCTGAGAAAATGTTATAATCAATATTATCTGTAATTAATACATGTGTGCATATGTATGTAGGTATGCATGTACATGCACACGTTATATAATTATATATACCAACATATATTATTGTTGTCTGATTTTCAACTTCCTGGGGGCCCACTATGCATGCTGGTTTTCGTTCCAACCATTATTGCCATTCCTGAAGTATGAGCTATTCATTGTTCTTGATTAGACACTTTTAATGTCCAGTGAGGGGTGATTTACCATCTTAATGCCACATTATGTCAGAAATGGATATTAATGTTACAAAGGATGAATATTCTATATTTAAGGACTTTTAGTCAGATTAGCTCTCAGAGAACTATTTTCTGTAATGTGTTATGGCAAAGAGATTACATTTTTAATTGATTTATTGATAGTCCAACTGAAGTGCTGAAAGTGTGGACACCTGGTCATTGAAACAAACCCATTTTGTGGAAAACTAAGTTGAGTTCAAAGGACAAAGTTGAATTCAAAGACAAACAAATAGTCAATTTAGTTGTTGAAAATGTGTTGTTGAAAACCAAAACTTCTACCCTCATTTTTATTCCTTAATTTAACACAATGCAGGTTTGCCTTGTTGCCATTTGCTCTGTCATTGAACTCTTCATTTTCCACAAATGGTTTAGTTTCAGTGAGCAAGTGTCCACACTTTCAGAAATTAGGACCCCACTGATGTCACCTGCCAGTCTAATTGAATCATTAAAAAAATTAACCTCTTTCTAAAGGAATCATGTGTCATGTAGCACATCACAGAACATGAGCATTAGTTGATCTGGAATGTGATTATGGGACATTTATTGTTCATGGCTGACAGATTATGGCTTTAAGAGAGTAAATTGTGCTTGAATAGAAATGAAAGGTGTCTAATTAAGAACAATTAACACCTAGTTACAATTCAGCAGTTGCAATTATGGTTGGAATGAAAACCATTATACACAGTTGGTCCCCAGGACCAAGTTTTGTAAGCCCTGCTTTCATATATTCATAATTTCTCTTTTTTATTTGATAATGTTTTTAAATTTAGAACAGAGGGCAAGGGAGAGGGGATAATAAGAGAGGTAAAGATGGAGAGAGGGCAGAAGAGGGAGAAGTGGAGAGATGCTGTAGAGAAGGAAACATGAGAGAGCAGGAAAGGAATAAGGGAGAGAGTGCGGGAAGTAATTGCCTCGAGGGAAAGAGGTTTCTCTGTGAGGTATGATGAAGGCATGGGAAACAGTCCCAACCTGCTGATCCACATTCCACACATCAGGACACAGACAGAGACACAGGGAGCAGTCTAAACCCGGGGGTGATGAGGTGCATGTGAAGTATTTAAGCACTCTTCCAGGGCCATGCTGTGATACATGCAGGTTACACATGGTCATGCAAAAATAAACAGAGAGAGAAAGAACCAAGAGCGACCAAAAGGTGACTGATTGGTCACCTCGGCCAGCTGCTCCACCAGCTTGTGGTTGTGATTGGACAGCTGCGTCAGCTGTTCGCTCTCCTCGCGCCTGCGGTCCCGGCCTTGGTTGTGCTGCTTGTCCAGTTGCTCTCGGAGCGCAGCGAGGTCAGCCTGGAGCTCCACCTCCCGCTGACTGCTCTCCAGCTCCTGCACCTCCAGCTTCCGCTGCATAATGTGCTTCTCCTGCTCCAGGACCTAGGCAGGCAGTGTGGTATAATGGTTAGGGAGCTGGGCTTGTAACGTTAAGGTTGCAGGTTCAATCCCCAGGTGGGACACTGCCGTTGTACCCTTGAGCAAGGTACTCAACCTGAATTGCTTCAGTTAATATCCAGCTGTATAAATGGATTGTAAAGAATTGTAAACTAAGTCGCTCTGGATAAGAGCGTCTGCTAAATGCCTGTGATGTAATGCACAAACACTGCGCTTTATTATAAGGACCTGCACTTCATTACAAGGCCTAATGCAGCCACTGTGCTTTACCACTTAGTTTTAGGGCCAAGCCATATACACAACACTTGTTTAGCCACATCATTTTTGGTCAAAGACCTAGAAGATGGCAGCATCTACCTTCTCATTTTGTTTGCTAGTTAACTTTTAAAATAAACCTTTCGTAAAAATAAGGAACAGAGAACATATTGCACAGGGTAAACATTTAGTACAACACAAGGTGGCACAGCATCAGATGACTTGTGCTCAATGGCAATGGACAGGCTGTAGTATGGCAATACCTATACTCAGATGTACACACCAGACTGGTCTTCCTCAGGCACCTTTTCTTAACGATCAAAACCAGTGTGTTTGAGACACACGTGACAGAAGTTACAGCCAAACCTTGCTCGGTCTATTGTATTTGAGCACAGAGAGTCCGGTCTAATTCTGTGCTGCAGTTATTGTGCCAAATGCTCACCCTGTGCGACTAAGTTAGGTTTTCCTGAACTGTTCTTGGTTCTTTCCATGTGCATGAGAAGTAATACATTTAACACAACAAGTTCTCATCCACTGTTCTTGGTTCATCAAGGAAGCATTGATCATTAATAGGTTGCTATGCACAGTAGACTGAAAGAGAAGGAAGTAAACACACCAAGGAACAAGGGGCTCCATTTAGAGTTAATGCAAGCACACACAACGTCGAGATCATTCAAAAATGACGCACCTCACCTGGCTGTTTGTATTTCAACTTTGAACTTATTTGTAGCAATTTGCGCGTCTACGGAGGGGCTTTCCCAAAATAGAGGCATGTCGGGACATGTTTGCTATTCTGACTTCAACTTTAGTTAAGCGACGTTTGCTCCAGAAAAAGGTTGAAGTAGCGTGCCACTACCTGGCCATCGTTTGTAAAAGCATCTAGGCATGAAAGAAAATTGCGCATTGCCAGCTTCGAGAGAAATTGCACAGTATAATGTAGAATACAGTTTTCCGTCCTCATTCACCAGTATTTCTAATTCTTCATCCTATAACCTGTAAAGCGGATTTGCACAAAACCTGCATAGAAATAATCTATACACTGCCATCATATATATATATATATTTTTTTTTAAGTGACACGATGGATGCCATAATATTGCTATATTGAAATGGTGTATGTTTGTATGCAATAGCCTAACCATACAAATATTACGATTGAAAATTAATTTAGAATTACATAACCTCTATGTATGACGAAGCACTTGCATAGAATGATACTTTTTACCCAGTGTTTGTAATAAGCCCATTTTGTTCAATGTCATTTATTTGCAGTTAATGCTTCGTCATGTATTACTCTTCATTATTCAATTCTAGATTTCTGGAGAGACTTGCAACGTATAATTTACAATAGCGTTTGCTGACCTCGTTCACTAGTATTTCCAATTCTTCATCCGCAAAATTCGGCCTTCGCCGCTTCGTTTCCATCTCGGCTACTGTGTGATTGCCTACACAGGTGCTTCTCCTTTTAAAACCATCCTTAATTGAAACGCCGGCGCAGGAAATATTTGTAATAAATGTAGGCCTATCCTTAAAAAACACACCACAAAGCAAAATGGTTTAGGGAGATGGATTTATATCCTATATATGTCCATACCCATTCATAATTTCCAACTATTTTCATGGAATAGTGGACAACTAGTAAAATCTAAAAACATATATATTAAACGCACACGCACCTTAAAGGGATGAATTTAAACTCTTAAATGGAAATCACCATTTTTTATTTTTTTATTACATTTATTTCTGATTTTTCCCCGGTTTTTCTCCCAATTTAGGAAATCACCATTTAAACAATATTTCCCGCCTTCTTTCGAAAGATCTTCCACGTTTATAATTGGCGGACAGGGGGCAGGTATTTCGATCCGGAAATGACTAAGTCCACATTTTAAACAATATTTCTGAAACGTTATAATTAGCCAGGGGGCAGGTATTCGGAAATGACTAAGTCACATTTTTCTTGCGCTTCGACCAAAGAGTTGAGCACGTTCGTAGCAGAAGTCTGAATACGAATAACTTTTTCCTATTGTATTAACTGGGGGAATTTAAGCATGTCAGTCGACTCTGAATAGGGCCTGAGGTGTCTTCTTTCAACTCATGACTGTGCAAACTTTGTAGACTACGGTGTGGAAATAAGCAATGGCTGACATCAAATGTTTAGCAGGAGAGCTACGCTCTCCCAAATTGACAGCAGAGGTTGCAACGATCGCAGCTTAGAATACGATTGAGCATTCCAAATTGTGAGAAAAATGGGAAAAAAAATAATAACAACTAATAAGTAGTCAGGTATTTGTTGCATGTTGCTAATTGAATTGGCCCTTACAATGCTGTGATCATTTTATCAAATACAATGGGGATGTTATAGGGCAATTTCTTAAAAACTATTTCTTAAAAACTTGTATTCAGGCTGTCTGTAAAGCAGCAAACTATGGATGATTTTTCAAAGAAGGCCCTTTGGAGGCCTTTAAAATCTTTACATAATTTTATTTCATACGTTTTGTTATCATTTTACAAGCTAGATTGAAACAATTCAGGTGACACGGAAGCATGCATACGTATCAACAATCCCACAGCTACAGAGTCCCATGACTCTAACCACTACGCTATGCGTCTGTGACCTGTCTCACTCAAATCTAGAGAGGGCATAACCAGCAATGAGCGGTTCTCTGGGAGATAGGTAGGGAAAACATGTCATTTAGTCTCTGTTGTGCAACACTATGGAACGACCTTCCGCAATCGTTCAGGACCGCGGAATCACTTGCGATCTTCCGCAAGAGACTCAAAACCCACCTTTTCAGACTCCACTACCACTGAATTCTGTGCATCTAGCCTATTGTCATCACCACTGCCAACTTACTCAACACTTCTTGTATATGTATCCCTGCCTTCACATTTTTAAAAATAAGAAAAAAAAGACTAACCTTTCCTTCCCAGTGTTATAGGTATGGTATGCAGCTGCCTACAATGATGTCTATCGCTGTATTACTGCACTGACCTCGTGCGCAAACTATGATTGTTCCTACCATGTATTAATGCACATCTTGTAAGTCGCTCTGGATAAGAGCGTCTGCTAAATGCTTAAAATGTAAATGTACTATGGTGATCTTCACTGATAAAAATGATGCCAGTGCTGCAAAAAGGCAGGGCTGTATTTGACTTCTTTTGTGGTTCACCCCTAAATGTACTATGGTGATCTTCACTGATAAAAATGATGCCAGTGCTGCAAAAAGGCAGGGCTGTATTTGACTTCTTTTGTGGTTCACCCCATTTCTCATTTTTCCTTACCTCCCACCCCCACTCACCTCAACATTCCTCTCTTTCTTCTCCAGCTGGGCTGACAGCTCTTCATTCCGCTCCAGGAGGGCGCGGCCCAGTTCGGCCGCCAGGATCAAGTCCTGCTCCAGCAGCAGGGGGCTGCCATCATCCTGGGGCGTGCCCGGGGCCTCCGTTTCAGCCGTGGGGGGCATCCGGGGGACCCTCTGCTGGGAGGAAGAGGAGGTGAAGGGGAAGAAGGAATCCTCCAGGTTTGGTGAGGGGAGGCTGTCCTTCCTGGAGGAAATCATCTCCCCTCCGTCACTTGCTGAGTCTGGATTTCTCCACGGAGCTGAGGACATGGCACATCCTGCGCCCCCCCTCTCCTCTCCTAGCCCCACCCACCTGCTGCTCGATTCCTGTGATGTGAGCACCTAGCCCTTCGGTATACAAGGTCTACTTGGCAACCTCTGTGCCCGGGTGTCTGAGCAGGTTCGTTTGGCAAACTTTGCCAGGCAATTACAATCAGAGAGGGTTACAGAGTCTTAAGTCACAGAAAAAACCTTCTGCTGTCTTGGTCGGTTTTGCTCCTTTGCAGATGTGTGTTGTTCAGGGGAGCTGAGCGCCCCAGTCAGGTCACTGTGGGCAGACTGAAGCCCGGTTCAGCGATTTCCGTGGCGTCGTGTCCGCAGGAGGTGTCAGGGGTGCTCTCAGAGATGGCACCTCAGGTGGGTGTACTATGTGAGGGTGGTATGCAGAGTGGTGAACTTCACAATCGAGTTCCGTCCCTGTGAGAAATGCAAGAGGTCAGCCACTTAGCCCACTATGGTGCTGTGGTCTTTTAGTGGTCAGAATTCACAACAATATCCCACCCTCCCATTCCTGACACCTATTTCAGTGTCTATCCTCCTAATTTCTACTTGTTTTATTCCACATAGCCACACAGTATGAGGGAGAACTATTTAAAATGGTGTACACATCCCTCACACATGAGAAAAACATGCAAATGTTTGCTGATGAGAATGAGTCATTCAGTCTATCTAGGCTCTCTATTTTGTCGACTGTCCAGAGTGTATCTAACACCGCATTGTGCCTGGTCTTGAACAACCTGGTGTTGAATGTGAATTTCACATTCACTCAAATGAAGAAGCACTTCTCTCACCAACAAACCAATAACCTGGTGTAAGAAATATTTCCCAACTATGCATTTACACCATTTACAAGTATTACCCAATACTTAGGTCTAAAATAAAGCTAGTTCCTTGTCATATCTATGTACAACAACAAAAAATACAAAGTTAAAAACTGGAGGTAATGTAATCTGTGGCCTGAAGACTGGCTCTATTGTGTTCTTTGTGTGTTGCTCTGTACAGGTGACGGGACAGTGTAGGCTCTACGCATTCCGGCAGTCATTCAGCCCGTCTTAATGGGGTGCTGCTCCACCTCACAGAATCTGTTAGACAGGTTTTTTTGGGAGCGGGTGGGGCGGGGGGAGTGGGGGTGCTGGTGCTGAGGTGGCAAGCTTTCCCACATTTACAGTTCAACCCTTCTCTTATATGGCATCTCAACTGACATTAGACTCAAGAAGCATTCTGATTCTCACTTGTTTGTTTCCTCTTAAGTATCTTGTTTTTTTGTACTGTCATTGCTTTTCTCTCCCCATTCAGGAAGTATTTTTGAAGTATCCTTTGGGCGTTCAGTACGGATCAGCGTGTCTGAGTCAAGCTGGCTTTGCATAACAATATCACCCCACATATGTTTAATCTACACTCGCATAAACCACAGCCTTACATATAGTTAGAATAGTTTTTAGTTTTTTTACAAAAATGATTTACTTCTGTTTTATGCTAGAGGCTGCATTACTCCCATCAGTATCCTTAGAGCTAGCTGTTCAACATGATAACTTTTACAGTGACCTCAAATGACATAACCATTATATTTTCTTTTGAACATCATATACCACTGCATGTTACAAAAAAACTAAACCAAAACATTCCAAATGTATGCACCAGACTGAATAGGTATTCTATCATGTCTCTTTGTTTTTTTACCTGTGGGTTTTTTCCTTACCTGGGCAGTTCCGGGGGCAGCTCCTGTATGCGTACTGACGGCGAGATTTTGCTCACTGCTCTACAGCGGCTGTTTCTCAGCCTGCCGCGCAGGTCCCGCCTCCTCCGGGCGGAATTCTCTCTCTCCTCTCTCGCTTCAAGGAACGCCCCGTGGAATAACGCACATCCACAGTAACAGGTGATTCACACAGGTGCGTCTCCGTCCCGTCAGGCCGCGTAGGTAGGCGTAACCTATACGCTCGTGTGCCTGCCCGTGAGGGCGGAGATGTAACACACACAAGACAGGAATTGGGGGAGAACGCATACATACTGAGATGGGTGCGGAGAGGGAGGGAGCGAGGTAAGGTATTGAACAACAGCGTCAGGTAAAACTTTGCGGGTAACCTGATTCCTTTTGCTCGATTCCCATCGCCGTGAACCACAGTGCCGCTTAGTGGCAAAAAATGCAACTACATTAAACAACAAGCAGTCATTTGAAAATAAAATGGTGCGTGAGAGGTTTTAAGCAACATATAAAGTTTGATTTAGGGGAACTGCCCGGCAAATAGACCAGTGGTTCTCAACCTCGGTCCTGGGGGAACCCCCTGTGTATGCTGGTTTTATTCCAACCATAATTACAACCTATAAATTGTAACTACTTGTTAGTTGTTCTTAATTAGACACTTTTCATTTCCATTAAAGCACCATTATTGCCACGTTATGTTAGAAATAGCTATGCATGCCATGAACAATACATGTTCCATATCCACATCCCAAGACGTTAAATAAGTCAGATTGACCAATGCACTCATTTTCTACATGAGCCAAACCTGCATTGTGTTAAAACAAGTTTAAGGAAAACATTAATTGTAGAATTTACATACGTTTTCAACAACATTAATTAATCATGAGATTGGCTGCAACAAGAACCAGCAAACACAGGGGCTCCCCAAGCCCGAAGTTGAGAACCACTGGAATAGACAGCATAATGTTGATCTATTCCTGTTATTGTGTCCAAAACATAGCCTACATGAAGGACACGGCCTTGGCCCCTTTGGTGTTAAATGTGTGATTGACAGAACTGATTGAGGGGAGCTCCCTCACAGCTGACCTCTGACCCTGGTCACTGGGCCACACTATGGCAGGGGTACCCAAGCTCAGTCCTCAAGATCTGCTGGGTGTGCAGGCTTTTGTCCCAGTCCTCAAGATCAATGCTGTGTTGGTGTGCCTGCAGGCTTTTGTCCCAGCCTCTTCACTAATGCACTTGATTTCATTAATAAACTGCTCATCAATGAATATGTCTTAGTTAGCTCACGACTTCCATAACGGTAGCTATTGGTGGCTAAAGCAGTGGCTAGCAGACAGCACCACAGTTGACAAAACCACACTTGCACATCATTAGAATTTCAACAATTTATTTGGGATTTAACATTCAAAACTGAACATTGAGTACATTTCAACCTGCTGCCATGAGTGCTCTTTGTTTACGTGATACTGGGCGCATCCGCTTGCGTCACCTGAATATCCGGCAACAAATGCCTCACTACATGGAACACTACATAGTAGATTTTGAATAGGGAATGAGTGAACTGAACGGTTTGAGCAGCCCTGCACTGTGTCAAGCAGGGTGGGGCAGGGCAGGGTTGGGTGAGATGAGGCAGAAACCACAAGGATTCACAGGAAGAGAATATATTTTAAAAAGAGTATCAGTCAGACTGGTAGGCATGGTACGAGGAATCCAAGAAGGGGAGGGTTGGTGTTGACAAGGAGTGAAGTCAGTAGGGTGATTGGCTTAATTCCTCTGAAAGAATGCCTTGTTTTTGCTCAGGGGGCGAGGGGTTGGCCCCTCTGCTGTACAGGAGGAGCCATGGGCTGGCCATTCTCCCAGCAGCAAACAGAGCCCTGAGTGTGCCTGGCTTCTGAGGTCAACCGAGGTCAAACTGGAGGGGCGGGTAGATGGAGTGGCCCAGCTCCACACAAACAGGAGCCTGTCAGGAACTGCCCCCCATCTAATCCACTGCTTCCTGTGTTCTGCACGGCATCCTCCATCTGAATGGGCTCACTTGAAATTTCACCTGGCTCCATGCCTCAATGTGCCATTTGGGGATGGCCAGGCAACTGGGATGTGGAGGTGGTAGGGGGTGTTTGGGATCTCTTTGGAACAGATCGGACAGGACGCACCATGTACAAAGATCCCCACAGAGGATTTTGTGGGTGATTTCCTCCATTCCCATTCCATTCAATCAGCCCAAACGCACTGGCACTGAGTAACTCTGCCCCCCTCTTGTCACAGTGTGATGTACCAGACCTGGGAGGTATGTGAGAGAGAGAGAGAGCAAGAGAAAGAAAGACTCACATAGACTTCTCTTGACTGATCCCAGCCTGATGTAACTCCTCTGGAATCAGGAGTTGGGTGTGTGTGTGAGCGAGAGACTCATCAGGAGACAGACTAACTGAAAGGCAGAAGATGAAGCGCTGCGTTTCCTCATTGTTGCTCCTGACACTGTGCTGTCTGTCACCCCTCACCGTGCATGCAGGCAGACAGATGCCCAAACTCTCTGACAAGAAGCTGTGCGCAGACACAGAATGCAGCCGTGAGTAGCTCACCACTTTTTTGCTTTTATTGTAAACCTGGTATTTTCTGCTCTTCACTTTAGTACTTTTTGTCCAGTGTCAATTGGATTAATTGTTAAGTTAATTAACATATTTTGTGATGGAGTGTTTGTAAAAACATGCATCATTTGTTTCAGTCAGTCATGGTATGATTCCCTGTCTTCCGCTTGCTTTGGTGACTCACAACATGGTTTGAATGTCTTAAAATCTCTGTGTCTTTAACAAGTTGGACATAATTTAATGTAAAAAAATGCTGATGAATCAGGGCCAGGTCCTTCTTTTTGTATCGCTGTAGTGTCAGTCAGGTGACCCTGTTTCTCTGTGTCCAGATCCAATACTCATTGCGCGCGCCTTGGAGGATTTCTACCCGCAGGACTGTCGCTTCGTCCCTATTCGCAAGGGTCAGGTCATCTATGTGTACGCCATGCTTCAAGACCGTGGTAGCCTCTTCTGGGCAGGCAGTGTGAGTCTCCCCCAACAACATTATTATTATGTGGCTTTATTGGCTGCATTTTGCTTTTACCTTTTATTATTATTATGTTTAATTTTTTTTACATTTTGTAAACATTTCTGAAAAGTAAAATTCATTGTGCTTAACTGGTATTTCCAGTGCACTATGGGGGAAATGACATCGCATTCATTTAGTAGAAGCTGTTGTCCAGAGCGACTTACTATGCAAGAGAACATCCATGACAAATGCATCAACAAGAACACAAGATACACATGTATTCTGTATGGGTCTCATAGAGCGATTGTATTGTGAACGGTCTTACCTAATACATGACAGCTGATACAAATGAAAATTAAGTAACATAAAAAGCTCTTTTAAGACAGATCTTAGGAGCTACTAAAGCGCATTTCTCCTCCCTCCCTGATGGTCACACATTTTTGATGCCAGATAATTTATTGTCCCAGATTGCAATTTCTTAAAAATATTCCCGGTCTGACTGCAGGTTCAAGGTTCCTACTACAGCGAGCAAGAGGCCCGTCTTGGGCATTTCCCGAGCAGCGTAGTTGAGGAAACACACGCATTGATGGCTGCCATAGAGGAGGTCAAAACTGACGTATGTGTTTTGTTTTTTCGGTCTTGATGAAAACTATGAATGGAATACATAACGTATATAAACCTTCTTGATTTATAACGTGTTGCCACTCTTTTTCTTTTCTTTTTTTTTTTACAGAAGTGGGACTTCTATTGCAATTGAATGAGTAGGCGTCCATTCCCTGTCCTGTTCCAGTCCCCACGAGCTTCAGTGTTTACGGACCTGTGAGAGGACACCCACCGCATTTACATTGACAGTCTGTTTGTACGAATATCTCCAAGCGCTTTTAAAGTAATGTGTTTGTTAAACTAGGCTACTCCTTGTGCGTATACCCACAATGTCATAAAAAATATAGGTTTAAAAATGCATTTAATTGCCCGTCTTCCTTCTGTGGCTATAGCAAGCTGGTCACGTGGCTACATGTTTGCATTTTGAATGGAATGAACATAAACAAAGCTGCTCCCAACTAAATGCGAGTCTGTTTTCGTATTTATTAACGTTACTTTATCATCTGCGCGTGATTGATGCTGTTGGACAGAGGGTCAGTTTCTTTAAAGACACGAGTTGAACGGTGAAGCAGCTCTTTGATTTGCCTGCTTTTTGTCACGGCTCAAATGTTTGAGCGTCAGTTTTAATACTGGTTGTGTCATTTATGAATAATATATTTCTGGTATACGAAAATATCGTTTACGTTACTACATTATGTGAACAATATTTAGAGAGTGACCTATATATAAATACCGATTGGAACGATTTTTTACCCGTCGAAAACATCCACACATTAAGCATTCTGCACAGTGTCAACAAAAACACATCGTAACCAAGGAAACGTGTGACGACGAAGTAGATCGTGCTAGAATGTGATATTTGAGAACGTCCTCCGACTGTGTGTATAAACATTAAAAGGTAAGTTTGCGTCTTTGAAAACCACATGTAGCCTACTAGTTATGTTAAACATTTGTAGCTTGCGTTTGGAAAAGTAGTGCCATATGACATGGCAAGGTCAGTGTAAACCTATGTAGGCTATTCATTCCAGTTATGTTTGACTACATGCACAGAGCTAGGTTACAGCTTTCCTAAATCAATATATGGAGGGCTAAGATGTACTGACCTGTTTCTATGTCAACCTATTGGGTTTTGTCATTATAAATTACAGCAATTATCTCCATCAAGAGTAGCACATTCCATTATTTAATAATATTATTGTCATTTTTAAAGCCGATGCATTTGACCCTCGTTGTGCATTAGCACTTTTTAAAATCTGTACTTTGACATTTATTGTACATTAATTTAACTTCCGTTTTAACACGAATACCTGAATATTTCAAAGAATATATATATTTTAAAGAAAATATACAAATGTATTTTTATTCCAAATATTTGACAGATTACCCGACATTTTAAAAAAGATTCATGAATCGGACAATGGTGTTTTCCATTGAGTTTCAAATCATACCTTTAAGGACCGTGTGCCTTTAATAAATAAATAAAAGTTGGGCAGATTTTACTAGATGTTCACTATTGCATGGACATAGTTGAAAACTATGAATTAGTATCGACGTATATAGGACCATCCATTTCCCCAATCAACTTTGCCCATAATTTTACGCTTATGCGCATTGTACTTTGAGAGAATTTGTTATAATGTAGAATGATCTTTGCTGAATTCATTCAGTTAGCCTATCTGAAAAATGTGTCGCCTCTTTCCTTCTTTTCTTCATCTCGGCTATTCATTGACTGGACATAAGTAGCCTAAATACGTTTGGTGCAAGCACAGCTCACAGCCAGTCACATATCAGATATCAAATAATGCTGGTTCTGCGCAGTCGTTAAACGTTATTGATCAGGCGAGGCTGGTTGATGGTACAATATTTAATAGTCAAATGATATCATATTTACTGCTGAACAATTCGTTTCCAACTATTCCCATGCAAAAGTGGAAGCTAGTAAAATCTGCCTGACATTTTTTAAATTAAAGGCACACACTCCTTAGAGGGATGAATTAAGACTCTTGAATGTAAACACCATTGAAACAAAACTCTCTGAAACTGTATAGTTATAGTTATCAGAGGGCAATGTTTTCTGGTGCTTGGCCCAATTTCAGAGTTAAGCAAGTTTGTAGCATAAGTCTGATTACGAATATCTTTTAAATATTTTACCACCATTTTACCTTTCAGACATATTTTGACATAGCATCTTCTATTTAACACATTTTTAGAACTGCTCAGGTGCTTTATGTTTTAAAAAATGTGTCAATCGGAAATACAGTTCATGAAATGTTTACTTTGTGTTTTTCATACAAATCAAAACAGTTAAAAATCAAATTATACACACTTTATAGGTCCTTGAGGCAAATTTGTTCTATGAGAGTAGAGGAATCTTAATTAAAGTAATTTTGACAATGGGTTAAACTTTTTGCAAAAGTGGCAGAAATAAAAAGAACAGTAGAAATACAATAGTGTTTGTATACTAATAATAATAACTATCATCATCATGTTAATTATATGGCCAGCAGCCATACCATCATGTGCCCTAAGCTAAGCAGGTGTGGCCTCGGTTAGTAGTCGGATGCTAGACGTCCTGGGAAAAGTAAGTTGATGCTGGAAGTGGTGTTGCTAGGCCAGTAGGGGGTAGTCTTCCCTCTGATAAAATAAAGCCCAATACCTAAGTGAAGTGATGGGGACACTGTGCCGTAGGAGACACTGTCATTTGGATTAGGGATTAAACCGAGGTCCTGACTCACTGTGGTCATTAAAGATCCCATGGCACTTATCGTAAAGAGTAGAGGGTTCCCTGGTATTTTGGCAAAATTCCCAACATGGCTCTTTCAATCTGCCATCTAATCCTCTCCCACTTTAATTGTGTCAATAATTCCCTCCCTCGCCACCTCAGCTGATGTGTGGTGAGTGTTCTGGCATTAAATGGCTGTCGTGCATAACCCTGGTGGGTGTTACACATTTGTGTTGGTTGAGCTAAGTTTTCCCCCTTCACTGTAAAGCTCTTTAAGATCATGAGATGAAAAATGCTATATAAATATAATCCATTATTATTACTATAATAATACTTCTGGCCCTTTTAGCATGGAGTTTCCTGGGTTGGAAAAAGGCCCCCCTTTCCACTATATGCTACGAGCCTCTGGACAAGGCGAAGTATGGCAGGACCCAGGCGATGATGCTAAATTCCGTCAGTATGGCTGGCGCTGTTCCACCAGTGAAGATGCATACTCAGCAGGCACCCTCATTGGCAACTGGTCCGAAGAGCGCTCTGACATCCGCCATTCATGTCAACGTCGCCCCCTACCGTCTCAGGTGGGTATTGTTGGCTTGATCTTGAAGTCTGCAGTGATGGAGTGATAATGTCTACTGTAAATATATATATATTTTTAAACATTTTTGCTATTTATGTTTCCACCTTTCACAGTTCTCTCATTATTTTGAAACAACTTATTCTTCCACCTACAACAGACAGGAGGAGCGTCCCTACACCTCAAGTAAGTTGCTTCCATTAATTATAAGAAATTAACTCCTACCTCCTAAGTCCCATGGCTTAATGTTTTAGCCCATTATTTAAAGTTAAACTGCATGTATATATATTTAAAATGTAATACATTTTATTTTCTGAAATAAGCTAGATACAGCCATCGTTTTCAACATCGTTTTTAGCTAAGCCTCTTGGTGTAATTACGGGTAACATGTTAAACATCGCTGGGGTTTTGTCACTCAAGTTAAGAAGTTGTTTGCGCTACCTATAATTGATATAATTTCAGCCACATGTTGACCTTTGGAATAGAATTCTGAGGTGTTTATAAATTAATAATTCATAGACATGAATGTCAGACTAATAAACGTTTTATATTTGTCACGGTTGTTCCCCAGACTCACCGCCAGATGGCGGTGTTGCGCCTTCCTAGTGGGAGGTGCACAGGTGGGGTCAATTTACAATCACCTTCCTATTTAAACTCGCACCTGGCGTTGATCGGTGCGAAATTGTAAGCCATTTTTACGATCTAGCCGGTAAGGTGGTTGTGTCTTTTTAAAGACGTAACTCTAAAGACTTACTGTAGTAAAATAAGCATTCACTATTCTAAACCTTCGCAAATATAGAACTACTTTATGGTACCCGATATAGGAACCTTGGTAGCTTTTAGGAGCTTCAGTTTTGGTTTCTTTTGTGCAGTCGGTTCGACTGTGTTTGGGTTACATTTTCGTTCTTTTGGCTCTACTAGCCTTTTCTCGTTTGTTTCGGACACACGGTGTCTCTGGTGTTGTTGTTTGTTTTCTGTTACCATTGGGGCAATCCAGTGGAGGTATTTTACCACCGCGTGTTTTGTTTACTGATTTCATTATATAAGGTATTTTGTTTGTCGGGTGTTTTCGCTACCCTTACCTTATCAACTCTGTGGAGTTTTTCTCAGTTCGTTTGTTTGTGTCTGTGTGACACTTAGTCACCCGTTGGGTGATAATTTCTGTTCCTCCTTATTGTTCATTTCTTCCCTATTCCTCTGATATTCAGAGCTAGTGGTTAGACTGTAGGGCAGTACAGTCTTACTTATTGATCCCCCGGGGTTCTGCGAGTGGCACCAATCACCAACCACCCTCATAATATTTACAAAAATGCACCGACTAACTCATTCAACCAATGGGAAAAAGTTCATCTAATATATAAACCTATGCAGTATAGTTCCACTGTGAAGGATGCTGAGCTTTGTTTGTTACCTGCAGACCACTGTTTTCACTGCTGCAGGCTTTAAGAGAGCGGCTCACTCTTTCCCATGGCACCAGCCTGAACTGGATCCCCCACACTCCCGGTGTTTTCCCAGCTCCAGCTACAGATTGGACTTCAGAGACCACGTGACATCAGAGGGTCACCGTCCAAGTGACACTCAGACCATTCCTGGGAGTCACTCAGTGGCGTGTGGAAATCGGCCACCAAAGTACACCCAAATCCTTCAGTCATCCACTGGCTGCTGTGGTAATCATCGGCCTCTGCTAAAATGTCTAAAAATGTAAAAATGCAATGTCCTTCATTGCCCCAACTTGAGAAATCCATTGACTGTTTAAGCAAAGCAAGACCAATGGAATGCCCCTCTCCCATTGTCTCAGTCAGTATGATTAAAGTTTTCTTGCTTGTTCCCCCAACTGTATTCAGAATGTTTTATTTGCTGTCTTTCTGTTTTTCCAAGTATGACTTTGGGCCTGGCTCCGCCTAACAAAGCAGCCAAAGTCATAGTTGCTTTTGTAAATGCACTCTTTTAATTTGAGCACACTTGTTTTGTAAACTGTTGATCTTGTCATGGTTGTTCCCCAGACTCACCGCCGGGTGGCGGTGTCGCGCCTTCCTTGTGGGAGGTGCACAAGTGGGGTTCAATTTGCAATCACCCTCCTATTTAAACACGCACCTGGTGTTTGATCGGTGAGAAATTGTAAGCCATCTTTGCGATTTAGCCGGTAAGGTAGTCTTTTTCAAGGCGTAACACAAAGACTTACTGTAGAAAAGACTATCTCTGTTCAAAACCTTCTCAAAATAGAACACCTTTATTGTACCTGATATAGGAACCTTGCTCTCTTATAGGAGCTTCTGTTTGGTTCCTTTTGTGCAGTCGTTCGACTGTGTTTGGGTTATATTCTCGTTCTTTTGGCTCTACTAGCCTTTCTCGTTTTCGGACACTCGGTGTCTCTGGTTTTGTTGTTTGTTTTCTATTACCATTGGGTAATCCGGTGGACGTATTTTTACCACCGTGTGTTTAGTTTACTGATTATAAATTATATAAGGTATTTTGTTTGTCGGGTGTTTTCGCTACCCTTACCTTATTAACTCTGCAGAGTTTTCTTCAGTTCTTTTGTTTGTGTCAGTGTGACACTTAGCCACCTGTTGGGTGATATTTTCCATTTCTCCTTATTGTTCGTTCCTTCCCTATTTCTCAGATTATCAGAGTTAGTGGTTAGACTGTAGGGCAGTACAGTTTAACTTATTGATCCCCTGGGGTTCTGCGAGTGACACCTATCACCATCTACCCTCACAGATCTGTTAACACTTCACTGACAGATTGCACTCTGGACCTTCCAACTGAAGAGAGCATGTATAAATAAAGGCTAAAGTGAACTGAAATAATGGCTATATGTGGTGGATTCATTTTGGTGGACATTGCAGTTCAGCTTGCATTCGGACGTAGTATTGATCAGTATTGAAGTCATTTATTAAAATGTTCTACCAAAAGAAACCAAATCTGTTTTTAAAACTGTTTTACTAGCTAATGCCATACTTCCAACAAATGTATTAAATTCCAAACATATTCCATGTTCTGCAGTAGGGCATGTTCCCTCCTCTGGTCATTACATTTCCCACATTCTCTACAGATGGGAGATCCGTTCTCAACAACAGCACCATGTCACGTTTCAGTTTATTTCATGCCACGTTTTATGTTTTATTCATGTCTCGTTTCATTTCATGTCATGTCGTGATTCTGTTTTCATGTTACGTTTCTGTTCATGTTTAAAGCATACACTTTTCCATGTTCTTTCCGCAAATCTTGCATTCATGCTTTCTCTCTCTCTCTCTCTCTCTCGCTGTCGCTCACGCTTCCCTATTGTTTCTAACCATGTGTGTTCATGTTTCCTTACGTTCATGTCTGATTTACTAATTTACTAACGATTAGATAGATTCATTGTTTCTGCTAGCACGATTGGCAATTTAGTAACTCTAATTGCCGACGTGAACATTTTACTGTGAAGATAAGGATGTTTCTGGAGACATAGAGGCAAGTCCACTTGGCCAGGAGGTTTTAACGATAAATTTTATGATTCTATTATCTTGGCATACCTGGTCTCCTACAGTGGGCTCAGATCTGTGTGTGCATGAGGCTAGAACTCCCACAGACTGATAAAAAGGGGTCAGAATGCATAAGGTATTGAACACTATATAACAATTTTATAGGTCCTATCTGTTAATAAAACTGTAAAACATGGTGTCCCATGATCAAATTGTCTGAGGCTATTTTGTTCTCGCGCGTATTGATAAGGTTTTGTTGGGGGGAGGAAGGTCCCAGCTAGCCATTTTTAGTTCCCAGAACATTCATAAAAGATCCTGTGAATGTTCCCAACATGCTTATTTATCCAAATGTCCACATTCTGAACATTTGAAAACATTGAAAACATTTTTCACACACAACCATCAGGGAATGTTACTAGGAAATTTGTATTTGACATGACAGGCATTAAAGGGTTTTTTCTAGGTTTCTTTAAGACTTATACTGGGGAATGTTCTCATCATTACATTGTCTCACGAGCAAATGGGAAACTAACCACAATTCTTTGTTAACTGGCGAGGGGTCACACTGAATTGATATTTGATTAAAGTGATTTAGGGTTTATTTAGAATGTTTGTCATAGCAATATTGTCAATATGTCTAGTCTTTTATTGCTATGCGTTTGAAGATGTAGATGACCGCTCGTGTAAATAAACAGTTTTTCAGCACTTTCCTGCATTGTTCCAATTATGCAATTTATTTTCAGAAAACTACTTTTCACCTCAGTGATACTTTAATTGGGATTAATACTTGAATACAGAGTTAAATAAAAAACGATCAGACTGTATAGCTCACACAATGAAGAAGAACAGACACTGGCTCCTGATCTGTGGATTACTTTATTGTTTATTATTTTGATTAACATTATTATCATTATTATTATTGCCATTATGACAAATGTATTGAATTATTGTGTTAATACAGCGACTACTGCTATGGATTATCAGGAACACATGAAACAGGTGGTTTATGATCGTCACCCCCTTTTGTTTTTATCACAGAGGTACAGCAACAACTTCACAATGCAGAAAAACCTTCTCTCAGTTCCCCAAACCCAACACTCCCTTCTTTCACACTCAAAAACAGCTCATTCACCCCTTCTTGAAAACAGAGAAGACCAGTCTAATGTCCCCACCTTCCTCATTTTTTTGTAAAGAATTTGTTTCAGATTTTCTCCCAATTTAGTAGCCAATTACACCCTCTATTTTTCATGTCAATCCCCCCCCTCATATTGTGAGTTCGCTGCCGTAGCCCTGTGACCAGCAGTGACATGGGCGAAGTATCGTCTCCTCCGAGACGGCACTCGCCAAGCTGTCAACCGTAACTCCGGTACTCCAGAGCCACTCCTGTACGCAGCAAACTTCCTGTTGGTTTCCCTCCCCCAATCAATTGCCGCCCCCTGGTGGCACTCCCGGCCAGAGCCGACTCTGGCGCGGCCGGTGGAATCGAACCCCAGTCGCAGTGGCCAGCGTCGAACGTTGTAACCACTAAACCACCCGGTGGCCCCCTCCCTCATTTTTACCTCTGAGGACTTTATTATCGACCTGGAAGGAAAGGGCTTACCAAAGATTTTTCAAAGATTTAAGTGATACTGTATTCAATATGTCATATCATGAATGGGATTGGTCCTGACTCTTCTAACATTAACAATACACCATCTTGCTTTTACCTTTGACAAACAAGTATATGAAGCTGCCCCTGTTCCAGGTTGAAATAACCTGACAGTAATCATTTGACACCAAAGGGGAACAGACAATTGGTGCTCAGACTCACCTGGCACTCATACCCTGGACAAACACTCAACTTCCCCTCTCCTAATCTCCTATCATGGAGGCTGCAGTCAACCAAACCTACAATCCAGCAACACTTAACATAACATGGGTCTTCATAACACTGTTGTCATTGTCTCTAAATAAGGATCACAACCCTTGTCACAAGTATAATATTATGACCAGCTTATAACAACTGCTATAAGTTTATAAAGCATCTATTGATAAACATTGTGACACGAGTGACATAACATCATACGTCATGTGTCCTATGAAAACCAGTTACTATAAACTGGTTATATTAATACTTATGTTTGCTTATGACAATGGTTACGATGCATTATGTAGCACTTATTAAAGTACTGTGAATGTTATATGAGGCCCACTTCAATACAGTATTGGCCTCTCCCACCCTTCACCGCTGTGTATTGACACCAACATAGTAACATTAACCTGATTTCAGGACCAGAAGCAGCCATTTTTACAGCCAACACTGAAAAGAGATCAACATCAGACCTTCCCAGACTGCCTGTAAAAATTCCAGAAACAGCGTTCACACCTGCAGGACATTGAATAGCTAACAGGGTTTGTTTTCGAGGGGTCAGAATTCAAGCCCATTTATTTATTATTTGTGCTCCTCAAGTCAGTGAGATCCAATCATTAGCCCTCAGGGTACAAGCTGTTACAGACCAAACCAGTGCCGCTCTGAGCTTTATCTGCACAAACAAACAGTCAGGGGGCAGTTTTCTATCACCTTGTCTTGTCCCTTTAGCACTGTGTCAACCTTTGTCATTTGTGATTGAGAGGTATGTTGAGGGGAATTCATGAATCATTCATATGAGAATTTAAAAAATAAATAATTTAAAACATTTTTTATTATATATTTTTTTATACATATACTCGTATGAATGCTTGTCTCTCTGTCAGTCTATTTTGGTTCATAAAATCTTAACATTTCACACCTGAGCCAAGTGAAAGTGATGGGACTAACGACCAGCTGAAAGCCATTTTGAGGCCTATTTAAAGGGCTGATTCCCATCACACTGGGAGAGGAGTAGGAACGTGTTTGGAAAGGAGTTGCGGTGTTTGTTTGGAGAGTGAAACTGTGAAGTCGATTGACCAGCCAGTATTTGGAGAGAGAGAGTGATTGTTGGAGTGTGTTTTGTGTATGAAATTTGATTGTTTGAGGACCCCCCTTTGGATTTTGATTACGGACTGGATTGCGGTCTTGGACCTGGATTTTGGATTGGATTTGGACATTGTGGACTTTGTGTTTGTATTCCCTTGAAGACCCCACCCTTTGATAGGTTTTGTGGACTTAAATTATCATTTTGTTTTTGAATACTGCCTCCTTGTTCTTGAACTTGCCTACACCCTCTGCAAGGTCCGTGTGTGTCGCCCAACCCCTGGGGACACCACAATACTTTATCCAAATGTGCAGAATATATTTCAAAAAACATCAGTTTCATATGAGCAATTTTATGAATATATTTAATATAATTTGACAATATGTTTTTTTTACAATATATATTTTATAATATATGCATCAAAGTACAAACGATATATAAAACTGAGATATTTTAAAATATATGTGATATATTTTGACATATATTCCAAATACTTTTGCAGTAATTTGGATGGATATTATATTTGTGCAAATCTTACTCTTTTTATTTGCGAGCAAACATTGCTTGCTGCTGCTGCAAGTCTTGAGTTTTTGAAAGAAAATGTGAGCATATCTGCCAACAAAGACAGAGAAAGAGATAAACAGTTGCAAACACCTCCAAGCTGACATTGGGATTTTAACCAGGAAAGCAAGGCTCTTCTCTCTCTATAGCAGTTTCCTTACCCTGAAGAAAGGTGAAAAAGAGCTTGTGTCCACAGCTCCATCTTTAACGGCAAAGGTACCGATGCACAGGAAAGCCAAAACTTTCTGACCCGTGTCTCGCTCCTCTGTGTCTCAGAATGAAATGTGTCACGAAATGTTCTGTGAAAAGGGGCTGATGGGACTTGAAGTCTCAAGCTTGCCAAATAAATCTCTCTGACTTCTGAACTTCATCCTACCCTATCTTAATCTCTGGCAAAATTGTAATGGTGCAATGACTGTTGTGTGAACACATCCATGTCACTAGTAGCTGGGTGCTGATGACCGAAGTGAATGCCTCAAAGTTGGACGTGAAGAGTGATGGGAGGGTTGTCGGGACAGGGACAGTGGTACGAGTGTCAGGGTGGAGGTGGTCGGAGTTTGGGGGCCTAAGGGGGTTAGGAGGGGCTGGCAGCCCTACTTCTTTGGGGGCGCAGTGACCGCAGGCTTATCCTCGAGGGTGATGGGGATAGTGCGCTCCGGGACGTCTGCCAGCTTGTGCGGTGCGGTGATCGTCAGCATGCCGTCGGAGGACAGGGAGGAAGTGACCACGCCCGGGTCCACCCCCGCTGGGACCTTGTACTTCCTGAGGAACTCCCGAGACACAAAGCCATGGTCGTCCTGCAGAGACCGGAGACATAATCATGATAGCATTATGATGCATTACATCCTGCATCACCACAGACCTTCTGTACCACACTCCACCAGCTGCTAAAATGACATTTTCATTGAGATTCAGAGCGGGATTTTAAGAGTTTAGGGTTATAGGTTTCTATGTGGCATTTTGGTCAAATATGAGTTACATACTGTAAAAGCATAGATACAATATAAAACAATGCTATGATATGGGACTTGATATCTCAAAACTATACAATTCTAAGCTTTTGATTTAATTTGAATTATCACTGTGATCCCCTTGTTCTTTCTTTCTATGTCTCTATTGCAGTCAATGACACAGGGTTGGAATGCACAACCGCACACCTTTGTGTCCAAATCTCTCACACAAAACTTTCATTTTTTTGCAAGCTGTGCACCCTAGCTCCCCTTGAGACAAACCCTCACAAAGCTGTCAATGAACACATCAGGAATCTCTGCTCAGACTTAGTTAATGGTTTACGTTTCCCCAATACCATCTGTTTTATTTTGTATTTTCTTCTGTCTTGTCCTAAACCATTGAACTCTTCTACCTTGTCTTCATCATGTTGCCTAAAACTGCAGCACTCTATGGAATGTATTTTATTAAGAGCAATATGAAAACATTTGATTGACAGATGTATTGATCGGTATGAGAAAGGCTGTTGTTACCGGACGATCCTCGTGCTTGGCATGAACCTCAATAAACTCCCCGGCGATCTTGACCATCAGCTCCTCAGGAGAGAAGTGCTTGACGTCCAGATTGATCATGTAACGGTCCTTCTCCATTCGCATCTAGCAGAACACAAATGAGAGGACCTGGGTTCCAGAAAAGCAAGCTCAACCAATCAAAGTCTCCACAGCCTCTAGGAATGGACAGCTGGCCCTCATCAGAACGCTTTTTCTACTGTGTAGTAGTTAAAAAACATATAAACCAGAAGAAAAAAAGACAGGTATTAATTGATTTGATTACTTGTTTCGACTCATTAAATTAAATTAAATTAAAAATGATTCAGTGGCCTGTGCCAGCAAGCAGAAGATCCAGTATGTGACCATATAAGGCCATCATGGAGTTGACTGGGCACTGGAAGCTGCATACATCATACGCTGTTGGTGCAGGAAGATT
The DNA here is from genome assembly GCA_029706075.1 of Aldrovandia affinis. Taxonomy (NCBI): domain Eukaryota; kingdom Metazoa; phylum Chordata; class Actinopteri; order Notacanthiformes; family Halosauridae; genus Aldrovandia; species Aldrovandia affinis. The sequence continues at coordinate 62,076 of JAINUG010000196.1, read as the reverse complement.
GCAGGCAACCAGAGCTATTTTGGTATTTTGGGGATTCAAAATAGAATCCGTTTTTTCAATTTTCTAAAATGTATTTCTTATTTTTCCCCCGTTTTGGCTGCCAATTAAACCCTCTATTTACTTCAATTCCCCACCCTCACGAGTCCGTCGCCCGTCCTCCGGGATCGAGACACACATTCCTGGTTGAGTGTTAGTCTTCCCCGGACTCCTTAATGAACTCGTGCGGGCTCTCCCTCCCCCCTCCCCCGGAGGCAGACAGCCAAATGCCGCCTCCGACCAGGGCCGGTCTGGTAGAGACGCAGGTTTCGATCCGCGTCCCTGACGTGCAGCGCACACCACTCCAAAGCGTGGTGTGTTAGACTGCTGCGCCATCAGCCAGGCCCCGTTTTTTCCATATTTTATCAGATGTGCTTGTACCTTGAGGCCTGTATAGGGGCGACTGGTGGCGGCTGGCCAGTTAGGACACATGATGCTTGCGTGACAGCGCGTTCATGTTCCACTGTCAGAATTGACAAAGTGTAGCATGTTTTTTCCCTTTCATATAAACATGTCTCCTCAAGAGCGCTGCTGTTCACCAGAGCCTCGTGATTACATTACATAAATCTAGCAGGCGCTCTTACCCAGAGTGATTTACAGTGCTATGCTATTAACATAGTCAACTATAGCGGACAAACATATTCAACTAACCCAGAAAACACATCTAGTATTAAATCAAGTGCTAAGTTTGTGCTAGAAAATTTGGCTTGTGTTGAGGGAGCCTAGATGCAGTGTGAATGAACTAATTACACTGTCGATGCATGAGCTTCTCAAGAAGCTCAATCTGAAGTCTTCCCAGCTCAATTTGACGGATAGCAGATGCCAAATTTATGCATCATCATTCTAAAAACAGACACTAGTAGTGTGCTTATATCTTGGCATGGTATGCATGGCATGCACTTTCTGCACATGGCCATGGTGATATTATAAATCAATTTGGATAATAAATATATATATACATATATACTGTATATATATATTTTTTTTAATGCTAGCCCCACAAAGAGGTGATGATTTATTCCCCAATTTTGGAATGCCCAGACGTAATTGTAAGATCGTCCCATCACCACTGTCCTACAATGTCCTACAAAACGTGTTTAGCCAGCTGTCCCTTCTTTTCACTCTGCAAACCACCATCAGAGCTGAGCAGTTATTGCGCCAAATGACTGCAAAACTTACACAGCTGGGACAAGCATCATTTCTACCGCTATCTATTGCACATGAGGTGGGGAACACCTTATTGACTGACACCCTCCATCCACGGGCAACGATATGGCCAGTTATGCACTGCCCTGCAGATTCCCTGTCGTGGTTGGCACTGGCAAGCGCAGCCTCTCTGAGAGCTAGTGCATTAGCTGGATGCACCACGCAGGAGTTGGGTGAGAATTCTCTTGGATATTCTTTTGTGTCATGTTGCAGAGTGAGTCATTAGTGGCAGTAGTGGTATCAGTGACTGTACAAGCTAAAAATAACCAGGGATTACTATGTGCAGAGGGTGAATAATTTAAACAGCTGCCCCCTGCTTTGTGTCTGTCACTCTGCATGCCATGAAAAAGTAACATTAGCATGAAAACGCTAAAAGTAATGTAGCATATTTAGAAAAGTTAGGAAATGGGATAGAGGTAATGATATGTGATTGAATGTAAAGATAATGGTAATCACTTAGCTCGGTTCAGCAATTACTGATGTTTATGGGTCTGCTATGTGAGTGCTGCTCGGCCCACCGTGATGCCATTACCATGGTTACCATACTATTTGTAGCCAGCGATGCACCGCAATCAATGTAGCCCCCCCAAATCCACATGTCAAAACAAAATGCATGAAACAAACAAAGTTTCCTGTCCTGCACCATTCAAACTGATCAACTCTACAGGAAAATTGATTGTGTTTGTGTGTGTGTCTGTGTGTGTGTATGTCCAACCATCTGTTGCTCACCTCTGAGTGCCCGCTATCCACCCAGCTGGGCAGGCGTAGGAGGGGGGTTCGGGGGTAGTAGAGCGGGGGAACAGGCGCAAACAGCTCACTGTCCGATATGTGTTCCCCGAAGTGCTGGTCAAAGATCCGGGCGGGGAAGTAAGAGGGGACGAAGGAACGGCGGAGCCAGGGGTGCTGGATGGCGATGTCCATTGTGTCTGACCCGAAAGGAGGCTGGAGGCTGCACTGTTACCCTGCAGGGGAAAGTTACCAGCAGTCCACCAAGCTGACTTATATATACCCACCTCTGCCAGTCTGTGCCAACCAGACACACTCCCACTGATCTTTCTCGAACAATGATGTAAACAGTTTTTTTCACCCTCTCCCCATCCCTCTGTCCCACCCAATCCTCTCTCCCCCCCCCCTCCCTCCTCTCTGTCCCTCTGTCCACCCTCTCTCCTCTCTCTCTCTCTCTCACTGTCGCTCTATGTATGTGTTTAAACTGGTATTCTGATTTCATTGAGTCAGAGGCATCTGGATTATTTTCAGGGATTTGAATAATGCTGATCACCCTCTACTCACATCACTAGAAAACCTTTTTTCTCTCTCTGAGTTTGTGGAACGGGACATGCCAATGTCAAAGCTGTAGTCCCTCAGCTTTTGGGTTTGGCCTCCACTCCTGAGACTTGGCCTACGACCCGGGCCGTCCCCCCCTGTGCCAAGGGATTTATATTACTCCCGCTACAATGTGCCAACCCTAAGCCAGGTCCTCTCCCCCCTTCGGTCTTTGTCTGCAGGGACTCCGGGCGAGGTGCCATGTTGGGATGAGAGGTGGGGCGTGGATGTTGCCCGATGTTGTACGCACATCCCACAATGCACTGCTGCCACCAGCCCAGGGTCTGTTGTCTCTGAGACACTTTTTCGGCTGTTATCTGACCTAAGCTTATTGAAATGTGATCCGTCCAGAACAGGCAAATGGTGTCGTTAATGGGAGCAGAGAGACATTTCCAGCATATTACCTTGTCTTATCACTGTTTTATATTGTTATGCAAAAATAATTATCTACCATGTAAGTGATTGATGGTTGGTTATCATTTAAAATAGTAGTAATCAGAGATTGATGGTGATTTTCAGGTTCCTGGTAAGAAATCGGTGACAAAAGAAAAGCTTTTTTTATGCATCGACTGGTCAGTGATTATGCTCATGTTCATAGCTGTGTTCAACTTGAAATTGAATTAAAAACCCTACAGAGAACATGCCTGTTACTACAGATATCTTAATCACTAAATCTGTCATTTTTTTCCTTCTTCTCACAATAATATCACTCAGGTGTTTATAGGACTATGATTTGACATAGGTTATCACATTTCAAAATGACCATTGAATCATCAATTTGTTGTATGGCTGCTTGGTCATCTTAACTAGTGACCATTGCTCAATAAAACTATGATGCATATATTACAACATATTTGATCGTGAAGTCTTTTTGTGGTCATCTGTGAAAAGTGCAATGGAAATAGACCCCCGGGGAAAAAGGAATTTGTTTGATGCACAAAACCATAACCAAGTAAAAGGCCCCTGTAGATAAATAATTGCATGGAACGTTTTACCAAATGCTTTCCCTAGGTTGTTACTGAATGAGGGATGGAACCACCATGAGTGCATTTCATTCTCAAACAGAACAGACAGGATAGAGAGACAGGTTGAAGGTTGAGACCTTGTGGAGGGGGCATTTGAGGGCAAGAGGAAATATTTGGTCAGAGAGGTGTCAACGGGGGGCAGGGGGTGTTGGTGGAGGGGAAACTGTTGCTGAATTTCTCAGTCCTAGAAAGACATGGGTTGTTGGGGGGTGTTGTGTTCACTGCCCTCACTAGACATATGAGCTCACAGGAACGTGCCAAAGGGGCAAGTCTCAGTGATGCAAACAGGAAATCAGAGGAAGTAGGATTATATCCTCAACTGCCCTGCAGCTCTGTTTCTTTTTTGCATTCAGTAGGTTCAGACAGTAGAAGAAATGGGAATTGAGTTCTTTCAAAACAATTCCATTTCCCGGGAGGACACCCAAAAGACACACACACAAACACACGCACATGAACTCACACAGTCGCTCACACACACACACACACACACACACACACACACACACACACACATATATATATACTGTACATACAGCAGTCTCACGTGTGTCTCGTTCTGCTGAAGAATCTCAAAGACCTGGTGTGTGTCTGCTCTGTGACAGGGAGTCAGCTGAAGGACTGCTCGTCTTGGAGAATAGGCGGTGAGCCCAGCCCTGCCCCCTGGGGACACATTAAACTCATCAGACCTGACGTTCCACAACCCCGTCAGTGGCATATCACTCCCTGTGTATGCCCACTTTCGGCGGGGGGCTCTTCACTGGAGGGTGTGCTGCGGTCTATTTCTAGCCACCGTTTATCACTCTCTACACACAGACACTAGCACGTACATTCTCACTCCCTCTTTCCCTCTCTTTCTCTCCCTCATTCTCGGTCTCCCTCTCTCTTCTTCAGCTCTTTCTCTGCTGATTTCTCTGTGGGGCAGCCCACCTCTCTTGCTCTAAGGCCCATCGGCTCCCACCTCTGGGCATCGCCTGCATTCTCCGTCTCCTGGGACCCCTGGATCAATATGGCTGAGCGCATCATTCCCCACGCCTACCCGATGAGCGTGGACTACGAGATGAGTAGTCCCCGCCGCATCTACGACCAGAACTTTGCAGAAGGTAAGGGGGCCTTTCCAATCCTGGTGAAGCGAGCTGCACCTAAACAATGGACTGCTGACTAGAGAACTAACAGCATGCTCGCTCACAATGTGTTGCTTGCGGGACCGGCGGCATCTTTTATCCCGTGGTATACGTGAACATCCCTTCTACATGAATGAAAACCCACTTTTTGCCTGTTTGTTCATCGATCTGAGATACCGCCATTAAGAACAAGGATGAACAGGGCTCGTCATGGGTGCGTACTGCATGTGTGTAGAGCAAAATGTGTTGTGCTGGCAGGGGCGATAACGGCAACGCATTTTAAAGTTCCATTAGTGCTGCCGGCCATATCATTCGGCTAGTAGCAGCCGATGACATCTGTGGGTAAGCTGCACATTTCTCCCCTCACTCTCAAATTTCAAATGGGACAGAGGGCAAGACAAGGGGGTTCAAAGGTCAAGGGCTTCATTCTAGTGAGTGCTTTTGTAATGACGGACATGTTTTGGAATTTTAAAACCACTGTTGCCTCATACAGTCAATTGGCCTTTTCCATTGGTAAAAATATTTTAAAAGACAGATCAGACAGAAAAACACTGACTGCTGGGATATCTTCTGAGATGCTTGTGTTTCTTTAAGGGTTTTGAAACAGGCCAAACAGCAGTGTAGTGGGGTTCACTTTCATACCCCTCCCATGACTCAGTGAAAAATGTAATTTCACTGCTACATGAAGCTGTGGGGATGGGTTTTATTTAGGATAAACCCTCTCATAACCGAAAGAGAATCCCTTGCCCCGCTTCAAAAATAAACCAAACACCCTATGAGAGATGGATCGAAACCAAGGCCTCCATAAACAGGCCTATTAAAAGACTCCGCTCACGCACCATTGCATGTGGAAATCCCCAGCCATAACTCTAAAGCAAAGAAGCCAGTAATAGAGCTTTGGCGACGATTTGAACAATGTGGGGGGGAGTAATCTCAAGCAGTGTGCTTTTATTTTGCATGGATACACGTGTTAAATATAAATTTGCTATCTGCCAACGCAAATCATACAATGCAATCACCCAGAGCATGCTGCAAGCGTTCTATTTTAATATAGTATCATAAACAAAATTGAATTCATGGAGATATATTTCTACCATTTCTTCTTTTTTCACAAATAATAGTTTTATGATATTTTTATTACACATAAATTTGCTTGAAAAATTATTGTGGCTTATGACAATTGGTAGACAGTTTGCCTTACAATCTTAACTAATTAGAAGTATATATCTCTATTTACTTCTATAATTCATGTATACTGTATATATACTGTATATATATACATATATATATATATATATATATCTCATGAAAAATATCATATGAATAATTACATTTTATATTACATGTATATTTCTATAATTTCTATAATTAATCATATTTCAATATTCATATTATATTTTTCTGGGGGGAGTCGTTGAGTCGTTGGGGGAGGTAACCTCACCTCTGCTCTGAATCTTTCCCCTTTCTTTTTTTCCCACCACCCAGCCCTCACCTCCCAGGACCTCCTTGCACCCACGCTCTTCCACGGTTACTACATCCGCCCTCGCATCAACAAGCAGCTGGAGAGGGGCTTCTCGCAGGTCGACAACGAAGACGACTGGTACCGTGTCCAGCTGGATGTCTGCCAGTTCATGCCCAGTGAGCTGAGCGTGCGCACCGTGGACAACCTGCTGGAGGTGAGCGGGCGGCACGCACAGCGGATAGACGAGCACGGCTTTGTCAGCCGGGAGTTCACGCGCACCTATATCCTTCCCCTGGGCGTGGACCCCCTGCTGGTGCAGGTCTCCCTCTCCCATGATGGCATCCTCTGCTTCCAGGCCCCGCGCAAGAGCGATGACCTTGAGCCCGCCATCAACCAGCTGAAGATCCACATGGACAAGAAGGGCGCTAAAAGCTCTTGAGGGGCACAGCAGGAAGGCACGAGATTATAAATATTGAGCTTCACATTATCCGCTGACTGAAGGAAATGCAAGAGTTTAGAGACTGAAGTGATGCCATTGGTTTTTTTGTTTGTTTGTTTGTGTTGTTAAAAATCACATGTTGACCCCAGCTCCTGTCAATTGGCAAGTTGTGTGGAGGTTATTTGGGTTTCAAAACAGAAGGCTATTGTATTGAATCCCACAAAAGAAATTACTATATCCCTTAGATCAAACCCCAAACCAGTTATTATTATCATCATTACCCCCTGGTATTTTTGTTATTTTAACCACAATCTGGCAATAAACATTGTATAGTGTAAAGAAACTGCCCTAAACAACTTGGGCACAGGGAGTATATTGCCTGCATTCTGAACATAAATTGTTCACACATTTACTAATTTACACATTTATAAATATTTATATTTATGGGTTGCCAAGCCTCGGTACCTATGTGACAAAATTTTATATTAAGGTATTATTACACTCCTGCACCCCAATTTGCACCTTATGCTCCATTGTGGTTTGCACCAAAGATATCCAATCCATTGCTGATCTGCTGCCCTGAAAGATTAAAATGTGTTGTATTATTTTAAATTCTTTAGTCATTCGCACATTTCGACATTCGTTTCCTCATGCACTAAATTCAATTTACAGATGAATGTATACTGTATAATAAGATGAACAGCAGTGTAGATGTTACACATTACTATAAATACATTAAAATAGATGAAACTTTGTTGAGATATATTGCTGATACTTTGTGTGTGTTTCTATGTATGTATGTGTGTGTGTGTGTGTGTGTGTGTGTGTGTGTGTGTGTGTGTGTGTGTGTGTGTGTGTGTGTGCATTATAATGTAATTATCTCAGTCATTTTTGTTGCCTGTACTCAGTTCTTTAGGGGTCACCAATCATCAGCCCTCTCCAATTAGTTTGAACTGTAGAGATTAGGAGACGAAAAATAACAGAAGTCAATAAAACATTCAGAACCATAAACTAATGATGATACTACTACTACCTAATAATAATAATAATAATGGATTGCATTTATATACCACTTTTCATGATATCAAATCACCATAAAGAGAAGGGGGGGCAACCTCAAACATAACCAATGTGTAGCACTCAGCTGAGTGATACACAGCAGTCATTTTGCACCAGAACACTTATCACACATCAGCTGAGGTGGAGAGGGAGGGAAATATTAAGCCAGTTAACCTGGGAGATTATTAGGTGACAGGTTGAGAATTTTGCCAGAACACCAGGGAAGCCAAGGAATCTTAAATGAAAACATTGAGTCAGGACCTTGGTTTAACATAACATTAGCCCACCAACACCACTTCAGCAGCAACTCAAGTTTTGCCAGGAGTAGCCAAGTAGTAACCAAGCCCACACCTACATAGCTTCAGCCATTCAGCAGGAGCAAAGTGCACAGTGGTATGGCTACTGGCCATACCAGGAGCATAGCCAGGAGCATATAAGGCATATTGCATAGCCAGGAGCCATACCACCTGTTCCTGCTAAATGGCTGAAGCTAAACAAGGGAAGTCATTTATGGGAACCCCCCCCAGCACCACCCCCATGCAAAGCAACACAACATCAGAACATTTGAATAATTGAAGGTGGGATAGGCTATATGGGGCCTATCCCTTTAACAAGTTCTTCACTTAGTAACCTATTAGACTTCAGGAAATTAAAATCAGCACAAATGATTTAATTATTTAATTATTTTTTTCTTCTAATTTTAGCTAGGGCTACTACCTTTATGGAATCTTAGCCTTTCAACATTGGCAATAGCGTAGTCAAACAAACAAAAATGAGGGGGCTTTTTGCAGTGTGCAGTAATAGTTAAACATTTACTAATTCAAGGTCGAACAATGACGGCGTAGTGTTTTCCTTCGACCATGAGAGGCGTTTCTCTCGTGAAAGGTACAATGTTTTGCCCCCTGTGCACCTGGGCTGTTCCGTCTTGGAACAAGGAAATGAGATACCAGAGAGCGAACACCATCCGAGTGCGCGCGTCTGACAAAAATGCATTGCCATGGGAAACAACTTCACCAAAGCAGTCGATAAGTAAGTGGCACAGTTTTTAAAAATATTTTTTGTTTGTTTATGTAAATTGCAAAGGTACATGTAGGCCTAATGTTAACCTTTTTCAAACTGTTTGTTTTACGTTGAACTTAAAATTGGGGAAAAGCGTGTTTGCATTGGTTACGTTACAGCTAGCTATGCTTGGTAGCCACTATATACCAATCGCGAGAAAACAATGGCCTTAATTGAAAAAATATTACTGAAATACTATCGCATGTTAGCGTCGCGCATAAGGGATTAATAAGAAACTTGTTATTATAGGTGAAATTTCGAAGATAACAATCGCGGGCTTACAGTTACGGTGTGGTAGCCGACCCTTTAATGTCACATGATACAGCAGCCTATTTGTTACTTTCCCCGTTATATTCTGATGCTGCTTTGACAACAGTTCCTATTCGTATTTCACACGTTATGGTTTTCACGAAAGCGAAATGCTTAGAGGAAACTGAATTAAAGGCGATTCTTTGCCAAGGAGTAGAAAGGGGGGTGTACCTTCACAGGCAAATATGACATTTGTTTAAAATAAATTAGTCCGCAATTGTTTATACATTCTTTATGGATTATTTACGGTATTTTCCCGCTAACACTACACTATTAATGTATAACCAATACAGGTTTCCATTATCTTTGAAGGTCACCGCTCTCATGATTCTACATTTGGCCTACACAGTAGTTGACTTATTACGGTGTGTTAATACAGTTTATTTTACAGTCAACTCCTAAGTTATTCATAACCTTGATAATGATGACCAAAAAACGTATAAAATAAGCAGACCAGGGAATGAGATATAGCCTATTGTATACTCAATTTACTGAAATTATTTTATACTAATACAATTGATGAAGTAATTTTTTTCCTCAAAAAACAGTTGTTAACACCCATAATAATAATTTTAAATAAAATCCAACAAAAATGAAGAACATGTCGTCTTCAATAGGGATTGATGAACATATTATCCAATCTGGAATCCAATACTTGGAACCCGGTGTTATGGTCACCGGTGTTATGGTCACATGAGACCACGTCTTGGTTTTGCATCAAATGAAGGACTATGTTGAAAAGAACCTACACCTAACACATCTAAAACTCTATAGAAGACAATATGTTAATGCAGATTTATTTTTGTTGTATTTTATTTAAAATAATTATAAGGGGTGTGAATAATTGTAACATCTTTTTAGGAAAAAAATATTACTTGTTTAACAAGAGTATAAACAATTACATTAGTATAAATTAATATATTTTTGAGCACACAATATAGATCATTACCTGTATTATTTATTTTATACAGCCGTTTTTATATCAAGGGTGTGCATAGCTTTGGAGTTAGACTGAAATAGACGTTTCTCGAAGGAAAGCAGAGGTGATGGAAAATCTGGAATGAATAACGTACAGTACATTGTGAGGGCCTGAAACAGGCTGACGGGAGTGACCATGATATCAGACTGAGAGCATATTCAGGAAAAGAGAATCAGGAATTGTCCTTGGTCCTAAATGTAAAAGACTATCTAATGTCCCAGTGTATTGTTGCCTATTGTGATAGTCCGGCATGAAAGGGAAATGAAGAGGGCCTTTATCCCCCTCAAACAGGTTTTTAAACAAATTTTAAACACGAGAACACACACAGTGAGCAGAGTATGCTTGCATTTCACTGGCAGTCAGTGTCACTTCCTGGGGCTACCCGTTTGCATTTTCAGGCACTCCTCTGTTACGGTATTTTAAAGCACAAATCAAACAAAGTAGATGGAATAACCGAGACCTAAGGTTTAGAATGAAGGTGTGCAGTAGCATGGTGCTATTCACCGGGAGAGAGCTCTCGAACTGTGTACAGATACTACAGTCATGAAAAGTTGGTGGCCAACGCAGCATACATCATTTTAGCTGAGGCAGTTGGCAAACACTGGTTTGGAAAATGAAAATGAACACAGCTAAATGGGCTTGGATGAATGATTAATGTGTGCATCAGTCTGGAGCAGCAATCTCAGAACAATTTTTTCTCCCTCAGGTGGGGTCTGAATCCTCGGAAGTTTACACGCAAAGACAGGAATGAGAAGGGTGAGAGTGCAGAATTACTGTAAATGTTGTAAATGTTGTGAATAATTATTGCATTGGTTGATATGATCATTAGTGCTGAACAAGAATTTGGTCAACAGGTTTTTTCCAAGAGAAAACATACAGAATGATTGAACAAAATGTGTTAGCTTTATTACATTTGAAATGCACCCACATTTTAAATAATACCCAGGAACTAGCTTTGGTTGAATAATCCACACATTTTCTAACTGGTCTTGTCAGGGCTAAAGACTTGGCCTGTACTTGACACATCCAATTTGATACATCCAGCAAATAACTTTTCCTGGAGATTCATTTTGGCAGCACGGTGGTGCAGTGGATAGCACTGTCACTGCACAGCAAGAATGTTTGGGTTTGGGTTCAAATCCCGGCCGGCATGTCCTCCCACAGTCCAAAGACATGCACGTTAGGCTAATTGGAGAGTCTAAATTGCCTGTAGGTATGAGTGTGTGAGTGAATGGTGTATGTGCCCTGCGATGGACCTGTCCACGATGTATTCCTGCCTCAAGCCCAATGCATGCTGGGATAGGTTCCAGCCCCCAGGAATTCCTGGTTCCCTGACCAGGAATAAGCGGGTTAGATAATGAATGAATGAATGGGAATGGAGATTCATTTTTATATAGCAACTGTTCTTTGGGAGCTGTGTGGTTGATTTCAAATGCCAAAGAGGCACAGCACAGCAGCCCTTGTTTTGAAAAACTCACACTGTTCCCTGTCCTTCCTGTCACACATCTGTGAATGAAATGCGTCTCACTGGAGTTGCTGCCATGGAAGCAGAGGATGCCCCGTGTCAGTGTGGGGGAGGTCAGGGACCCATGATATGAACGACACAGTGGTGACATCTGCATTTGATCAGGGCTGGTCCAAAAGAAAAAAATCTATAATATTTTTGGGAGGTATCTCCATCTCTTTTCGTTGTCTAGTATTTTCATGTGCCAGATTTCAGAGAATGAGAATACAGAATACTGTGCTTGATCTAATAGAAGAATTATACACTCACTTACATGTGTGTTGCTCAGTGCTGACAATGCTTAGGTTGTGGGTTCGATTCTCATTGGGACCACTAGTACTGAAAAATGTATGCATTCACTACTGTAAATCGCTTTGGATAAAAGCGTCTGCTAAATGGCATATATTATATATATTGTATGTGTACACGCACATAAGCAAAATAAGGCAGTAAAACCCCTGAACCACAACCAGATTCTCCTTTATTGGTTGGACATTTTTTCCCCGGTTTTGTAAACTTAGGGATGTAGCTGTTTAGTATTGCACTCTTGTCTACTTGTTTATGTCTGTATTAGGTTTAGGCATTATTTTGCCGATATTTTCCACTCTGTTTGTTTTATTGCTGCCTTTGAATTGTGGCTACAGATTTACCTACAGGGTCCTAGTTTAACTATGTAGTTGCTCCTAGTACCTGGAACTGTACTTCCTGCTAGGGTGGCTTTCAGCTAAACTGTTCTTGACTACGGTTAACACTTTGTTGTACTTCGCTCTGGATAAGAGCATCTGCCAAATGCCTGTAATGTAATGTAATGTAATATAAAAATTGCCAAACTGAACTGCCAGGTCTCATGGCTCATAACTCTGTCACACATAGTGAGTGACAGGGATAGAGGCTTGTGTTCATTCAGTGTGCTACGTTACTGCCTGGGCAGCAGGATAGCTCCAGTACAAGCACACTGACAACTTCACATCAGGGACAAGCAGGCAAGACACACAACATGGGTAGCGTACATGCAAAGCAGTATCCACTCTTCTTAAAGGAGCATGATAATTAAAATGTGCTGAACATACATACGTTATGAGATGGCTTCTCAGGTTATACATACATCTTTCAAATAGGTTTCCACTGGTATGGTTGCCATGTAAATATTACTGTTTTGTGGCATAGTCAGGCTTTACACATTGGTCACTCATTTCTACGTGGCTATTCAAATGCATTCAAAGCACCATACAACTTTGCATGTCTTGTTCTATTTATTTTCAAAACAAGTTTACATGTTTGCGAACCATGTTGTATTTGTTCACGAACCACGTCGAATGCTTGAAAGTCTTATTGTATTCATTCTTGAGTTGGTTTTTGCAACCACGAGTCATGGTACAAATTTGCAACGCTTCTTTTGCGAACGTACACACTTTTAATAGTGTTTTAGCTCCATAAAGAACAGTGTTGAACAGGTGTTGATCAGACTTACTAATCCATGCTCACATTCTTGCCTGTAGGCACATTTTACATCAGATAAACCGTTCATTTCTGAGATACATTTGCACAGACAGACAGATAGTCATACCTTGCCCAGCAGTACCCATAAGGTGAATCAATGCAAAACCAGGGGAAATCTCTGATGTCTAAAATTAGTCTTTAGGATTTGTTGTTCTACAGTATTTCTCTTTAGCCAGACTTGAACAGTAATTCAAAAAGTGTTGCTTTAAAACAGCCTGGCTGATTTGGTATTGCTTTATTGCAAGTAGATTGTGTCATATGGTCTGTGATACTGGTAGCCAGCACCGGGGTTCATTGTGCTCTGTATGTTTGTACTTTCAGATGCCCCAGTGTATCCTCCCCATCAGGTGAGACGTGTGATTCCATGCTCTCAGGCACTCCTATATTCACTTTAAACAAATGCTGAACAGAGGTCAAATTCTCTATACTCTAGGAGCTAAACAATTAAATTCCATTCTATTTGTATGGTACAAAATACGACAGATCGAAGCTAAAACCACCCCTCTCCCTTAATATTAAGACAAAATTGCTGCACTTCAATATGAATAGCTTAGCAGTCATCCTTATCCAGAGTGTTTTACACAACTTACATTTTACATTTATAGTATGTATTTACACTGCTTTCCTGAAGCTGCTCAGGTTAATTAAGTTCAATGGTACACCAGCAGTACCCCACCTCCGATTTGAACCTTAGAAGTTGTTTAACCACTTTTTATCCACTTAACCACTGTGCAACACTGCTGCCCTAATGCAGGGAATGGGCTGGTCAGGTTTTTGTATGGTGATTTTTATAGTCTTGACCAATAAATAAACTGACAATACACTAATGAATCATTATGGGTTCATGAAGCCTTGCTCTCCCGTCGCCACTAATATTATGAATGATTTTTCCAAGATTTTCTCACTGTCTGTCTCTCTTCCAGTCCGCCGATGCCCACGTGTATGACTCGGTGGCAGAAATACCAGTATACTCGGTGGTGAACAAGAAAAGGAAACCACAGGAGGAGCTGCACTACGCAGATGTCCAGGTTCTGCAGTCTCGCTCTGCCACCAGCAGGGGGGGCCAGAAGCCGTCTCCCCAGAGCTGCACCACGGAATATGCAACCATAGACTTCAAGCCTCAGCCGGTCACCACCTCCCGCAGTGGCAGCCTCAAACCATCTGTCTCCCCCAAACCTGCAGATATCCTCATCCCCCCCGGTACCTTGCAAATTCCTGTGCCCAAGCCATGCCCGAGGAAGGGGTCATCCAAGAAGGCAGTGGCTGTCTAGAGCGGGTAGCACACCAAGCCCAACGACTGGGGACTCAATGGAATGCCTGGTCATCGGGATAAATTAGCATTTTAGTGGCATTGTCATTTAGGACAGATATATTACATCAACCCACACAGTCGTAACAGGTCCTGTCACCAAGTCTGCGAAGAGCTAAATTAACGCTCCGAAACAGAATGATTGATTTTTAATATTAGCTCAAGGTTGCCATTTCATTTTCATTTCATGATTACCTGCTGTCTCTTGCTGTTATGATTATGTTCAATTAACATTTATTTGGTCTTATATTGTATAACATACACTACCGGTCAAAAGTTTTAGAACATCCCCATTTTCCATTTTTTACTGAAATTTAAGCAGTTCAAGTCCAGTGAATAACCTGAAATGGTACAAAGGTAAGCGGTAAACTGCCAGAGGTAAAAAAAAAAAAAAAAAAAAGTTTAAGTTACCAAAAACTGAAATATAATGTACATTTTTTGGCAGTGAGTAGTTTCCTACACCATAAAAAGGCAATTGGAAACTGGAGGAAACTCTGACAGGAAGAGGTCTGGCAGACCGAAAGCCACAACAAAATCAGAAGACAGAGTCAACAGCTAGGCAGCTCACAGGACAACAGCTTCAAGCACAGCTTAACAATGGTCGAAGTAAGGAAGTCTCAGTTTCAACTGTAAAGAGAAGACTTGAAGCTGCAGGGTTGACAGGTCGAGTGGCAGTAAGAAAGCCATTGCTAAGATGGCAAAATAAGAAAAGGCTTGCCTGGGCCATGACGCACCACCAATGGATTACTGAAGACTGGAAGAAGGTCTTATGGACCGATTAATCAAAATTTGAAATCTTCGGTTCATCACGCAGGGTTTTTGTACGCTGTCGAGTAGGCGAAAGGATGGTTCCTGTGTGTGACACCAACTGTCAAACATGGAGGAGGAAGCGTGATGGTCTGGACCTCTTTTGCTGGATCCAGAGTTGGCAACTTGCACAGAGTGACTGTTAACCCACATTAACCCATTACTTGTTCCCTGAAAAGGGCCTTTTTTATAACATTTTAATTATTTTTTAGTTTTTGGTAACCTAAACTTTTACCTTTGTACCATTTCAGGTTATTCACTGGACTTGAACTGCTTAAATTTGAGTAAAAACTGGAAAAATGGGGGTGTTCTAAAACTTTTGACCAGTAGTGTGGACATACACAGGGTTTTCCTGTAAAATGTATGTAAATCAAGTCAAATTGATGACTTAATTAAGTGAACTCATAACTACAGCACTGTTTTGTGTTCTGCTCCTGTTTACTTCCCTTTGTGGAAATTGCAATGGTACCCCCACCCCTGATACACACATTATAAGTACCCCATGTGCACTTTGCATGTTTGATTGGCTCAAGGATTCTTGACTTGATGAGTCTTGTTATCTCCTGTTCTTTTCCACGTACCCTATCATATGGACCAATTTGGTGCGAAATCATTCCATCTGCAGTCAGCTTGTTCCCCAACTGGTGTAAGAATTAACATTCCTTGATAATGTTGCTTCAATGTTTGCAAGGTCCTTGCTGTGCCAGACTTGGTTATATTTTAAACTAATGTAAATGTTATCTTTTGAAAATTCCAACAGTGTGTGTGTTTAATTTTATATGCTTGGAATGTTTATTCTGAACCCGTTATGGATGTAAGATTTATGTGAAATGTGTACAAGGTGGTTTGTGGTTTATGCAAAGGTTTGCAAAGAACAGTACTATCATACCTTGTTTCATTAATTACTGTCCCCAAGAGAATGCAATATAATGTACAATACATACAACACTTGCAATGCGATTTAATTGCAGAAGAGACTCAAATTTTCACTCGGATCTTATTTATTTAGTTTTATAAACAGACACCAGTTAGTGTATAATTCTTTAATAATTATTTCATTTTGGATTGTTAGTTAGCATAATTAAGCACAATTGTATAAGTGAAGTTTACATTTTGTAAAACATAAAACAAACGAATATTAATCACTAATTTTAAAGGAATTTATACATACGCACTAATTCCGTCAGAAATGTAATTATGTATACAGCTGAAATGTTTTAAAAAAAAAATGTAATTACTATGCTTTTTTTAAAACGAATAATGTCTTCCATGGTTTAAAAAAAAGTATGTGAACCGTTTAAATAGCAGTACCCAAGGCAAAAAACTGGGTTCAAATGAGAAGCGACTCAGTCACTGCAGTTTGCCACACGTGGTGTTGCTACATTGTAACCATAGAAACCTGCTGCACTTTGTCGAAGTGATTCAGAGATTGAAATGTTTGGGGAAAAGGAGAGAGGAAAGTTTCGCTGTACTAATTATCTGCCTTTTATTTATGATTTAACTACAAGCAAGAAATGAATTATTACGAAGTGGAGTCTTAATGATTTGGTGAGTAAACATGTAGCCCATTAAAACAAAACATGTAGGCTATTAACGTTATGGCATTCTAGTTTTATTTGCATGGGCGGATGGTGGTTGTTTACATTTGCTTTAAAAAGTATTTGCACAGCCGAGAATTCATTTCAATGTTCGGACAGCTGTTCTAACAAATAAAGAAGAAAAAACGAACTAACTTGATTTGAGCGATTAGGACACCAAAGATGTAGCTATTTTAATCGGAAACATTGAGGACCATTAGTTGCCTAACTAATATTTACCTATAGCATGTCGGTGATGTATTTTGGGGGATGAATCGATGATAAAGTTAGCTAAGCAAACGACACAAGCAACGCTTGATTCCGATTATTGCACTTGAAGTGCACGTGTGCGATTGCGAATGTGCGATTTTGACAAATCTGTGTTTGCTAAAAGGCCTTTTCGAGATGGTTTTGTTAGAATTCGTAGCTAAAGATATCACAGAGAACCTTCCATTTTATTGGAATGGAAACATTTGAAGGTCTAGTGAGCTGAAATATATGTTTTTCTTATTTTTAATTATATATAAATTATAGATAAATATACAGCTCGTGTTCGGAATACGTCGAAACACGCATGCAAGTTGAAACGAATGTATAATGTAATGTGTAGTTTAGGCCTAATAGCTATTATGTTAGCTTTCAAGACGTTTACATCCATATAACCATTCAACGACAGATTACATGAGGATACTGTTACAAATGTATTATAGTATTCGTTGTTGTCATTTTACGTGCTGGACCGCAGTTGCACAACCAAATGCATACTCATAGATGTTCAGTAAAAGAGGTCCATAATTAAAGAGCCAGTTTCTCTTTAAAAAAAAGAAAAAAACTTTAAAGCAAAATAAGGGCTTAATTAGAGTTTCTGATCTTGGTTCAACTAAATCAATCTTTAAAGTGTTTGCATTCAGTGTAATGTGCTCTTTTTAGCTCATTTTAAATGGTGAGTCACACATTAATAATGCCTTCCGTGTCCATAGTGACATCATTAAATTACCCTCTATAAGACCTCATTGTCTGGCAAGATCAGAGAGGGCAACAGCGTGAAAGCATTGTTGAAGTGAGCTCCCTGTTTAAAAAAAGGATCAATATTTTCAATAAAAACCTTTGTGTCAGTTATACAGAGTCAAAACGAAATGCTGCCTATTTTTTTGTTCACAATATATAAGTATGAGTGCCATAACCTATTGTCTGTCACAAATTACATAAAGTACCTTGATGTTATGATGTTAAGATCAGGGTGTTTTGCAGGTTCTTCTTCACCTCACTATTGGCACAAGCATGTCTTTCACTCCACATTGCAAGGTACCAGTGCCAGAAGGACAAGTGAGTGCTTTAAGTAATTCTCCATCATATGTATTTACACAATTTATCCTGACTCAAACTGCTAAAATAATGAACTGCTGGTCCTGTGTTAATTGTCACATCTCTACTGTATATCACAACATCTTTTGGTGTGTTTCAGTTAGCATTAAAAACAATATTGTGGTTACATACTTACCTCTGTACTTAAAACTGCTCTTGAAGGTAAAAGAGTCTCCCAATTACAATTACTAGGCCTAAAGGTGCCAAAAAAGTGGTTTATTTGTGTAAAGGTACCAGTTTTTTATTCATTACCCAAGGAAGAGGAATTGTCAGTTTGAATGTGCAAATAGTTTTAAAAAGGTACATACCCACATATACAGGTAAATATAGGAAACACCAATTTCAAGTGCTTAGCATAGATTCTGGTCTGGAACTCTATTGGAGGGATTCAGCACTATTCTTCCATAAGAAATTCCATAATTTGATGTTTTGTTGATGGTCTTGGAAAAGGCTGTTTCAGGTGCCGTTTCATAATCTCCCATAATTGTTCAATTAGGTTGAGAGCTGTTGACTGAGATGGCCATGGCATATGGTTTACATCATTTTAATGCTCATCAAACCATTCAGTGACCACTCATGCCCCCAGGCTTGATGCAGTACTGGATATTATTTAGACTTGGAAATGACAATCCTAGATGGGCCTAGAATTGCGTAGTCTTATGTTTGTGTGGGGTCAGCAGAACAAGAGGCCACAGGTGGAAATTAGTTAAAGGCAAATTCTGCAGATATTAGGATGTTTTTCTTTACACAGAGCGTTGTCAATGCCTGGAACAGCTTTCCAGGTCGGGTAGTAGAGGCAGAAACGCTTGGGCTATTCAAGTACAGGCTAGATGTAGTACTAGATACTCTTTAGATTAGGACATGATGAGCCTAGATGGGCCGAACGACCCGTTCTCATCATTATGTATTCTTATGTTCTTATGTTCTTATATACTTTGTATCCCTCATTTACTCAAGTGTTTTCTTTATTTTGGTAGTTACCTGTATGTTGTATGTGATAAATATATCCTTATATTTTGTGGCTTTCAAATATAGGTATATCTATTTATGATAGGTACATAAAACATGATATATGAAAGTATAAATGATTAATGTTTTACTTGATTTGAATTATATTTTTTATTTCAAGTTCTATTCCATTTTTTATTTCATATTTTGACATTAGCCATTTAGCGTAATAACAAATTATGTTTGTTACTTGAAGGTGCATACATGACCACAAGGGGACACCAAACACAAAATCACAGCAATCGCATCCACTTGAGGAGAATTTGATGAATACGCAAGCAAGCTGAGGGCTGTTTGTAACAATAACATCAATCTCCAAGTTATATTTATCAATATATAAATGTTTGTGGGGAATAAATTGGTGTATATGGTGATATAGCCTATAAACAGTGGTCTAATGTATAGCGTGTGACGTAACATAACATGAAGCATGACAGGTTTGTTCAGGAAGTTAAGAAAGGAAGGATGTGGTTTACACATAGATCTCTCTCTCGCTCTTTTTGGACCAGTGTAGGCGTTGGTGTGCATATTCCTGAGTATGCATGCACCTTTCACACAAATGGTATTAGGCTACAACCTCATTTTCACTTGGCTTGCATTTTCATGTATTGTTACCTTCTGTGAGGATAATAATCAATCAACGAATCAATCAAGTAATACAATTTTATTTATTATAGCACATTTTACAATCAAATTGGCACAGTATTTCACATAGGTAATTTTCCAGAGGTAATTTTAAAAATACAGTTAAATTAATCAATCAATCAATGACTTTATTGTCCCTAAAGGGAATTTATTTGGAAGGCAGAAAAACAAACACTGAACACTTCAACTCATTGGGTGAACTAAAATAAAGGCCCTCACCATTTGCAGTGGTACAGAGATCACTGGAATCTTGTCTAGAATTTGAAAACACACGAATTAAATTATCTCACAATTTAGAAATGACCTAAAGCCATTGGAATAGGGCAGCAGCTAGTAAAACAGTTGTCACGTTTCAGAAAGACAACTTTAAGAATGCAAAAAGTCAGCAAGTGGCACTAATACAATTTTAACAGGAAAAAAAGACTGCTTGGGTCTCTTACAAGAGAGTGTGTGTTGAACTACTGTGTTCACCAGATACAAACAATATTGACACACAACATCTAGCTGTTATTTTACTTGCCAATTAGAACTGAGAAATTGGAGTGCTCTGGCAATGCGACTCCTCAGCTGTAGCATGCAGTGTACCTCCTAAGCACTCTTTAGAGTAGAGGGCTCTGAACTTGAGATAACACTTACCAACACCAGGGTATATTTTATGAAACATAGTTTATTTTCATAGAACAGTTGTTGCTGCCCTTTACGAGACATCCTCAATATCATGTCCGTCTGATATGAAGGTCTGACACAGGACATACGCTAAAACTGCAGCCTACTGTACATGTTGTGTCTCTCAGTTCTGAAACAGAGCATTAGGCTAAACAGATTAATAGAGGGCGGAAAGGCTTCTGTTAGCAGGAGCTTGATTAGACAGAAGGGGCTCACGCTACAGTGATTAATCGGGGGGGGGCGGGTTTTGCGGCTGCTCTTCTGATTTCGTCAGTTGAAGGGATGAGTGTGTGTTATTTTGGTGCAATCCCTGAGGACCCTCCTTGTCACGTTCAGAGGATGTGACTAGTGTGCATTTTTGTAGATTGTTTAAAAGGGGAAAAAACTTCACCTTGACAAAATGAGTTTTAAAAAATGCTTAGTAGGTGGTGGGTGTGGTGGAGTTTTACTTGGGGCAAAGTTAGAACTGCATCGACCTGCAGAGGATCTATACATAAGATAATGAAAGGGTTATCCTGTGTCAAAGACGTACAGGTCTACAGAGCTGGTACCAATGGATTGTATGTACAAAAAAATGTAAGCTGTGTAAGCTCTGGATAAGAGTCTGCTAAATGCTTAAAATGTTAAAATGTAGAGCACACTCAGTGGTAGGTCTTATTGTGGATTGCTCCATACTGAGAAAACAGTCAGAACCTTTCTTTAGTTTAGGCACTGTAAGAGTTTTTCCCATCTACAGGTGTAGCCCAATCTCACGTTCAACTACAAAGCAAGTCATTCAGATTGTTTAGCTGGGGAATCCCCCCCCCCCTAGTGGGACAAAGCCAGTTGTGTTCTGCTGCTGTAAACTCCTGATCATCGTCAGCTAATGACAATGCCCAGACACAAATGAGCAATGTCTGCATGTTTTCATTCCATTCCACACACTGCCCTCACCACAACACCAAATCATGCTCAAGTGATCATTAACAGACGACCGATGCAGATGATAGGTTGGGAGCGGTGGTTGGAATGAAAACATGCAGGGCAGTGTGCCCTGTAGGAATGGGTTGGGAAACACTGGTCTACACTATAGAGCTCAGCCTGGGCTTGTGGTGAATGCCTTTACCAGCTGCGCCACTCTGGAGTTCCTGCCTTTTCATTTCCATCAATCGAAGAGAAAGGTATCAAACATTGCATACTTATCACTTTGCAGAAGCTCCCCAGAACAAAGCATTTTAAAGGAATAGGATGTGGCATCATGGCTTCGGACTGAGACACAGCTTGATGCCTGTTTGGCTTTTCACTTTACACTCAGACCAATGCTCACTTGAAATTTTGACATATGTCGTATATTTACACTGTCTTCTGAGGTAACCACGGAGGCAAAATGTACATTTATATAGCCTACTACATTTATTTTTATTAGATATTGTAATCTGAAGTAGTCTTGGCTTTTTTTCTTTCTTTTTTTGGCTGTACAAGCGTCCTTTATGACTGCAATATTGTGGTTGTGAACATCATGCAGACTCAGTGTTTGCGTTGAATAAATGCTTGTCACTTGCCCTTGTTATGTTACTTGTTGATACTTTATGTAAGTAATTAGTTTATCAATCTTAAAATATATAATTTAAAAATGCCTTTTGATTTGGTATGAGTTTTTGGTACGGTGTCCAACAAACCGTTTTTATTAGCACTGAAAATTTTCAATGAAATCTCTTCCAATTTTGTGGGTGGGGTGGTGGGATTTCTCATTCATTGTTGCAAGAGGAGTATTGTCAATGCATTACAAAATCGTTAAATATTTTTGATGTTCATGCTCAAGATGTTCAATTGATTTTATTTAATGAGACCAGCACATCTGGAGTGCTGTCCAGCCGTTTTAGAGGTGACGTTATCAATATGGGATAGCTATGACTCCATCTGCCCTGCTTCACCGGCCTGTCAAATACTGTAAGCTGAGGCGTCGCCATGACGACAGTGGAGTAAAGCCGATTGGTGGGCATGCGCAGTGCACCTCTCGCCCAGTTCGTCTTGTATCCTGTTTCATTTAACGGGCTCGCGCATATGGCCATTCCAAATGACTGGGATGCTGTCTGTACCTTCCTTTGTGTCCTAAGTTAACAGATATTTTAACGCTGGATTGTCATTTGATATTGCGATCTGTGCATCGTCCTCGCCGCTGCCTTCCTGTCCATGCCGTGTGAGAAGATAGAAGAATGATCGCATCCTTATCAAAAGGAAATCTTCTAGACGTACTCCAGGAGGGTTTCAACGAGGTAGCTTGCTAATCGTAGCTCTGTTCGCTACTTGCATGAATTACTAGCTAACTTAATGAGCTGCTTCTTTCATCCTGAATGTCACTTTTTTGTTTGTCTGAATGCTGCATAGTCGTGTTTGATTGTTTTAAACCCCTTTCCCCGAAGATGTCTTGCGTAGAAGGCTTGTCTGATTTTACATATTTTGTAATGATAGCAACTCGCTGGCAATGATGTCTATATGTTCTGCCACACGTGTTTATTTTGTTTATATAAAGTGTGGACTAGCCAGCCAAGGTTACGTCATATTATCAGAACGCCGCAGCGCTGACTTCAGCGCTCATAGCGAAAGATCTAACTCGCTAGGAGCAGAAATGTTTGCTAAATGGTAGTCGGATTCAAATCATTGACAGGCAAACTAGTTTACGGATTCTTAAATTGACTTCGCTAACGTTCGCTATTCGCTAATTGATGCCATACATGTCTACGTAGCTAGATTAGCTTGCAGCTCCTCTTGTATTTTGAAATATGGCCCTCTTGTAGCTACTTCGCAAGAAAAGCAGTTGTACATAGGTAGTTTGCTTTGTATCAAAGTGCCTTTCACTGCACCACTAACGCTTTGTAAACCGCAATTTAATTGAACAAATACAGCTTATCCAAATACAGTACTATATTGCTATCTACCCGAATAAGCTTTGCGTGTTATATGCCTAATAATCATTGGATATTGTAACATTTTAGTTGGCTCAGAATTCTGCATGCTAACGCTAAATTAACTGTTTGACAGATGGTGTTAGTCCGGCAATTATCTAGCTTGTACAGTACTATTGGTAGCCACAGCAAGTTCATAAGAGCCACGGGAGGCAAAGAGAACAAAGATCTCCATAGTTCACCGTGGCTGAGAAAAACGATGCATCACACAGAGGGTGGGGGAGTAATTTGTGGGTCGTTTCAATCAGAAGAGAGCGTGGAGAGCAGGCATTAATAATGCCGTTTGAGGTCTGACCCATGCCTCTAATAAATAGTGCAGTGTTTCAGATGTGGTATTTATAGTTTGAGATCTAAACAGTTTATCTAACTTAAAATCGTTTCAAAAGCATACCCCGGAAGTTTCAAAACCTCACTGTTTTTACGCAAGGGTTATGTCCCTTTATGTAAACCCACAGCCTAGCAAGTCGGGGTCCAGATAGCATTACTCCTAGTCATGACTTGGCATGACTTGGTTTCCCTTTAAAAAAAATCTGAAATCCTGATTTTTTATATTTTTAATGTATCTGTATTCCATTTGCTGAGTTCAACCAATCCTTGAGTTGCTCCTGGACGTTGGTCTTTTGCACTCATCATTTGTGCCTTATTCAGGTCTTTGGAGCATTGGAGAAATGCTTGTTTCGTGACGTTGAGAAAATGCAGCCATTTATCAGTTATAAAGATCTGCATACTGGGAGATGCATACTGCATCTGGTGAGGCTGCTGGCGTGAAGAATGATGTCACGGTTTCTATGAGCTCAGCTGTACACACAAGAACGATCTTTAGGATTTTGGCCCTGTCAAAGTGTGTCTGTGTTGTCTCAGATTGCGGAAATCAGTTAATCCCCAGTCATAACTTCCAAATTCCCTGCTAAAGTGTGTCATTCTCTTACGGGAGAGGGGTGAAAATGTTACTCTCTTAGGTACTTTTTGAATGGTGCATATCGGACATGCCTGTCAGGCATCATGTGAGTATGGTTGCTCATATAGAGGTCTCTGCAGAGTTCTAGGAACAATACGCTTCTCAGTCTAGAGGGGGAAAACCCAACTAAAAACACATGGTCAAATGTAACTGGTATTTGTTCAGATGGGTTTTCTAAGGGAGGGTGTTTGGGGGGGGGGCAGAAGGAAATGTGTATGCCATGTATCTATGGGGGTACATTTTGTATTGCTCTCCTTCTTCCTCCCTCTCTCGCTCTCTCAGGGCTGTTTGTCTGTCTTCCACTCTATTGCTTCCTCCAGCTATGTCTCCCCACACAGGTGGTACAATCTGTCAGCCACAGTCCACACTCATCCCCCCCAGCCCTCCGCTGTTATGTCTATCTATCCATTGGTTGCTGTGCAGATGTTCTGGGTCTTTGTTAGTCTTAAATAACCTTGAAATGGGAGCAATTGCAAGCAAGGGGTCAGTCATTGATTAATAGTAAAGTAAGGATAATGATGATCCCGTGAGAGCGTGTGCATGCATTCAACCATGAAAGTGTGTGTGTGTGTGTGTGTGTGTGTGTGTGTGTGTGTGTGTGTGTGTGTGTGTGTGTGTGTGTGTGTGTGTGTGTGTGTGTGTGTGTGTGTGTGTGTATGTTTGAGTGCATTGTGTGAATTTGTGCATGTACAGTAGGCTCCGTTTTTATTCATACCCTTGATAAAGATGAACAAAAGAGATCGTATAAAATAAACGATATGACGATAAGTAATGAGGTATATTTTATGCAAAAAAAAAAATCGATTAAAATTAAATTCTTTAATAATAATGCATTGGCACGAACCACAATCGAACAGTTCACAAATGAGAATTTTTTCCCCAGAAACATCAAGCAAGTAGACCCTCAACTTTTCCTCCATGCAGAATTTTTCTAGTTCCTTCAAATTCTTGGGTTGATGTTTGTGGATTGCTTTTTTGAGTTCAAACCACAAATCAATTGGATTCAGGTCTGGAGACTGAGATGGCCACATCAGAACATTGATCTTGTGCTCTGTCAACCATTTCTTAGTTTCTTTGGACGTATGTTTGAGATCGTTGTCTTGTTGGAAGGTCCATCTGTGACTAAGATGTAGCCTCCTGGCAGAGGGAACAAGGTTTTTGGACAAAATGTCTTGGTACATGTTGGAGTTCATTTAATAAGGGTGTCAGGGCCTGTGGATGCAAAACAACCCCAAAGCATTAAAGATCCATCACCATGTTTCATCGTAGGCATGAGGTGCTTTTCAACATTACTTGCATTCCTTGGACGCCAAACATAACACTGATGTCCATGTCCAAAAAGCTTGATTCGGCCAGACACGGTTCCAATTGTAGTTCAGATGTAGTTTTACGAATTCAAGATGCCTTTTTCAGTGAATTGTCTTCAAAAGAGGCTTCCTTCTTGCAACTCGGCCATAAGGCCATTGTCATGTAGGCATCATCAAATTGTAGCTTTAGACACCTTGTAATCCCAAGATGCCAGGTTGTTTTGGAGATCTTGAGCTGTGCCCCTTCTGTGTGACTTATTTTTGCCTCTCAAACCATCCATCTGACAACACGTGGGGGCATGATAGACCTCTACCTGGCAGGTTAGCCACTGTTCCAGTGGCCTTAAACTTCCTAATAATTGGCACAACAGTGTAAAGCGGTATCTTTACTTCTTCAACTTTTTAGTCTTTTGTAGACATCTCCTGGTCTGTAGAGGTCAATAACCTGTTGTCTGATGCTTTCAGGGAGTTATTTGTCTTTCACCATGATGATGGTTGACTACAGTATTTAAAACATGTGTTCCCTCCTTTGTACACCCTAGGGAAACAAGAAACCATTGTAGGCCACAGTATAGTTCCATAACCTTCCAATGAATTTCAAATAAGTTGTATATTTATGAAGATTTGTTTTTGTTGGATTCAATTTAAAAGAATAGTTATGAGTTACAGTTAAAGAATAGGGGTATGAATAATTGTGATACAGATGTTTTCTGGAGAAAAAAAAATATTAATAAAATAAAATGTTTTTCTGAACAATTGTATTAGTAATGTAGGTTTGGATTTTTTTGAGCATAAAATATACCTCATTACATATATAGTTCATTTTATACGATCTCTTTTGTTCATCTTTATCAAGGGTGTGAATAAAAACGTAGCCTACTGTATGTGTGTACGTGTGTGGGTGCCTGTGTTCATACGTATGTGTGTGCGTGTATATGTGTGTGCGTGTGTGTGTATCTACACGTGTCTGTGTGTGTTGTTTTGCGGTCTGGCTAGTCTCCAGGCTCTGGGAGCAGACAGTGGCCCAATTCATTCCGCCTGCCGCACAGGAGTGGCCCCCCGTATTCACACAGGACGGCAAGCCTATTCCTCCCTGGGCCTGCACACGCTGTGGCCTCAATGGGCCCTGTGTTGGCCGAAGGTATCGGGCTGGCACGCTGCTCCTGAACCTAAGGCCCTAGCCACAAGGCACCAGCATCAAAGAGGACAACGTGCACCGTACAGAGAGCTCCAGCATTATTATAATTGTTCAGGCTGTTTCTTTTCATAATAAAATGATCAAACGTGTCAGTGTAAGACCCACATTTAGTACATTCTCTTGTGCAACTTATATCATCTATCTACTGTGCCAGTGATAATAAAAATGACAAAACAACCATTCTTTTTATATGAAGTGCACAAAACTAACTAAACTTGGCAGGCATCTCGAGGCCCATGCCAAATGCTCACCCCAGCCATAAGGGGCCAGTCAGCATCATTGTGATCCTTTGTTCATGGTGTTGCTCTTACTGAAACTGATTTGCACTGCAACATATCCAGTTCTACAAGTGATTTACTCTAAGCAAAACACTTAAGAATCTTCATCTTGTGAACTCGCTATTCCAAATACATTTGCTACCACTTCAGGGTTCTCTCAAGTCTGCCTTCCCCTCGCAAGTGTTGTTTTCTTGCCTGTACGGAGGAGTAGAGCAATTAAATGGCATGTATTTGTTCACCTGCGTTGGGCTTATGCGTTCTTTGCCTTTATATGTGTCATTTGGCAGTAACCACTCACAGCTCCACACATTGTGGCACAGTAACAAAGGTTAAGTAAAAAATTACGGTCTAACGCACCCGCATTGACTGGCACTTTGCAAGTGTGAGCTACCTATTTTGGTTGTGGTTCGACATCCATCCGCATCAGTCTGAATCTGGCTGGGAGCCCCGATCAGGGGCGGCATTTGGCTGTCTGCCCCAGGGGGTCAAGGGGGAGGGAAAGTCGGCACAAGCTTGCCGAGAAGCAGTAAGGGCATTCCTAAAGAGCAGGTGGGCGAAGTTCCGTCTTGGAGGAAGCAAATCATTGCCGGCCTCAGGGATAATGGCTTGACCCGGAGAACGGGCGGCAGGCTCGTGAGGGGAGGGCAAATCGAAATAAATAGAGGGTTGAATTGGCTACTAAATTGGGAGAAAAATGGGGAAAAAATCTGAAACAAATTAAAAAATATATATATTTCTCCTTAAGTGAGTGCCGACCTTCTCTTCAATGTTCAATACTTGGGCTATTACAATTTATCACCCTCACCAAAATAAGTGTTTTTATTTGAGAACTTTTAACCCATTAATAGTTTATTCTAACTTCTCTGATCTGAATACACACTCATTTGGTACTCATTGTAATTATCATAACCAATGTCATTATGCCACATAATGGATTTATTGCATGCTCATGTGTTCATGAGCCCACGTGTTACCATTGAAACAAAGAGAGGCAGGGGATGACAATAATACAGATTTGCACATTTCTATAGAAACTCCATGCATGCACATTGTAATTTATCTGTACAGTGCTCCAAAAAGT
Organism: Aldrovandia affinis; assembly: GCA_029706075.1. NCBI lineage: Eukaryota > Metazoa > Chordata > Actinopteri > Notacanthiformes > Halosauridae > Aldrovandia > Aldrovandia affinis. Next base: position 33,910 of record JAINUG010000196.1, on the reverse strand, counting down.
GAGACAAAAATGATCACATCTTGCAGATATTACCTTGCACACAATCTCTAGATTCAGATTGTTAGATGAAGCAACAGCAAATAAATCTGTATTGGCTTGCAAAACCATATGCCAACATGCCATTTTAATTCACTGTTGCATCAATCGATGTCAACCTTGGGATGTAGATATTATGGGCTATATCATATTTTGGCTAGTTTTGAATCCATGAACATAATTGGATACCAAAAGCGAAAGAAATTCTCAATTTGCGTGTGGTGTGCAGAATTTATTTTATTAATGAAACGTGTGCTTGTACAAGGTCATGGTGTGGCTGTGTAATGTATTGGGGGTAGTGAGGACAGCAGTGTGTAGCTGTGTAATGTATTGGGAGTGGTTGAGACCCCAGTGTGTAACTCTGTATTGTATTGGGGGTAGTGAGCACATTAGTGTGTAGCTGTGTAATGTATTGGGAGTGGTTGAGACCCCAGGGTTGGGATTCTGGTCCCTGTAGGTGTAAGCCCCCTGTGTAGGCCTGATGTGGAGAAAGTGCCGAATCCGGTGCCGCCCAGGGCTGGGTGAATAGAGGGGGAATTTGTGCTGTCAGTGTGGCTGAGCTCGGAGCTCTGATCAGTAAAGCCTCTTCGTCAGCTCTTTAGCACGGCAAGCATCCGGACTGCCCTGCTGAGACGAGCGGAGGGACGCCCTATCCTCCCTGCAGTCAGATCCGGACCTCTAACCTCTAAGGGAATGGGGCCGGAGGAGGGGGGTCACTTAATTGGATTGCGAGGCCCCACTGTCTGGCTCTGTGTGTCGACCCTCCTCCCATTCCACACACTGTTTTTAAACCACTTCGTGTTTTTTCCTCTCCGAATTTTGAATTTCCAATTGCCTCTCTCGTTGTCCGGCGTCAATTCTGAGTAAAGGCAGACTAGCAGAAGATTGTGCTGCCTGCTTCTTGTCACTGCAATCCACCAGGTGAGCTGCGCAGTTGTTGTATTTGAGGGCTGCACTCCATACGCAGCTAGCACAGGCAGACAGCAGGTGCTCGATGGACCGGTGGAGTCACTCTCGTGCAATGAAAAAGGGAAACGTAGTATGCGACGAATTCTAAACTGTTAAACCCTGTCTTCCTGGGGGTTAATTGTGCTGCCCTACTGCAGTCACCACAAAGCAGTTCTGAAAACATGGCCACTCTCACTGCTGGCTTCATATGGCCTAATGGAAAAACGCACAGCATCACAGTCGTGCACATATGGTTCCTGTCTTCAGTGTAAACAGACACTAGGAAAGGAAAGAAACTACCCAGACGAGGCACTTCTCAGGGACTGGTACTTGGACTGGGACTTGTTTTTGCCTTCCAGTGATAAAGCTTAATTGCTGCTGAGGGAGTTCGTTAGTGAGTGAGTGTGTGTGATTTAGTGAATGTAGGTTGACGAATGTCTGAGGGAGTCAAATGAAAATCAATCTGTTTGATGATTGAAGCACACGGTTTGTTTCTTGGCCATCATCCTCCAATCATACTCCAAAGTCAGAAAGGGGATGCCTTTTGTTAAAGATGTGGTCCCCACCGTCAAAATATATTGAACCTTGATGGATTACTGAGAGGGAAAGAAAAAAGCCCTGAAACAAGCAAGAACTGAAGATGGCTGCAGTAAAGGCCTGGCAGAGCATCACCAGGGAAGATACCAAGCGTCTGGTGATGTCTATGGGTCGCAGATTTCAGACAGTCATTGATTGCAAAAGATTTTCAACCAAATATTCAATATAATGACTTTATTTAAGTTTATGTTAATTTGTCCAATTACTTGTGGTCCTCTAAAATGGGGAGAATATGTATAAAAAGGGCTGCAATTCCTATACGGTTCACCCGATATGGATGTAAATACCCTCTCTCTCTATATATATATGTATATATATGTGTTTATGTGTGAGTGTATGTATATCAGTGGTGGGCCGTCAGGGCCTGCAAGGCCTTCTCTGCTGGCCTAAAAAATATCTGAATCACAAACTGATGTTAATTAGATTTTGTCCATGAATACTTATTAAATAATTCCTAATGGTCTGTCCGCTTCCTTTCATAGCTTTTCCCCTGGTTGCGCTGCGTCCAGACGTGTATTTTCATATTAAAGCATTTAACCAATCACATTTCAGCCATCATTTGTTGCCACGGTCAAAGAAATCTGCCTGGAGGCCTTCACAATCAATTCTGAAGGCCCTGTAGCATAAAATAAGTGTTGATCAAACTGTTGCTTCAACCAATCAAATTTTGAGTTGGAGACACCAAGGCCTTCTAGAAGGCCTAGGTACGTCAGCGTATTCACACCCTTTGATTGGATAGTCAGAGAGTGTCTTTTATTTTTTATTTAACCTTTATTTAGCCAGGCAAAGTGTCTGACTATGATGTAATGTGATTGGTTAAATGCTTTAATATGAAAATACACGTCTGGAAGGAGCGCAGCCAGGGGAAAAGCTATGAAAGGAAGCAGACAGACCATTTGGAATGATTTAATAAGTATTCATGGACAAAATATAATTAACATCAGTCTGTGATTCAGACATTTGAGCGGACATTTTCAGCCCTAAAGCGAATTAAAACTTCTTGATGGAACTGAAACACACGGATAATCTGTCACGACAGAGTAATTGAACTCTTTTGAGGAAAGAAAGGAGGATGGATTTTGTGTACAAATAATAAGGATTTTGGTGAGTAAAATGTTACTATTTTCCTAAATAATATTGCAATTTTATGAGGTTATATCGTTTCATGTTACGATCTTGTTTAGCTAGCTATCTAACCAGCTAAGTTTATGTAATAAACATGAGCTGTGACTCGAATAAAAATAGCGATCATAAAACAGGTCAGCTAGCGCTTTTTCTTATTATGATCAGTGTGTTTGTATGATTTAATGAAGTGGCTAACTTATTATAGCTAACCACCTTAGTCTTTAACATTAACTTTGTATCATTCAATTCAATTGAGCACAGATTCTCACCCGCTGTGATGAGGCAGGCCTGGGTCTGTGAGAGGGGACAGTGACCCCCCCCCCGTCTTCCTCTGTTATGTCCTGTCCCTACACCGTCCCCATAGCCCCATGTTTATACTGCATTTCTGCATAATAAGAATAAGATGGTTTTTATAGCCATAAAATAGTTATTGAGGGTGGATCGATTCAGGCGGAGCCATAGGCGTAGCGTGAAGGTGCCCCCCAGATCCGCGCGAAATAAATAAACTTTCTCTCGCGTGCGTGCCCCCGGTCCGCGGAAAATGAAACCGGTGAACGGTGAAAGGTTGGGCAGCGTTACGTTACTGCACTACGCCACTGGGCAGAGCACTACTGAAGGCCTAGGTGTGAAATGCACGGCCCGCCACTGATGTATATTATACTGTACATACACATATAGAGACAGATGGACTTTGATTTAGCTTACAATGGATGCTACTTCTACTGCCATTTTATAATCATTGTGATTCCATATGCGTATGCTCTTGTGTATGTGCATGCACAATTGATGCTACAAATATGAGACATTTACTCAATCATAGATAAACATCTATTTATTATTATATGTTTTCATATTATGCAGTTACTTTTGATATTTTTTGGCAAGTTAAGACCGCCTCCTGTAGAATATTTGATTTCAGACGAGCTGACTTTAATAAAATGAGAGAGAATTTAAGTAATATAGATTGGGTAAAACTTCTAACCCTTTTAAATGGACTACATGGACTAGTTTCAGAGCGGGTTCATAATTGGCTACAAGGGCGAATACAAAGAGTCAGTGGAGCGTATCTGACCTCGGTGCTGTGGGCAGTGGTGTCCCGCAGGGATCGGTGCTGGGACCTCTGCTCTTCCTTATTTACATAAATGATCTGGATATGGACGTTAGTAGCAAAATAGTTAAATTTGCAGATGATACTAAACTAGGGGGTTTGGCAAACAGTTTGGAATCGACTAAAGTAATCCAAGATGATTGAAACAAAATCCAAAAATGGGCAGATACATGGCAGATGACATTCAATATTGCTAAATGTAAAGTTATGCATGTGGGAAATAAAAACATTAGACAGGAGTATTTTATGGGAGGAGAAAAGTAGGAGGTGTTCAATTTGAAAAAGACTTAGGAATTGTAGTTGATCAAAGCCTATCTGCATCAAAGCAGTGTGCTACAGCAGTGAAAAAAGCCAACAGGATGCTGGGATACATATCAAAGTATTGAGTATAAATCAAAGGAGGTTATATTAATGTTTTATAATGGCTTTGTCAGACCTCGCTTAGAATACTGTGTGCAGTTCTGGGCACCGCACTACAAGAAAGATATAGAAGCTCTTGAAAAAGTTAAAAGAAGGGCAACTAAACTGATACCTGGTATGAAAGGTCAAAGTTTTGAGGATAGACTTAAGGCACTCTATCTACTCGATCTATTTGAGCTTAGCAAACGGAGACTTAGGGGGTATTTGATTGAGGTTTTTAAATTCCTAAAAGGGATTAACAAAGTGAAACAGAAAATATTTTTAAGATAAGTGGGGTCAGCAGAACAAGAGGCCACAGGTGGAAATTAGTTAAAGGCAAATTCCGCACAGATATTAGGAAGTTTTTCTTTACACAGAGAGCTGTCAATGCCTGGAACAGCTTTCCAGGTCGGGTAGTAGAGGCACAAACACTTGGGCTATTCAAGTCCAGGCTAGATGTAGTATTAGATACTCTTTAGATTAAGACAGGACGAGCCTAGATGTGGCCGAACGGCCTGTTCTCGTCATTATGTATTCTGATGTTCTTATATGAAGCATATCGGAAGGAAACTGTAGAATCAGACATTGCAGAACTTCCTTTGCGAAAACTGTATTTTCAATTAAAGGCATGAATTCTCTACCTGGCAGTTCAAAACAAATCAAAGATTTTAAAATGTTTTCCACAACAATCAAGTCCTGACACCAACTAATCAACTGTATTTGAGGCCATGTTCTTTTTTTTCTTTTTTTTTTTTTTTGTGGCGTCATGTATGGTTGTTGTTGTTGTTGTTGTTTTCAGTCATTATATGCATTGATTTTAAACTGTAACAATGTCATTTTATTACTTTATTGATTGATTGAACTATCAATGCTCATCAAGGGACTGGTGTTGGAAATCAGCTTCGGCTATATACACATGTACAGTGCATCAGGCACTGCTTCTGCGGCTGTCAATGTTCTCTGTGCTTGTCCCTTACAAATAAACGAATAAATAAAATGAGTAGATGCATACTCACATGCACACTGGTTCACTACTAATTGAACACAGATTCACATGTTCACCCATTCATATACACACAAAAGCGCATACATATATTTTATATTATATTTATATATACTAATATATAGTTACATATATTTTTCTTTTCTTTTTATTTATTCATTTATTTTGGTGGGAGGGTGGGTACAGATGTGTGATTTGCTTAATTTTTCAAATTAATTAATTTAATGTAATTATTTTTGGGGAGGGGCCGGGGGTTGTGATATGTATGTTGACTCATCTATACCCTGCCACATGAAGTATAGAAAAATTGAATAAATGATACTTTACCAAAAAAAAGAAACTTCAAACCTCAGATGGCCTGTTTTTGCCGAGTGGTATTGACCCTGCGCTATCGGTGTGTTTCAGCAACAGCTGGCGGCGTACGTGTCCTGGGTAAACGCGCAGCTGAGGAAGAAGCCGGGAGTGAAGCCGGTGCAGGACCTGCGACAGGACCTCCGGGATGGCGTGGTCCTCGCGCACCTCATCGACATCGTGGGTGAGCGCGCCCCCAAGCGTCCCTGCGCAGCTCAGCCACTGGCTGGCGCTCAAGAGCCCAGCGGGTATCATCGTACGTCTGTCAGGTCTCAACTGGCGAAGGTTTTCATCAAACCGTTCGCACGTACAGCCACGATGAGAGGACATGATGAACCGCTTTAAAAGAAGCGGTTCTGTGTGGCTCGGTGGGTAGAGCACGGCGTTGGCAGCGCTTAGGTTGTGGGTTCAATTCCCACTGGGACCACATATACGGGGATTTGTTTTAATGCATTCACTACTGTAAGTCGCTTTGGATAAAAGTGTCTGCTAAATGGCATGTGTTATATTGAGAGAGAGAGTTAAAAGAGAGGGGGAAAAGGGAGAAAAGAAAATGGAGAAGAAGAAAAAAAAGGCATGATTTATAGAGTAAATATTTATAGAGTAAATAACGAGGGATGACACGCATGATATTGATTGAGATTTCGCACACAGATGTGTATGGAGTGTGTCTGTCTTCATAATTGACAAGATCAGCCCTTATGGCTCCCCCGTAATACAGAAGTGGCAATGCACTGTCTGTCCATGCATGGAACTGCATCGTGCTGTGAATGCCTGAACTATCACACTCCGCTGTCTGTAAAACAGATCAACATAAAAATGCACATGAGGTGGCCAGTAAACCACGTGATTATTATTCCTTACAACAGGTTAACTGGGAAGAGAAGAAATTAAATGTGCTTCACAGAGAGAAAAGGTTTAGGTGTGTGCCCGGCTTTGAGACAAAAACACATGTATTTTATCCAGGATTCAAATGAAGATTGTCGTCGTGTTAACATTTCCGTGTTTTGTTTTAATCAAGGATGAATGCAAAATCAGCTAATGGTAAATGGAACTAGCCCAATGATCTAGTCCAACCAGTTCTCAGGCTCGCAAGTAATCTCACAGGAGGCACCTTGCAGAAGGGAGCCCACACTGGAAGTACACACTTCCAGTGACCCTACAACTGTGATGTCCGTTGGAGATCTGTGGGGTTCTGGCCTTCAATACAGCTCAGATCATTATTTGTGTATACCTGGTGCCTTACATTCTGGGTACAAAGTGTGTTCTTTTTCCATCTGCCAGGCTGATGCTGGTCAAGAGGCGTCTCTATTATTCTCAGGACTGGATGTCAAGGAATAAGATGCATACAAATGATCTTGAGTTCTTCCTGGGAGAGGCATTTGAACAGGCATTTGAGCAAACATTTGTGTGTGTGTGTGTGTTTGTGTATGCGTGTTTGTGTGTGTACGTGCCTGTGTGTGCGTGTTTGTATGTGTGTGTACGTGCCTGTGTGCGTGTGTGTGTGTGTACGTGCTGTGTTTGTGTGTGCCTGTGTGTGCGTGTTTGTATGCTTCCCCCAGCTGGCGAGGTCTTGGAGGATATTCACTACACACCACGCGATGGGCAGGAGAGCAGGGAGAATGTGGAGAAGGTCCTGCAATTCATCTCCTCCAAGCGCATCCGCATGCCCCAGACATCGGCCCGCGGTAAGTGGTCCTCCCACTGCCTGTCCTACCAGGCCATATGCCTGTCTAAAGCAGTGGTCCCCAAACTGCGGGTCCGGACCCACCCATCGTGAGAGGGGTTCAAGCGGGTCATGAGATAAGCAACTGAAAAACGTATGTTATACTAATTCCCCTTCCAACTCTCCAACTTTCATGCTAATCAAACAATCCAACGCACTGACTGATGTACATGCAGTTTGCAGTTTCAACATATTTCAGGCTACATTTTAATAAGTGACGGGTCACAGAAAAGGCATTCCCTCATCATTAGGTGGGTTTGGTAATGCCGGATTTAAAGGGAAGGTTTCCTGTGTCATTGTGCCCCTCCTGTCTTCCCCAGACATTGTGGAGGGAACCTGAAGTCTGCTATGAGGCTCATCCTGGCCCTGGCTGCCCACTTCAAGCCCTCAGCCTCAGCCAATCACAGAGCAGCCGCTGTCGCCGCGGGGCGGAGCCAGCCAGGGTCTGTCTCGGACAATCACCGGCCTCACTCCACCATGGCCATGGCGCAGAACGCCGTGGCAACCCTGGCGGCGGCCCGGCAGGATGTCTGCCGCTCCGGGCGCAGTGTCTTCCAGCTGAGGCAGGAGTGGCACAGGTGAGCTCTCATACCCTAACAAGTGCTGTACGTTCACTGCAGAAGTTTACTTTTATGGAGTGATGTTCCTAGATATTTTAGGCATTGTATACGATTGTCTTGTTTGGTCTTGATATTTGTACTTTGTGCCTCTGTATATAATAACAATTTTACCTACCTGAAGATCGCGGTGGCAATAAGGAGTTAACAACAAAGGGGGCAAGATCTAGTGTTATAGTAAAGTATAATCATCTGCTCATATTCTCTCTGAGCTGAAAGCAAGTCAAAACCTGTAGCTGCCAAATGTCTTGAGTGCTGTAAAAAGAAATAGGCACTTTATATGTTGGATTTTATTTTACCCATAAATTACTGCAATAAGCTCTTCCATATAACTTTTGCTGGTACCTACAGTGGGAGCTGTGCACCTTACACCAATAAATCATAATAATCTTTTTTTAAATTTTTTATTATTGTTTACCAATGTTTTCTGTTTGCTAATTGACTCCTGTTGGGGACAGGGAAGTTTTTTGCTATTATATCTATTAGTTATTATTCTATATAGCGATTAGTTTTGAGATATTCTCCACCTGTGAGCTGTGTGCCAGTGCCTTAATGCTGCTTTAAATATGAGTAGAGGCCTCAGCCGGTCAATGGAATCAAGCTGTCAGCTCTGTGTTTAACACGATTACTTGACAGGGAACACACTCATATTCTCACTTTAAGAGGATGCATTGACCCTGCCTGTCAGGGTTTTGCCCTCTGGTGGCTGTGTACGGGTACTGCGCCTTTGCTTGGTCTCTTAGGGTGGCGCATCTTCTTTTCCCACAGTCGCAGTGCCAGTGCGGAGGACGAGGTAGACAGCCCGTGCTGGAGCGTCCGAGCGTTGGTGCAGCAGTACGAGTGCCAGCGGGACGGGCGAGAAGATGGCTCGGAAGACATACAGCCCTCGGAGTAAGACCTCTGCAAACACAAGGGCCCTATGAGTGTGTTGAGCTAATGCTGCTTTTTTTAAATGCTGCCATTTTATGAAAGCTGTGGCTGAGCTGAATAAGGAATGGCTCAGTCTGCCTCGTCATACCATCTCTACCATGCACAGAAGTGTTTCCAAGAAGCGTGGCATTGCAAAGCTGTGATCCTGTCTGTGTAGAGCTGTGCGCGATCACGGCTGCGCAGAGATGTGATCCCGTCTGCGCAGAGCTGCGGTCATGGCTGTGCAGAGCGAGAGGCAAAGATGTGAGTGCCCTCCTGTGGTGGCTCGCAATGAAATCAAATCTAATGTAGCTTATGTTCTGTTGTCCTTTTCCTTCAGCAGTGAAGATACTGAGCTCTGCTCCCCTGAAATATAATCAAATCTCCCTCTATTGCAGTATAGTGGTAGGATTTGGGATTTTTTATATTAGGCTTGATTTTAGGCAATGTTATATACAGCAATATGTTATATACAGTATGGAAACATACAGAAATAGCTATATCCAGAGCTAGCCTTGATGCCAGCATTTATGGCAAAATTATCTTGGGGGACTTACATTTGACATATTTCACAGTCTAATCAGTTTAGGCTGCATGTACTTACCATCCTCAAGGGAATAACAGCAGAGCCCCTTCCTAGGATTACACCGTGCTGCCGCACCCCATGTTAACCATTTTAAACTGTGTTAACTGTTTCAAAAGCAAGAGGCGTGTTAATGTGCATCGCAGGTTATTTAGAAATGTGTGCTTGCAGTGTAAACTAATGATGACTCAATGAAAGTGCTACAATGCACCCTCCATTCTTTATCTTTTTTTGAACAACATTTTTATGGATTTTGCAAGCCTTGTTTTTTTTCTGAACAGCTCACTCAGACAAATAAGACATTGGCTGCAACTATCAATAAGACATGACGTATAAAACAAGGTTTGTAATTGAGCGATCGTCTTCAGGCATTAGATATGACATGATATGCTGTGGACTATATTACTAACAGTTTTGGGGGGTTTAATAGTAGATCCACTGGGTGTTCTTTACTTGTTATTGGTCTGGTGTAATATGATTATATCAATTTGATTGAAACCCCCAACCTCAAGGTGATGATTCGTTGCTTAGTTACGGCAAATGACTCCATGGCAACAGCACTGTTGCTGTAGTGTGGCGGGAGAAGTACTATGCAGTATAAACAAGAAAGAAGACTCCCGCGCAAAAATGCTGCTTAGCACAAAAACAGACACCTTCCAAAAACGGAAACAAATGCTGAGATTGTATAGAAATGGCTGCTTGTATCGTTTATGGTAATGCTAGTGTGCCAGTGTAAAGTGATTCAAGCAGGAATGAGTAGCAGGTGTTTCTGTATGAACTTCAGTGCTTCTTCAGTGGAGCAGTAATATCAAAACTCATGAGCTGGGGGCTGGCGGATAGCGTAGCGGTCTAACGCACCCCTATTTAGCTGGTCCTGTACGAGTGTGAGCTGCCTATCAGGGACCTGGTTCGAAACCCGTCTCTGCCAGACCAGCCCTGGCCGTTAGCTCCGATCGGGAGCGGCATTTGGCTGTCCGCTCCTGAGGGAGCGGGAAGGGATGGTCGACACAAACTCGCTGTGAAGCACGTAAGGGTGTCTCCAGAAAGGGGGTCGGTGAGTTCCGTCTTAAAGGAGGCGGATCTGGGAGAGTAGCTTGGCCTGTAGAGACGGGCAGCGAGTTCGTGGGGGAGGGTTAATCGAAATAAATAGAGGGTATAATTGGCTTCCAAATTGGGGAGAAAAACAGGGAAAAATCTGAAACAAAATATATATATTTTTTAAACTCATGAGCTGAATGAGGAAATATCTGAAAGATTGGCGACTCAAGGGTTTTTGTTATGTCTTGCACGGAGGTGATCAGTTCAGTAGCTATTCAAAGCCTCTCAGAGATCCAGTGACTTTCTGCCAATTTTTGGATGGGGAAAATGTGATTTGCATTTGACAGATTCGAACGAAAAAGAGTAGCTGCTGTCCTTTACTGTTTGGTGTGTTAGTGGGAGAGGGACGGATGAGATGAACCTGCCAGCTGTGGCATCTGACCACAGAGATTGATGGCGACTGACTGGCCCAGGCCATTATGGAACAGCTGCTCACCTCTGTCTATTGAGGACCGGGTTGTGTGTGGATATGGGTGTGTGTGTGTGGGTTTGTGTGGGTGTGTGTACGTTTCGGGGATTGTGTGTGCGCGTGTGTATAGCGGGTTCTGTGTATGTGTGTGCTTGTATGGAAGTGTGTGTGTGTGTGCGTATTTGTGTAGATATGTGTGGGTGTGTGTACGTTTGGGGGATTGTGTGCGCGCGTGTGTACAGCGGGTTCTGTGTGTGTGTGCTTTTATGGAAGTGTGTGTGTGCGCGTATTTGAGTAGGTATGTGTGGGTGGGTGTACGTTTGGGTGTGCTTGTGCCCAATTGGTTTTTGTTTATTTGTGTGTGTGTGTGTACATATGTGCGTAGATACATTTGTTTGGTTGTGTGTATGAGCATGGGTGTGTGTGACAGTGGGGTTGGTGGTTTGGGGGTCAGGAGCACCCAGGAGCATCACACCGCACCCTGTTACCCCAGTAGGGCGCACACGGGATGGATTGCTCTGTCCGTGCGGTCGACGGGGGTTGCCCCTCGGCGGCGTGCTGGGGAGCGCAGTCCGTCCGTCCTCTGCTCAGGCTCTAACAATGGAGCACACAGAGAGAGCGTCCCGCGCCACTCCGCCCCGCTGCTAAATGGCTCCGCCGCTCGCACCATGCTCAGTGCCCGCCTTGTTCTAACACAGGCTGCGTCTTATCAGGATATCGCTTTATCGCCTTTTGTCCTGTGTTCGGTCGCTGTGAAACGGCCTCGATTAAAATGGTTTCATCTGCTGTACGCAGAAATATTTGATCAAGACTTTACAAAGTGTTCTTTGTTTTTATCGAGGGGGTTTCCCTGTGTCACATGCCACCATGGATTTGTAATATGCAGCTAATGTAGGTGTGCCTTGCCGTGTGTTATTTAATGTCTCCCATGAAGCGATAACTGTGTTGCTGTGGAAACGATAAGGCTGTTGTGGGCAGCGGTGTGGTGTGGTGTAGTGGTTTGGGATCTGGGCTTGAGGTTGCAGGTTGAGGTTCAAGTCTCAAGTGGGGAAGTCCCATTGTACCTAGGGATCCATGATATCCGTCATCACATGGGTATCGGCAGATAATGGCTTCAAATGACTGTTTGGGGGCACCGCCCTGATAAGTACGAGGACTTTCTCAAATCAAAATGTGAAGAATCCACAGCAGCTACAACCCAACCTGCTGCTCCCTTGATCAATGTCTGTCGTGTCTGTCAGTTGCAGTTATTTGATAAAGTTAGGGAAATTCAATGGCGATAGCCTGAGAGTAACATTTGTTTACGTTCACTCAAACTAAACTAACTGGATATGGTTACAATGAGCGTTATGAACTCCTGACGCCCTAGGTTTTGTGTGCATCCGTAGTTGTACCCTCGAGCAAGGTATTTCACGGGAATTGCTTCAGTGAAAATATACAGCTGTAAACAATAAAAAATGGATCGTATTTTAAAAATGTAGTTTGCTTAGCAAATAAATAATGCAAATGTCTCTACGGTCATCATTTGCGAAGCCTGCCTTCTAATGTAGAGGATTCATCGCAGTGAGAGCGTTTCAGCAGTGTTGTTGTACAATGTTCATCTCAAAACTCAGGCATGCTGGAATCGTACGGCTCCAGTCGAGTCACCCGCAGGTGTCTGTCCTCACACATTGTGCCATAAACTGCGTAAGAACATAAGAATACATAATGACGAGAGCGGCCTCGTTCAGCCCATATAGGCTCGTCATGTCCTATTCTATAGAGTATCTAGTACTACATCAAGCCTGTACTTGAATAGCCCAAGTGTTTCTGCCTCTACTACCCGACCTGGCAAGCTGTTCCAGGCATTGCAACTCTCTGCGTAAAGAAAAACCTCCTAATATCCAAAGTAGCGACCGGCTTACTGAATCATCTGAATCATAAATAATGACCAGAACCCCAAATATGGAATACTCCACTAATGAACTGTCCCTGCTGTAAGTGCATGCACGCACTCGAGCAGTTAGGTGGAACTAAACCTTGTTCCAGTAGTTGAGTTTGCTTCCTTTGCTGTCTCTCATGTGACTCCCGACAGCATCAGGGAGTCGCGGCCTCTGGAGGCCCCTGTTACATAACCCCAAAAAGGGGGTGTGGTGTTTGAACTCCACACGCTACCCGCGGGTTGGTAATCACTTTAAAAATGCATAAATTAAATCAGTTGTTCACATACCTGGCATCAGAGTGACATGATCAGATGTGATCTGGCGGGCCGATGCGTTTCGTGTCTCGTCAACTGATCGTTTCGAAGGATCTGCTGGTTTTGAAAATCGGGCTTCGGAGGGCTTGGGCAGGGTGTGTCTGTTTGTCTCGCTCAACGCACTGGCTTCCCGAGTTCCTTCCTCTGGCCGCCGTGGCCCTGCTTTCCCGTGTTAAATCCTCGTCGCTGTGCGGTGCATTTTGGGATATATAGCACATAAATCAGTCATGTCAGGGCATTAGGGAAATGTGAAACAGACCCATATCGCAGCCCTGGGGAAGATTTTTTTCTCTTGGTGCGGAGGATGTGCCTGGGCATTACGGAAGGCCTGTACACACTGTTGTGTTTTTATTTGTGCCGTGTCCGTTTGTGCTGTATGCAGGTGTTTGTCAATGTTCTTTATATACAGTGGGTCTCAATGTTTTAGTGCATGTACATACTAAATCGTGTGTCTCTACCACTTTTTTCGTAATCTTTGTCTGGAAGCATGTGTGTGTGTGTGTAATGTGAGTGTGAGTGTGTGTGTGCGTGTGCATGTGTGTGTATATGTTTGCATTTGCTTGTGATTCTGTGCCTGTGTGTGAAAGAGAGAGGGTATTTCCTGGTCAGATGTACCAAGAGATATTTCACATCAAGTTGTCAGAATCCTCCCTGTGTTTTCCCTGCCCGAGTGAGCCAGTCTCCTATAGAGAGACCCCCTCACCAGCGCTCTGATACCCCCTGAGTAAGAGAGGGTGAGTGAGCAGGCGTGCGAGCAAGGGAAGGAGGGAGGGAGAGAAGGAGGAGGAGGGGGAGGGTGAATATTCGAGGGCTGGGCCATGTCTGACATCTCCACACAGAAAAGGAGGGAGAGAGAGAGAGAGAGAGAGAGAGAGGCTGAGGGGGATTGGAATCTTGACGATTTCCCTCAGAAGGAAGGAAAAGACATTTGTTGAGGCAAGGATCTGCTGACTAACAATGGTGCTTGGATGGCAAAATAATTAGCCTAAATAACAGAGAGAGACAGAGAGAGAGAGCAAGAGAGAGAGAGAGAGAGAGAGAGGCAGGATGCAGCTGCCTCCATGATAGAATACCAATCCTTTTTCATCTGTCTGAGGCAAGGAGGGCAGAGGCAGGATTTCCATATGGTTCCTGGAGGGAGGGTCTGAGGGGGGGAGAGACAGAGAGAGAGCACGGCTGTTTTCCTGGAGAAAAACACTTGGGTGGGGAGAGGGAGGGGGGAGCGCGGATGTGGGAGAGCGGACGGCAGGGTTGCGCCACGCTTCGCGGAGGATCCCTTCGGAGAAGCGCGTGAGGAGCTGCACCCGCAGTGAGCGAGTGTCCGTAAGACCGCCGCCAGGGCGAGACCCGCACCAGCCAGTGGAGAGAGAGAGAGAGAGAGAGAGAGCGCAGAACGGTCGCAGTAGTGGGTGGTGCAGAGTCAGCTCTCTGTACCTCTTGTTATTGTCTGTCATTTCTCTTTTTTTCCCCTCCTATCTTGCCCCCATCTGATTGGGGATGTTTTGGGCAATGTTTCTGAGTGAGGACGGGGACGTTCTCCTGGGGCATAGCAGGAGCAGAGCAGGAGGGTAGTGAGGGGGTTGGGGGGGGGGGGGGTGCGGTCAGGGGCAGGGGGAGGCGGGGTGGGGGCGGCGGTGGCCGGCGGGCATTAAGTGGACGCCAGGATGGGAGCCAAGCAGATGAAATGGTAAGAGCGCGGAAAACCACGTGTGGCGGTTCTCCCGCCACATCACTGCCCTCTGTCACTGTCTATCCATCTGTCCGTCTCTCTCTGTCACACCAGATTAAGGAGCAGTCTGCTCCGATCGATGTCTTACTGTCCCATCGCCTTCCCCCTCATCCAGCCAAACGATTCTGTCGACGAGAACAGCGTTCTGATGCAAGGGGCTTTTTTTCCTTTCCTCTCCATGGTAACCCCCTGTGCTGGACCTTGTGGACTGTGAAGCTTGTTAATCTCTCCCTCTGTCGCTCCATCACTTCATCTGTCTGTCATACCTATCCAACCATCCATCTGGCAATGTGGAACATGTTTTTGCCCGTGCAGGCATTGTCAGTTGAGTTGTCAGTGCGGCAGGCTATCAGAGAGGGGTCGGAGCGGTATCGTGTGACCGGTGTTTTTTGGTCTGCTGATGTTGATGTGATCGGAACATCAGGAGCTTCGTCATCTCCATAGATCAGTAGATCTTCTACACCTGAGACCTATGAGAGTCAGTGCAACAGTGGCATTTGAGTATGTGCACTTGTGGGTTTTACACTGTTCAGAGGCAGTGTACGTATATGTGTCAATATACGACAGTAGTTTATATGCACCAGTTTGTGGTGTCATATTCAGTGTAAATGTTTGCATACATTTTTTTTTTATTTACAGCGCAAGTCTTCATTAAACTGTCTTTCACGTTCAGTCACGTATTCATCATGAGTCTTCATTTTGGTTGAAATAATCACTACTTTAGTCTCATTTTAGTAATGAAAATGAAATTCAGCCACATTTCCAAGCAGTCAAAGGATATGTAGATATCTGTTCATCAAAATTACACCAGATGTTACTTAATAAAAATGAAAGGCCAATGAAAATGTAAATATGACTTCTGGAGTCAAATATATAAAAGATATAAAAAGAATATCACAATTTGAGGAGTCAATATATTTTGTGTTTTAAATATGCCTAATTTGACTTATTTACTTCTGGGTTCTAAACTTCTCTGCTCCAGGGATATTTTCCTGCACAAATATGTTAAAATTAACAGTATCATATATGTTTCAAGGTATTACAATATTATATTTATATTTTCTAGTGTGACACAGTAGTAGTGTATATGTTCTTGTGTGTAATGGCAGTGTGTGTATGTTCATATGACATGTGTCAGTGTGACAGTAGTATATGTTTCAGTGTGCCAACGTTATATATTGTACATTTCATTGCATGACGGTAGTGTAGTTTCAGTGTGTGAGAGTAGCGCATTCATTGTGTTTCTGTGTAACAGTAGTTTATACGTTTTATCCTGTCACAGTCACGTATGTATTTCATTGTGAAACGGCACCAATGTGTCACTGTGCGTGGTAGCAGTGTACTGCAGAAATGCTACGTAAACAAGAGTGTATGCGTGTCATCATGTGACCATACAAGCTTAAAAGTGTTCTGTTAGACTAAAAAAATACTATTCCCGTGTACTGTATAGAGAAATTCAAACGGCTTGCAATGTAATGGACAGTACTATGTCAAAATGGCACTGTTTGGCCTTGGTGTACGTAGTGTAGAGTTTGGCGGTTGTGTAACTTGTTGATTGTAAATATTTCCTTTCACTGTCTGCCATTACCGCTTGAGGTTTTCAGTTCAGTGCAGTTGTTTTTTTTTTCATTTACATCATCTTTCAAAAGGCCAGGAATGCACGGGCACAGGGTGTGAGATACATTGTTCGTGCGGGAGAACAGGGCTGTAAAACAGAGATTTAGCGTCTCACCGTAATACTGCAATATACGAGTAATATGGGATATGCTTTGACAGCTCTCCACGCAGGAAAAATAAAATCCTTTTAATAAGCGATACGACTCGCTTTCCGTTCAGATCCCCCCGGAGTCCTCGGGATAAGCATTATGGTCTACTCTGGGGAACTCTTGGCCGGTCACAAGTTCTATTTAAAAACAACGAATGCCTGGGACCCAGGCCAGAGCGGAGATGTAAATAAAACATTTATCTGTCATAGCGCCGGCCACGGTCTCCTTTTTCCATGCCCTCTCATTAGTGGCTTGTCCAGATATGGCCAACGGGATTCTTCTGAACCCCTGACAGGAAAAAAACATTTTTTATTATTTTTTTATTGCCGTCATGCGAGCCGAACACGCCTTCCGCTATCGATTTCTTTTCCGGGTTTTCAAAAATATTTCATTCCATTATTACCAATGGTGTCTCTGAACAGCATCCCTCCCCGCTGTTGCCATGTTACTCTCTTCCTTCTACGTGATAGCCCAGCTTTGTTATTTTTGTCCCGACTCTTGCTGACTTCTACCCTGCTGGGTTTGGGAATCTTCTCTGTAACTTCACAGACCCACCATAAATTGCTGGCGCTACGCAAATCTGATGTGGACATACAATTGCGCGAGAAAAAAAAAAAAGATTTCCGCAGATTTGTGCACTTTGACGTGAAAAGCATGTCTCATGTAGTCGCGTATTGGCTTCCTGAGTAGGCCATCTCTTGCTAACAGAGCTCCGTGTCGTTTACATTACAAGACAATGGAGAACGGTGTGCAAAACGGCAGAACCGCGTAGGCCTATCCCATGGTCTGTGTCGCGTGTTTATTGGCGATCACAGTGAGATCACGTGCTGATCATCTTGTTCCCTGTCTGGACATAGCTGATGACAGAAAATAAAAAGCGGCCCCTCTCGCCCCCGACAGTTCAGGGATGGAGTGACGCTCTCACCTGTCCAGTTGTGTATGCGCCTCTTTTTGAGGTCTTGGCAGGACAGTCGGGGAAGGTGGTGACCTGTCTGTCTGGAAAAGGTGATGGACCGCCATGGAGTGAATGTAATATTTTTTATATTGAGGAAACACAGCATTCTGTCTGAGATTGCACAGATCCTCCAGATCCAATTAGGCCAAGTGCCTCAAATCCCCAGACAAATAAACGTAAATGTGTCTCTCAACTTGAGACCACTCTGTGAACATTTTGAAACATGCTAATGTTTCTGTAACCGACTGAATAAACCTTTTCTGTCTTCTGTTATGAACGTGGGATCCACATCTTAAGGAGCATGGAGATTATTTTACTCTGTTTTGATGTACAACATGGCAGATATGATGGTATTGCCAGTAGCCGCAGCTGAAGCTAAGCAGTTGTGGGCTTGGTTAGTACTTGGATGGGAGACCTAAGAGAGAAAACTAAGATGCTGCTGGAAATGGTGTCGGTGGGCCAGTAGGGGATGGACATCCATCTGGACCAGATAAAAGCTCAATGCCCCAGTGCAGTGATGGGGACACTGTGCTGTAGGCGATGCCATCTTTCGGATGAGAGGTTAAACCAAGGTCCTGACCCGTGGTCATTAAAGATCCCATGGCACTTATCGCAAAGAGTAGGGGTCTCCTTCTTTCCATTGGTCTATATAGTGGCTCCTGTTCATTAAGAGCAGAGCCGCCAACGACCCTGACTAATGAACGTGTTCTTTATTTTATACCTTATACCTTTCCTAAGTCACTTGAGGCCAGAATTGGACACGAGGCTGTCAGACTGTATCTACTGCAAATTCAGGTCAGTCACATTGTCATTTTTACAAAACATTTCTGCATGATATTCTATTAGAAAGAAACCGTTCTTAATGTCTAACGCTAAGGAAAGATGCTGTCCATTTCTTTCTCTCGCCACAGACGGTGATTATATCGTTTTATTTATTTTTTTTCTTCCTCTACCACTTCTTTTTTTTAAGCCCTGTAAATATTTTTTTAAAAAACTGGCATTTTTCTCCGACCACCAGGCATTTTCTCCAAGCGTTCCCCTTTGGTTCCCCCAGCTCCCAGGCGCGCCGTTTCACATGTCGCGGTTGCGCAACAGGGGCGGCTGCTCTGCCGTCCCCCTAAAGGGGACGCCTTCTCGCCCCCACCATATGGGCTGCCCGTAATTTGCCAAATAGTATGCGTAGGATTTTATCTGCTGACTGTATGAAAAGTACAGGCACAAAGGATGCGCAGTTCTTTGTGTTGTGCTATTGTTTTCCCACCAGAAGTTATTTTTGGTTCAGTAGGTGATTAATGCATCACCTCTGTTTTGAGCAAATGAGCCCTGTGGACATGAATGGGGCCTGTTTTTGTGTCCCGCTGGACAGCCTTCTGGCCTAAACCCAGCAAGGCATTCTATCTCCACTTTGCTCTCTTTCCTCCCCTCTCTCTCTCTCTCTCTCTTTTGCCCTCTCCCCTTTTCCCCCCTCTCTCCCTCTCCGCTTCTCCCTCCCTCTCTCTTGCCGGGTCAATCAGCCGACGAAAGGTTTGAAATGCACGAACCCTTCTCAAATCGAATAGAGAAAAAAAGAAAAGGAAAACTGTGGCATGCCATCTGTCAGAGTGGCAGGATGAGGGTGTTTTATGTAAAAACGTGGAAGGGAGAGCAGGACCGGAGGCAGTGCTGGTGTTTCAAACAGGGGCCGTGCTCAAACGAGCTCCTGCCTCCCCCCAGACGTGAGAACAGAAAAAACAAAGGAGTGAGAGAGAGAGAGAGGGAAAGCTGGATCTTCAGAGCCTGGGAGCCTGGGAACTACAGGCCCATTCAGAGCTCCAAGTGGACAATGGAGCCAGAGCACTCCAGCACTGATACACACACACACACACACACACACACACACACTGTCGAACACACTAATGCATGGACACACAATACTCTTTCTCCCACACATGCACACACAATAACAACAACAAGGACAACACCCCCACTGTCTCTTTGAGGGGCCAGCATTGTTGCTCCATGAAAGAGAAAAAACAAAGGAAGATTGCATTTGTGGAATTTTTCAGATCTGCACCCTTTACCACTGCCTCCACCTCCTCTCTTTCGTGCACGCACACACACACACACACACACACACACACACACACACACACACACACACTGACACACCGACACAGGTGTATAATAATAACACATTTATTTTGTGTGGCGCCTTACAGGATGCTGTACAGGGAATGTTAAAACAACCGTCAGCAGATACAAGATAAAACAGTAAAATCAAGAGATAACATAAAACATTGAAGGGAAAGTCGGTGTAAAAGACGCATAGAAACATTCAGAGCCATATGTTAACATACACACACACATGCATTCACGGACACACACACGCAAATACTGTCACAGATTCGCACTCACGCGCACGCAGACATGCCCACATAGACACATTCACTGACATACACAACATTAATGCGCTCGCTGTCTCTTTTCAGTACGTGCTGGGTCTCAAAGGCCATGGCTTTGCGGTTGCCATGGAGATAGGATTTGGGAAGCTCTGCTCAGGGAGACACGCCTGGTCCCCTGTGGTGAAGGAGTCACATAGCCACAATCACATGACATGTTACAACCACAAGAGGGGGGGTTAGATGGGGGAAATGGGCACTATGTGTGGCCTGAGAATCCCACCTCTCTCTAAGTGGGTGCGGATAGAGTACCTCTCTCTGATTGGGCGATTATACAGCATCTCTCTCTGATTGGGTATGGATAGGCACCTCTCTCTGATTGAGTGTGCATTGAGCACCTCTCTGATTGGGTATTGATAGAGCACGCTGGAGAGTTGATGGCCTCTGGGCTGTGTAGCAGGCTGACAGGGTGGGAGACACTGCATCCCATGGCATCTCTGACTTACGCATTATCATGCGTTCATTATAATGCAGTTGGTCGGTAGCTGCCCTTATCAAGGGTTTAAATGAACCTGGGATATTTACTGCAGCAATTTGGGTTAAGGAACGCTTTGCACAAAGGCACACGGCAGTCACCGCCCCAACCCCCTACACACATAGATCAGAGAGGTGCTCGATGCACACCCAAACAGAGAGAGATGCTGTATAATCGCCCAGTCGGAGAGAGGTGCTCTTCCATACCCAATCAGAGAGAGATGCTGTATAATCGCCCAATCAGAGAGAGGTACTCTGTTCACACCCAATCAGAGAGAAGGGGATTTGAAGCCTGCAGCCTGAATCGAACCTGCATCTTTCCAGTGCATGAAACATAATGCCACCCCACTGTGTGTGTTCATGTCGGGCGCCCTCCCTGGAGAGGAGAGACAGGCGGAGCTGGTTCCGCTTCTCGTAAGGGGCCTCTCACGAGCCACCAGGATGAACCCCTGGCACTGCACAATGGCGATAAGGGAGAGGGTGCAATAAAATAAAATAATGCTTGTGTGGAGATCGGCCGAAACACCTGAGTGTTTGGAGCTGCCTGCTCCTGGTCTGATCTCTGATCCTGGTGGCGTCCAGTAAATAATTCATTCGGAAAGTTTGCCACCGCCCAACTTTCCCACACAGCTGAAAATGGACTTCAGTCTGCATGTATAGAAATCTTGCTGCCTCAGGTAGTGCTTAATTGGCTGAAGCGTCGCCCATGGAGGCAGGGTTTACAGTCGGGAGGGTTGTTCCTATCTCGTTGCAGAAAGATTGACTCTTCTGGTCAGTGCCTGCGAGTCAAAATGTACTCCAACACTCAGGTGATTTTCCTCCCCTCATGACTGTACAGCTCAGCTGGTGGACTGTGGAGGGATAAGAAGTGGTCTTTGGTGGTTAGCGCGTGCTTGCCTGTGTGGTCCTGAATTGACGTTGTTACAGAGATGAGATGGGCTTACAAATGAGATTGGGCAATTGGGAGGAAAGAAAAAATCTGGGATAAAACTCTGGGCAGTGATAAAAAGAAAGTCTTGCTGCCACAGTCCTTACGCGTCATTGCCTTTAGCTAGTGTGACCAGGTCGTCACCAGAGAGGCCAGAGACACTACATATGTACAGCAGTCAAATTGTATGATGGAGGAAAGGGCTTTGACCAGTCTGCCGGAGGTGGTGGGGCTGTGGTGGAGGATTGTGGTTTTCTTCAGCCCTTTAAGAACAGCAAGGCTTTCAATAATTCAGTAATCAAAGAAGACGCTAGCAGTTCTTTGGCAGGCCGCAGTACCTGAAGTGGGTCATGTGTACATTATTGATCGTCTCCCAGATTTAACGGCACAGCTCAGTGGATCCGAAGCCTCTTCGTGTTTGGCTGTGTGATTTGAAGTGTGACCCTGTCAGCAACACCGCATGGGGAAATGTGTATTTTACTTGTTTGCTGCATATTTTCTCCGATGCTGTGTATGCAGAAATGAATTCAGCCTAACCGCAATGGAAATAACAGTTCAGTAGCCTGTATAAGCAAGCACTGCATTTTTTCAGTTTTTAAATTATTATATATATTTTTTTCATTAAATTCTGTGACAGTCAAACTGGTGATGGTTAGTATCAATCCCAAAGAATTTGTCAAATATAAAGAAAAAATCACCATGGAGTTTAGATTGACCCCCTCATATTACACTTTCATCGCTCAACTTTTTTCCTTTTTTTCCTCCTAAAATGCTTAGATACAAGCCACGTCATTTTTACTCATCATCTCTTGCAGTTCTCCAAATCAGTATTCTTAAGCAGTTTTAAAGCGTGGAGCGTTGGATTATCACGTTTTTCCAACTGAAAATATTTGCAGTACTTGCTCGTTAAACTTGAATCGCAGTTTATTTATCGGAATCCGAAGTGCGTGCGTGAATCGCGGCTAGAGGGTTGGTACTTTGCTCGATTATTCATGCGCTCTTCCTTTGAAATAAGACTGATTATCCAGAGAGACATCTGACACAGTACTCAATTTAATTCTCATCTCCTTGAGTAAACACTTTCTCAACATTTCTATGGCAGCAGTGTGGCTTACAAACCAAAAAACTGACAAAGGGGTTGCAGGTTTGAGTCCTAGGTAATGCAACTTTGTATCCTCAAGCAAGGATTTTATCCCATTTTCTCCCAATTTGCGCCAATTACACCCGCTATTTTCAAGTCAATCCCCCCTTGTGAGTTTGCTGCCGAGCCCTGGACCGGTAGTGATGAAGACTTTCTCCTCCGATCGATTATAACCCGGTCATCTGCGCAGTGAACATCCTGTCCTTCCCCCTCCCTGAAATAAGACTGACTTATCAAACCCCAGACGCTGTGGCCAGCGTCGAACATTGTAACCACTGGACCACGCGGGAGGCCCCAAACAAGGTATTTTAAACCAGAATACACATTCGGCTCTACAATAGATTTAAATTGATGAGCTACATAGGTTTCCCTAGGCCACTGCTTCCACAGTCAGAGCCTGTACATATCTGAATCCTATTATAAGGAATTGGTGTGTGCTGTGTCTGCTGGCTCCTCCTGTTAATCCTGAGGGCATTTTCTGTCTAGACATAGTTCCGTGTTAAGGAGTTCCACTGTTCCCTGTGCCTTCTACCCCTAATGGGAGAGCATGGGTGCAAATTGAACTGGAATTCAAACTGCACTGTGGATTAACTCTCATTAACAAATGTAAGCCAGTGTCTATGTAATCAGCCAAAGCAAAATGTATCGTTCACTTCAGCATCTGTAGAACATGTGATTTAAAGTGAGTAAATCGAAATAGCGCTTGCTTGGTTATTCAGAATCCGAGACAGACCACCATGTGTTTTGTCTTTTTAAATCATGTTTGTGTCTTGGGCTCTGGCCAGCCTGTAGGGTGGTGTGACAGGGCAACAGAACAGACTCGGGTTGTGTTGTCCTGCCTCCCGCTCACGTCGCTGTCTTCCTGACCGCTGATTAACTGTTCTGGTCTCAGCCTCCCTGCCTGCTGGTACGCATCATGCTCCGGGACTCTGTAATCCTGCGCACATATTTAAATGTCACTGAGCTTTCGACTCAAAAGGACATCTCGCAAACTGCATTTCACACATGACCTTGTTTGGTGGTGTTGTGAAGAGCAGACGGTACAATGTTAGAATGCAAACGTGATTAATAATCAGATGTTATAGTTTATAGATATAATGCATGTTGAAAAGTCAGGGGGGAGCGGCGATTGGCTGTCCGCCCCAGGAAGGGGGGGCGGAAGCCGGCACGGGCTCACTGCGTGTACAGAAGGCTTCCCAGTGGGTATCGGAATCACGGTCTCGTCTCGAAGGAGGTGGTCCGCCCGCCCACGTCCCTGGGTAGTGGCTGGTCCCGTTTCCTTTATTCTGTAACGTTAGCAGTTTTTTGTTGTAGCTTTGTTTCCCTGGGACTGAACAACAGTACGAAACGCCAGTGATGAGTTGATGTGTTATGTGGTGTTACTTGTTGTTAACATTAGTTGCTAGTTGTTGCTATGTTAGCTAGTTGTTGATATGCTCAAAGATGTTCATAGTTCACTAATCTCACAAAGCATTTTGCTAAATGGCTAAATACGTTTTCATTTACTCTTTAGATTTGTTTTTTTTTTTTCTATGGAAGCTGTTGTGTTGTGTCATTTGCTTTTCGGTCAGCTCAGACTTAGCTAAGGCATTTCATATGATTAGCCTGTTATACTCACATTTCATATGTTTGCTATAGCATTGCTTTCTATGCCGCTAGAACATTAATGGGAACTTATAAACTGAACATATATATGTGGTAGCACATGGTCTACATATTACAACTGCTCACAATTTGTATTTAACTTAAATCAATGTTACCTTAATTTCACAAATCCCAGTTGTCACGGCGAGGCTCCCATGTATGGCCACTTTAGGGTTTGCATCCGTAACTGTAATCAATACGTAACATAAACACAATGAGCCAAAAAAAAAGAAGAAATGGTGCTTCGATATTTGGTGGTGGATTGAGAAAAATGACTTCTGTAGAACAAATAGTTAGCTATATCCACAGACTCGACAGCGGGCAAATCTTTCATTTATTGTGAGAAATCATTCCTTTTCATACAATACGGAGCTCTTCCATCACATTTTTCTTGAACATTGGCTTCTAAGCTGTTTGCATAAATCGAGCACTGCTCGTTGCCTCCTTCCATGATTTTACTCCCTGACCACCAACTGAGGGAGCGCGTGTCAGCACAGTCACGTGACTGCAAACAACCTATTGGGCCGTTGTAACAGAGAAAGACATTTCACCTAAAATTCACCTAGGTACATTGCTGTAAATATCGATAAACGTAACAGTCCAAGCTGTGAAAGTAACCCTGCATAAGGGGTGTATGCTGAGCTAAGAAATAATAACGATGATGTAATGTTATTGGTTTATTATTAGGGTTCTCCTATTGGTCCACGCCGATGACTAACAGATGCAGTGTCTCTGTTTACCACCCTGTCCCCACCCTTCCAGTCTCAGCTCGCCCAGTCCCACCCACACGCCTAAAGCAGAGTCTGTCGGCAGCCAATCAGAAGAAAAAGGGGTGCTTGTGGATGGCCAATCGGATGAATCACCCAGCAAATCAGGTGTGGTGTTTAGGTGTGGCAGCCACTGAGCTACAGGTGTTGCCAACCTCCATTTATTGTCACTATTGTCTCAGCACTGTGGGGTTTCACAACAACCCTTCTTCTGATTGTGCCCTACAGACGATGTGGCAAAATTCGCTCTGTGTGGGTCAGGGGCTGCTGCCGTGCATTCTGGGCCAGTGGGCCGATGCTCCTGGGAGGACCAGCTGTGTGAGCAGCAGGAGCAGCTGGAAAGAGAGATGCAGGAGGCCCGGATGATGGTGTCCAGCCTGCAGGTAAGTCCACACGAATGCAAAAGAATGCACAGACTCGTGCACACACGTACACTCACACACATATACACACATACACACGCATGCTCATACGCACTCACACGCATGCACATGCACACACACTCATGCACACACACACAAACACATACTCACGTGCAAGAATGCGTACACAAACCAATACGTTTTGTCTGCACCATGGCACAAAAGTATGTTTTCCAAGCCGCGTTGCTCTTAGACAGACAGCTGAAGCTTAACCAGAATGCCATAAGTTAAACTTAGTTTACGTACAGTCAAGTAATATAGCACACTTTAAAATACAGAGAACTCTCAAGGTGCTTTAGAACAGATACCATTTCACCATTTAGTACAAGCTAACTTTATTTC
Organism: Aldrovandia affinis; assembly: GCA_029706075.1. Classification (NCBI taxonomy): domain Eukaryota; kingdom Metazoa; phylum Chordata; class Actinopteri; order Notacanthiformes; family Halosauridae; genus Aldrovandia; species Aldrovandia affinis. The sequence continues at coordinate 8,159 of JAINUG010000196.1, read as the reverse complement.
ATGTGGACTTTTGGGAGTGGAGGAAGGAAAGGAAGAGAGAGAGGGAGAGAGGGATTGGCGGGTAAAACAGGGAGGTACAGCTTTAAGACTGCAGGGCAGGGGATTAATCTGATCACCCCCACAGAGACTTATCACATGACTAAGAGTGCAGGCAAAAGTGCAGGCAAGTGTGCCTGTGTGCGTGACACAAGTTGTTACTGCAATGTGTGCAAACAGAGACATTTTCAGTTAGGTTCAGTAGATCGGCAGCAGTAGACTGTGAGGGAATCAGGTGCTTTTCCAACCTGTGCGTGTGTGTGTGTGTGTGTGTGTGTGTGTGTGATCCCCAGGCCCTGCTGCTACACGGCTCCCTACCTGAGGACGAACAGGAGGTCTCTCTGAACCTGGGGGACCAAGCGGAGAACACAGAACAGCAGCTGGTACTATACAACCTGTATACTCATACTCTCTCTCTCTCTCTCTCTCTCTCTATTTTCTTTCTCTTTCTGGGGAGTGCATATACTATATATTCCTTCTTTTTCATTTAGTCTCTCTTGCTTTTTGAGACCCCACCCCCCTCATTAGTAAGGCTTAAGTTTCGTCCTCTGACCTGTTGCTTTGTCTGGTGTTGGAAAACGGATATCCATTTCCCTCCGTAGGCACTCTCTGTGAGCCGGCACTCTCCCTCTCTCTCTCTCTGTCTCTCTCCTTTCTCTCCTCTCTCTTTCTCTGTTGTTTTTCTAACACACGGTGGTCAGGCTGTGTTCAGTTCGGTCTAGCTATAGCTGCGGAGAGCAGGAGTGTTTTGTCTTTGTGCACTTCTCTAGGGCAGGTTACTGTAAAGTTAAAGTGAGCCGTAGGCTGCATATTTCAGTAGCATATTAACCGTGTCCTCTCTCGGGCTGTAGGTTGTGATCCGCAGTCGACTGGACCAGAGCATGGAGGAGTCCCATAACCTGAAGGTAAAACAATGAAAAACAATGAACCTGATTGAGTTAGAGAAAGAGGGTTGGAAAGGAGGGGGGTTGGAAAGCAGTGAATAGGCTGGCTGTGCTAGCTCAAGCCCCCATGATTTTCCATTGATGCATTGTGCTGCAATGTCTTGTGTTATTATTATTATTATTATTATTATTATTATTATTATTAGTATTAGTAGTAGTAGTAGTGATAGTATAAGTAGTAGTACTATTATTATTATTATTGTTAATGAGCTTTGGCAATGCAATACCTGGAGTTTGTCATCCCAATAAAACTGATTTGAATTTGAATTTGAGATAGGCAGAAGATGAAAGGGACCAGTTGTGTGACTGAGGCCCCAGGGTGGGATGGTGTATTACCTGTGGTCACTGAAATCTCTCCTTGTTCCTCCTCTGTCCTCTGTCTGTTTGTCCATCTGTATTTATATCTGTCTGTCTTGCAGAAGGAGCTTCTGAGGTACAAACAGGAGTCACGGAACCTGCAGGGAGTCAAGGTGAGCCCTGAAGGCGCATGCCCTCCCTCCCTCTCTCTCTCAAATTCAAATATGTTCAATTTTAAATATGCTTTATTTGCATGACAAGTGAACTTGTTTTGCTAAAGCATTAAAATACATATATACCCCACCTCTCTGTCACTGGCCCTGCCCCTTTCTGGCCCAGGCCCCATCTCTCTGTCTAACTGAGGCCCCGCCCCTCTCTGTCCCAGGCCCGCCCCTCTCTGTCTCAAGGCCCCGCCTCTCTGTCCCAGGCCCTGCTTCTGTCTCATTCTTCCACAATCCCCACCTCTCTGTGACAAGCTTCAAAGTAGGGACCGATATCATAGTCCCCAACACCCCTGTGCTGTCTCAGTGTGTCCCTAATACTCCTGTGCTGTCTCAGTGTGTCCCTAATACTCCTGTGCTGTCTCAGTGTGTCCCCAACACCCCTGTGCTGTCTCAGTGTGTCCCTAATACTCCTGTGCTATCTCAGTGTGTCCCTAATACTCCTGTGCTGTCTCAGTGTGTCCCCAACACCCCTGTGCTGTCTCAGTGTGTCCCTAATACTCCTGTGCTATCTCAGTGTGTCCCTAATACTCCTGTGCTGTCTCAATGTGTCCCTAATACTCCTGTGCTGTCTCAGTGTGTCCCTAATACTCCTGTGCTGTCTCAGTGTGTCCCTAATACTCCTGTGCTGTCTCAGTGTGTCCCTAATACTCCTGTGCTGTCTCAGTGTGTCCCTAATACTCCTGTGCTGTCTCAGTGTGTCCCTAATACTCCTGTGCTGTCTCAGTGTGTCCCTAATACTCCTGTGCTGTCTGAGTGTGTCCCTAATACTCCTGTGCTGTCTCAGTGTGTCCCTAATACTCCTGTGCTGTCTCAGTGTGTCCCTAATACTCCTGTGCTGTCTCAGTGTGTCCCTAATACTCCTGTGCTGTCTCAATGTGTCCCTAATACTCCTGTGCTGTCTCAGTGTGTCCCTAATACTCCTGTGCTGTCTCAGTGTGTCCCTAATACTCCTGTGCTGTCTCAGTGTGTCCCTAATACTCCTGTGCTGTCTCAGTGTGTCCCTAATACTCCTGTGCTGTCTCAGTGTGTCCCTAATACTCCTGTGCTGTCTCAGTGTGTCCCTAATACTCCTGTGCTGTCTCAGTGTGTCCCTAATACTCATGTGCTGTCTCAATGTGTCCCTAATACTCCTGTGCTGTCTCAGTGTGTCCCTAATACTCCTGTGCTGTCTCAGTGTGTCCCTAATACTCCTGTGCTGTCTCAGTGTGTCCCTAATACTCCTGTGCTGTCTTAATGTGTTCCTAATACTCCTGTGCTGTCTCAGTGTGTCCCTAATACTCCTGTGCTGTCTCAGTGTGTCCCTAATACTCCTGTGCTGTCTCAGTGTGTCCCTAATACTCCTGTGTTCCCCTCTTCTGCAGGACGCCCTGCAGCAGCGCATGGCGGCGCAGGAGGCTTCTGTACTGCAGCTGAAACAGGAGCTGCTGCGCTCCAGCATGACCCGGGAGGAGCTGACGGGACAGAACGTACGTCCCACACACAAAGCACTTATCACTTATACTGTCTGTATGTGTGCAGAATGTACATCCCACACACAGTAATCACTTATATTGTCTGTATGTGTGTGTGTGTAATCACTTATACTGTCTGTGTGTGTGTGTGTGTGTGTGTGTGTGTGTGTGTGTGTGTGTGTGTGTGTGTGTGTGTGTGTGTGTGTGTGTGCAGAACGTACATCCCACACACAGTAATCACTTATACTGTCTGTATGTGTGTGTGTAATCACTTATACTGTCTGTCTGTGTGTGTGTGTGTGTGTGTGTGTGTGTGTGTGTGTGTGTGTCTGTCTGTGTGTGTGTGTGTGTGTGTGTGTGTCTGTGTGCAGAACGTACATCCCACACAGTAATCACTTATACTGTCTGTATGTATGTGTGTGTGTGTGTGTGTAATCACTTATACTGTCTGTGTGTGTGTGTGTGTGTGTGTGTGTGTGTGTGTGTGCAGAACGTACATCCCACACACACTAATCACTTATACTGTCTGTATGTCTGTGTGTGTCTGTGTGTACAACGTGCATCCCACGCACAGTCTGTATGTGTGGCTCTGTGCAGAAATGTACATCCCACACACAACACAACAGTCACGTGTACTGTCACTGTGGTGTGCATTTATGTGTAGGGGATATTATTTGAACACTGCGTGTGCTCCTAGGCTGAGCTGCAGAGGAAGTTGGAGGACAGAAGCAGACAGCTGAGCGACTATAAGGTAAGCCGAACTAAAACGGCCCTGCTTTTTTTCACTGAGGTGATGGAGCTGAGCTGCGTCCCGCTCAAAGAGACGTAGAACCGTTTCCCTCCGAGACAGAGGTGGGCTGTGTCCTAGTACTCTGTGCTGTAGCCTGTGTCACTGCACTGAGCCCTGAATGTGTGTTGGCTGTATTGGTCTCTGCAGAAGGATCTGGGGCAGAAGGAAAGGCTGCTGCAGCAACAGCAGCTGAAGCTGGACGAGGCCCTGCGCAGACTGGCAGATAGCAGCCATCACAGACTAATCAGCCATCACAAGTGTACACACACAGTGCACACACGCTGTCAGCCGGAGAAACCAAGCTCTTGCACTTGAAGTATTCGATCAAATAGCATACCCAATCAATTGTACGCCGGTTGTAGAGGTGAAAGGCTACTGTGAAAGTCCAGAGATAAATTATAGTAAACAAATGATATGTTTACCAATTTATGAGACTTAGGATGCGACCTATTTTCATTTGAAAGCCTGCTGACTAATTTTGGAACCTTGGCTAAATGTCTGCTTGTTTGCCAATTTTTAATAAAATTTGAAGGGCAGCATGGATGTTGAATGATGCAACGGTGGGTGAAGGTTAAATTGTGTACACCTCCATGAATGCATGCTGTAATTAAACCATGAAATAAGTACCAAGTAATGTTGTGTTTGTTTTTATTCTACATAAAGGCACTGCACATATGAGTATTTCCATAGAAGATGAAATACTGCTTTTTTTGGCCACCCACAGTCTTTCAGCTCAATTTTTTGTCTTGAAATCCCAGTTGCAACATTTAGTGTTATTTATTTTTTGGACATAAAACCATCTGTTTTTATTTCTATAATGTCATTTCCAGGCTGGCCTGCAGAGGGAGCTGGAGCACAAAGAGAGCCTCCTCCAGGAGCTGATGAACCACGAGTTGGATGAGGTACGCTCACGTTCCTGCATATTCATTTTTGTCTCTGCCCAGCATGCATCAGGACATTGCATTTTACAAGATGCGTGCTGTGTATTAGCAGCATTTGTCTATTTGTAACAGATTTGACTAATGTTAGCAGAGTAAATAAATCACAAATGATCTAGCACAGTCTGTGTGTGTGTGGTTATGAGAGATGAGATGAGCTTGTGTATTACAGTGTCACTCTGTTACAGGTATCAGGGCCTCAGAATAACGGTTATTCTCACCTGGCTGGCGCTGCCCCCCCACACAAAGGGGTGAGTCAGTCACATCCCCGACGGATGCAACGTCTCAGTGATGCTACAGATATGTGCCACTTATCCAGAGCAATTTACAAAGCATTAGCATTAGCACTATACACAAGTGCAGTGCAGGGCACAGCCTGACATGGGAGCTAACTAGAGCTCGGCCCATACCTGATTGATTTATTTGACTTTTTGTATATTGCCAATAACGGATTAGAATCATCCTTGAATCATTTTAATATCAATGGCCAATTAAGTGAACATAATTTAACTGCACATAAAAAATCACGTAATTAATGAGTAGACAAGTACACCCAAATCAAAAATGTAAAAAAATGCATACACACATAAATTATCGGAGCGTATCGGTGCCATAAAACGCTGATATCTACAGATTTTCAGAACGGTGAATCATTCGAGCTCTGGAATTCGCCAAGTGCAAGTGCAGCCAACAGCATTCATTCACAAGCACAAGCTGCCAGCATCAATGCTCAAAAGCGACAGAGAGCGTACGAAAAGGAGAGAGTACGAAATTAAGCTCAGATGTAAGGCAGTTTCGTAAGTACAGCTAATCGACGTACTTTTCCCAGTCATGAGTGGTGTGCTTGCCTGTGCTGCCTGTGTTCAGGCAGAGGAGCTGCAGCTGGTGCGGGACGCCCTGCGCAGTCTGAGGAACAGCTTCAGCGGTCACGACCCCCAGCACCACACCCTGGACACGCTGGAGCAGGGCGTGGCCAGCCTTATGGACCGCCTCCACGCCCTGGACACGCGTCGCCGGCCGGACAGACGGGTACGGACACTGTGACGGCCAATCCACGCATCGCACACGCAGAGATACGCACACACAGACGCCTCACACACTGTACACGCAGGCACATGCACATGCGCACACACACCCAGACATGTATGCACACTGCACACACAGGCACGTGCACACACACACACACACATACGCAAGCACACAAACACAGACTGCTCAAGCACAAGCGCACATACACAGCGTTCCCGTACCACAGTCATTGACGTGCGTCTGTCCCTCTGCAGGGTCGGGGAAAGTCACCGAGCTGCAAAGCCACTCACACAGACCGCGACTCATGGCCGCCCAGCACCAGTGAGTCCCTTTCTGCGCTCCGTAATCCTGTCTATGATATACACTGGGAATACACACCACAGTCAGGGTCCCATGGGTCCTGGACAACCTTAAAAGTGATACTTTTTTTTTGGGGGGGGCAGCGGATAGCGTAGTGGTCTAACGCACCATATGTTGGCTGGTCCGATATGGTGTGTGCTGCCTGTCAGGCACGTGGTTTGAAACCCTTCTCTACCAGACCGGCCCCGATCGGGGTCGACATTTGGCTGTCCGCCCCAGGGGGAGTGGGGAGAGGGGGAGGGTGAGCCGGCTCCGGTCTGCTGTGAAGCACGTAAGGAGTCTCCCGAACTTGGGAGGGTGAATTCCGTCTCGAAGGAAGCGGAGTTCGCTGCCCTCAGAGAATTAGCTTGTCTTGTAGAGGCGAGCGGCGGACTCGTGTGGAGAAGGTAAATGTAAATGAATAGAGGGTATAATTGGCTACTGAATTGGGAGAAAAAAATGGAAAAAATCTGAAACAATTTTTTTTTTTTTAAAGAAAATAAAAAAAGTGCTACTTTTTGAGTGGAAAATTAAAGGCTGAAAATTGTATTTTTGTATTGCTTTACAGAAATGGCTCATTCTCAGAGCAGCCCTGTTCTGAATGCCTCAGCCTCCACCAAAGTGCTCTACTTCACTGACCGCTCACTCACACCTTTCATAGTCAACATCCCCAAGAGGTCAGCTCCATCGCTGTGTGTGTGTGTGTGTGTGTATCTGTATGTGTGTGCACCCGTGTGTGTGTGTGTGTGTGTGTGTGCACCCGTGTGGACATGCATGGCATGTGGACTGCATGGATGTCTGCATATTTGTGGTTGGTCTATTTGCATGCCTTTGTGTGTCTATGTAGTCTGTGTGTGTGCGTGTACATGTATGTGTGTGCACCCGTGTGTGTGTGTGTGTGTGTGTGTGTGTGTGTGTGTGTGTGTGTGTGTGCATGCATGTGCATGCATGTATATGGACTGAATGAGTGTGTGCTTGTGAGTGTATCAGTCGGTGTCCCTGGCAGTGTGATGGACGATGCTCTGTTGGCAGGTTGGGGGAGGTGACGCTCAAAGACTTCAAGGCGGCCGTGGACAGAGAGGGCAGCTTCAGGTACCACTTCAAAGCCCTGGACCCAGAGTTTGGCACGGTGAAGGAGGAGGTGGGTGTGGGGGGGGCAGGGGTCAGTACACTTGTCCCGGCACTCTTGTGTCAGACTCTTCATTCAAAAAAACACTTTCCATCCTGAGGCCTTAACATTACAGTGAAAATAAGATAAGCCACAGAGGAAGTGAACCTAGAGCTGATTTTATTTTTGATCAGATCTGGAGGTTGATGAAAGAGTAGTATGAATGTGATATTATGTGCGTATGTGATATATGTCATGAGTGGATCTTGTGACCTGTGTTATATGTCATTAGCTGATCTTGTGACCTGTGTGGTATGATGTCATGAGTGGATCTTGTGACCTGTGTGGTATGATGTCATGAGTGGATCTTGTGACCTGTGTGGTATGATGTCATGAGTTGATAATATACGCCATTTAGCAGATGCTTTTATCCAAAGCGACTTACAGTAGTGAATGCATACATTTTCAGTATATGTGGCCCCAGTGGGGATTGAACCCACAACCTAAGCATTGCCACCGCTGTGCTCTACCAACTGAGCCACAGAGAACCACATTGATCTTGTGACCTGTGTGGTATGATGTCATGAGTTGATCTTGTGACCTGTGTGATTGTTCAGAGCTCATCTCTGATGATCTGTTGTGATGTCCTGACTTGAGCTCTGTTTTTTTGGTGGGGCTTTTTCTCCAGGTGTTCCAGGACGAGGCGGTGATACCAGGCTGGGAGGGAAAGATTGTTGCCTGGGTGGAGGAGGACCACGGGGAGGGCAGGTACACACAGACCCACACACAGAAACACACACACACACACACATAGTCTACTGATGCACATACACAGAAACACATATGCACACAGACCACAGAGACGCATACACAGAAACAAATACAGACCACAGACACACATACACAGAAACACACACACACAGAAACACACACACACACACACACACAGTCTACAGATGCACATACACATGCGCACACAGACCACAGACCTCAGACACAGAAA
>JAINUG010001959.1:0-15197 GCA_029706075.1 Aldrovandia affinis | reverse complement strand
AGATTTACCAGAAGCCAATGCAAGGAGGCTAGTATTGGGAGAGATGCTCTCTGATCCTTGTTCTGGTCAGCACACGTGCAGCTGCGTTCTGGATCAACTGAAGAGTCTTCAGAGATTTGTTGGGACAACCTGACAGAAGAGCATTACAGTAATCTAGCCTAGAAGTAACAAATGCATGAATTAGTTTTTCGCATCTGTTTGAGACAGGAAAATACGAAGGTGAAAGAAAGCTGTTCTAGAAATATGTTTCATTTGGAGAGTCAAAGGTCATATCCTGATCAAAATAACTCGTGAGGTTTCTTACAGTTGAACTCGGGCTTATAGTAATACCATCCATAGCAGTAATTTCGTTTGATAGTTCAAATGCTGCCAATGTTGACTCAACTCCCACAAAGTTTTTGAGGGTTTATATAGCCCCACACTCTGCAGAGTTGAATCAACACTTTCAAAAGAAAACACTGAACACTGTGCAGAGTTCCTTCTTCAACAAGAATCAGAGTTAAAGTAACACTAGGGATTAGACTAATGACACTGCTCTGACTTGATTTTTATAACTATCTGAGTAATGCTACTTTCACTCTAATGTGTCAAGCTATTTACAGTGAGAAATGTTAAATAAAGAATTAATTTCAATAAACAAATTATTTGTTTTCAAAACTTATTTATGTCCTTTCATCATTATATCAAAAATCAAGCTCAGACATTTTTATTATCCACATTATATTATATTATATATTCTGTTTATTTAATGTTATTTTCACATAGCGAAAGAACAAAATATGCTAATTTAAAGCGTTTGGATATACAGATCACGTCATACAAGTGATCAGAACTTCTAGCAGAAATTGAAAACAAAATCAGCTGTGTCTAATTGCAGTCACAGAAAACAGGTCTTCTTCTTTTTCGTGTCCATACAAGTCGCTATTCAGATTTATATGATGTCCAGCCTCTGAATTAGCTCCTTTGGCGTATATGGTGGTAGTAACTAGTTTAAACAGGGGCCGCGACGGAACGCTCTACCATGGCCCCATGAGAGAAAACAGGTGTTATTGACACTAATGTGACGGTGACACTGAGATCTGAACTTCAGTCCACAGGCCAGGTCTGGTTAAGAGCAGTGGTAGACAGACGTAAAATGTCACGTAGGTGGGAGTCACTTAGTCTGGATCTCAAGCGGTTCTTGTTTTAAAGTTCTGAACAGAGAAGGTCTGCTCACACAAATATGTAGAGCCAAACAAGTTCAACATTTTCTTGCAAATGTTCACATTATGGAAACTTTCCTTTATCCAGCTGCCGTAAAAGGCAGAGTGAGAGGCCGAGAGAGAGAGGCGGGAGCGAGAGAGAGAGAGAGAGGGGCTGCAGTCGCTGCTGCTCGTACACTGAAGCTCAATCAGATTCAGCTGTCCTCCAGTTTACTTCACTTTTTTCAGCAGTTCAACCTCTTGTAGCAGTGCCTCTGAATGTGGGCAAGCTGCTGCCTTGTCTGCTAATGTGGCTCATCAGCCAATGGTTGCATGGGGCAGAGGTATGATGGGAAGCTGTGCCCTTCCCTCAAGTTCTCACTTCCTGGTTGTGGCCCCGCCCACTTCACTGGCACCACCTCCCGCTCTTTCTTCCGCACAGGTATGTTGGCACTGCAGGTTCGTTTGGATGGCGATGTGTACGTCTATGCGTGATTACATCAGTTCTCCTGCATGCCATAGACGCTGAGGTCAGCCAGTTCTGTTGCCATCTCTGCCACTGTCTACACTTGCTGTGGATCGCTCCCTCTCCCTCAGCACCTCGTGTCAACAGCCTGATCGGTATGTGCCACCTTTATGCCACTGACCTCAGTCATTAATGCGCACTCCACAAAATTTTAGAGTGTATGATAGGTGACGTTGTCAGTCTGCTGGGAGCCACCCTGGCGATTGAGGACCCGGCTGCTTTGCTTTTGCTACTTTGTTTTGGGCTCTGTTCTGCCGTTTTTGGATTTATCCTGCTCGCTTTGCTGCTGCACTAGCTTTGCTTTGCGTGTTCTGTCTCGCCCAGCTTGCTGCGGGCTGCCTTGGACTGGACGCTGCTCAATCAAGCTGATTGTGCCCTGGCAGTAGGACTTCCGCATGTTGCCTTCATGGCCACAATTTTAATGTAGGAGATTTGTAATTTGAGTTGGATGAATTAATTTTTTTTTGTCCATTTTCTTTTGAATTGTATTATAGTGTTTGTTTCTTATGTGTGTCTATATTCAGTTGTTGCTCCTGATCTCTTTTTTGTGCGTTTTTTTTAGGAGTGATCTAGTCTGGGTGGATCTGGGTCAGCCTTGCCTCATTTGGTGGCCGACCCAGAAGGTCTTGATTACTTCAATTTATTGTTTGACTTTGTGGATAATTTGTAAAGCTTCTTGGTTTCATACTGTAGATTAAGCAATTGGTTCCTCCTTTTTGGATTGTTTACTATACTTCTTTAGTTTATCGTGTGAATGAACCCGAGTCATTTTCGTCTTATTTGTCTTTCCAGTGCTGGCAGCCAAGGTGGTGGTTCTGGTATTCCAGGTGGTGGATCCCCCTGGTATGCGTGTCGATGTAGCCCCATTATTTTCAGTTCCTTTTTGGTGTGTGTTTGGTGTGGTTTTGGAGCCTTGCCTTGCTGGTAGGGATCCTCTACACCTGCTGACCCCTGCCTCACTGGTCCAGATAATTTGGGTTTTGGGCTGGGTTTTTGTTGAGTTTTTCCTCCATGGGGTGGATGTTGTGTGTTTTTTTAATGATTGATTTAAATAGGTGTTCATCACATCTCAAGCTGGACTGTCTTGGCACAGATGGCTTCTGGTGGATGATACAGTGCATTTTAACAGCAGCACCTCCACTGTCCTGCAACTTCTGGCGCACACCATATTCCTCTGTGTCGCCCGTCATTGCTGGAGCCCCATCCGTTGCAACTCCACAGAGCTTGTCCCATTTAAGTCCCATCTTGTCAACTGCATCAGACGCGTAGCCTCAAAAATGTCTCTGCCCATCGTTGTGCCCTTAAGACTAATAAGATCAAGGATCTCCGTAACGCAAACATTATTGTCAAGTCCCCAAAAATGAATAGCTGTGCGGTGTCTGTGGCATCTGTGCTTTAAGCCGCATGCAATTGAATCAAAATCAAAAGAACATGCTTTATCTGACACTTGCTATTTTACATTAGCTGACAAGTCTTGATTCGCTGCACAACCGTGTTTCTGGACATGCTAACGTTGGATTTCTGCAGATCCTCGGTACATTATTCCTGCTACTTTTTAGTGAGGCACCGTGTTATGAAGTTGCCATATGAGAAGGATGTTCAGTGTAGAGCAATGAGTACTACCTAGCAACTGGCTATTGTAGCATTTTTGTGTGTTTGTTAGCACTGAAAATGCTGTTGTTGAGCCTGCAGGCTAGCTGCCTTAGCATAACTTTCTGCTCCCGCTCTGCACCAGTGTAGGATGCATCGTCTGATGTTTGGTGTCATAGTGTCTTCGCACATTGTACTCTTTCATCACTGCAACAGCTTCATTGCAAATCAAACAGACACACTTCTCCTTGTATTCTATGAGGAAATATTCATTTTGCCATCGTGTCTGAAATTGTCTGCACTGATATTTTCTTTGGTTCGGCCATGTTTGGTCATCTGTAAAAATGCCGCTTCTTCTTTCCTTGTTTTATCACATTTGGCATCCAGCTTTGGTGCATTACCACCATCTGCTCAGGAGTGTGGATCGGAGACTCGTCTAGGAAGCAAGATTTTGCTTTATTGGAGCTTCTTATTCAAGTAGCTCCACTTTGTGGTGAAACTAAGAAGTACAATACAGTAACGCATAGAGTTTATGTGTGGGCCATATTCCATTACATTTCACAATGTGCTGCAATAATAAAAATGTACCACGGATGATTAGCCCCTGGGCCGAGTTTGATACCCTGCTCTATACCATCAACTTTATTCCAACTAGTTGAGAAAAAAATTTTGACAAAATAATTTCAAGCATTTCATTGCTTACCACATTTTCATCTCTGAGGGAAAAAAATATTAAATTGGTCGGCACTCATTTTGTTTGAGGGAGAATATTTCCCTCTGATAAGCAGTGTTGGTTGTAACGCGTTACAAAGTAAAGTGTTAATGTAATCAGATTACATTGTCTGTAACACAGTAATGTAACGCGTTATTATTGATGATTAGGACAGCAAAATTGTCAAATAAAAGCAGAGCTAGAGGCTTGTAGCCGCATATGTCGGATGCTCCCTTCAGGCATCTGCTTCTCATTGCCTTTTTTGTAATTTTTCACAGGTGGGACAGGCTGGCGATCACTCAGCTGATCTCCATCACATCAATCAAGCTGTAGTAATTTAGACCTGGTCGGATCACCCGCTCCTCGCCGGATCGCACAGTTTCGTGATGGTACTTACCTCCCGAATGGAACAAAGCATGATCTCCTCGTTCTCGTACGAGTGTGCTAAATCTGTTTTTATTGTTCCTAGTGGTTCACGGGATCGCAGCCTGCCTGCCACCACCCTCACAGCGTTCCAGTCTGTCTGCTTCCCCTCACCCTCCAGCAGCAGCCGCCTAATCCGGACCTCCGCTGGTTCATCCCCTCCGTCCCGAGACCCGTCAGACCACCCACTACCTCCAACACCAGACTGGATAGCAACCGTACCCCCTTCCCACCACATGGTTAAACATAAATGGTGGAATTGCATTTGTGAGTCCGTATCCTGCTTCTGGGTCATTAAACCCCATCCCAGACCATAACATTAGCAGCATATATCGTTGAGGAAATTTGCTCATTTCTACGGTGGAATCGCCAGCCTTCAGAAACATACTGAGCAAAATCTCAGCTCTTCCTCCAGCAGTGTCCTGCAGCCCACTGCCACAGGTACATGATCGTTCTGGCCTGTAGCATCAAGCTGTACAACTCCTCATTGTGACTGTGGTATTCTTGCAGCCCCACTTTATGCACTAGACCTTTTTCTGGATCTGTGAATTTATGTCTGTTCTATTTCTGTTTTTATGTGTATTTATGTCTGTTCTATTTCTGTTTTCATGTGTATTTATGTGTGCTTGTATTGTTGAGTGTATTACATTGTTAGAGTTTACATCTGTCTTATGTCTGATGTGCTATTTCTACTTCGTTGTTTATGCTGCAACTAGCAACACGTCAATTTACCATCAAGGTTAATAAAGTACTTCTAAGTCTAAAATAAACATAAAAGCAGAGCTGGCCTTGATATCAGACCAGAAAATACATTGAAATACATTTTATTTGAGAAGGGTACCTACTACCATTACTGTAGCCTTGTTCTGGCAGATTTTCTGAAAATGCTCGTTATACTTATTTCCACAAATTTTTCCAGTGAATTACAGATATAAAGAGATATTGTGTAAATCTTCTTTTTAAAATAGTTTTTCTGGTCCAGGCATGATGTTTAATTGTATATTGGTAATTGTGGTTGAGGTATAGTACATTTCAGGTGATGTTGCAGGTAATCCACTAGTAATTGTAACTAATTACTTTGAGCAGTAAATTAAGTAAAGTAAGGCATTACTCTGTTCCCCAGGATTAGAACCGAAAACCTTTACAGAGACCAGAACAAATGCAGATTATCCATATGTGAGATATTAGACGTAAATAAATTTGAAATTTTGCTTGAGTACAGATTTATTTAAATGTTTATTTAAATGTATACGATGTAATGACAGGAATTAATGAATAAAATGAAGAACAAATTTATTAATGTGGTGTGGTTGCCACCATGTTTCTCTGGGCTGTATGAGTCCCTGCTGTGTTCTGCATTCACAGCAGGTCACTGACTGCCAATCATGCTGCTGAGTCACCCCCTATAAACCACAGTTCTAACAGGCCTCGATAAAGGGAGGCCTCCTCTACCAGACGTTGAATTTCTGCCTTGTCCCACTTGAGAGGGGATCAGCAGTCGGGCGGGACGTCTCAACAGCTGGTAAATGTTAGGAGAGAAGCAGCTGTCAATCACCCAAGTGAGACTTAACAGCAAACCACTTTTACCCAGAGGCTATTACTAATGCATGAGGACAACGATACCTGAGGGAGACTGCAGAACACTGTGTGGTGGGGACGTGTGTGTGTGTGTGTGTGTGGGTGGTGCGTTTGTGGCGTGTGTGTGAGGGGTTAGCGTGTGTAAGGGCAAGTGTGTGTGTGTTACACGACCATTTGTAGGACTGATTAAAAATGACAACGAGTCAGCCTACAGGAAGGAGAGATTCAGCATTTGACAGACTGGTGTTTGAACAATAACCTGGAACTGAACACTTCAAGACCAAGGAAATGATTGTGGATTTAGAAGATCCCACCACACAGAGCAATCTGCCCTCTACCTGCACGGGAGGAAGTAGAGAGGGTAGAGAGCTTCAGTTCCTGGTGTTCAAGATCTCGGCCGACCTCACCTGGTCCACACACATCTCCCACCAGGTGGGGAAGGCCCAGCAGAGACTTTACTCCTCAGAAGCTGAGGCGCGCTCACCTCCCCCAACCTGCTGACCAACTTTACCGGTCAGCGATAGACAGTCTCCTGACTGTGTTTGCGTAAAAGTGTGTGCGGGGGTGCATGGGGGGTGTGCAAAGGGGTTAAGTGTGAGGGCGGGGGGTGTGTGTGTTTGGGGTGAGCGGTGGGTGCGTGGGGGGATGTATGTGTGTCGGGGAGGGTGTGTGTGTAGGAGGATGCGTGTGCAGGGGGTGCGTGTGTGTTGGGTGCGTGTGTGTTTGTGTGTGTTGGGGTGTGCATGTCTGTGGGATGGCGTGTGTGTATGGTGGGGAGCGTTTGTGCTGTGTTTGTGTGAGTTAGCATCTGTAGAGGGCATGTGGGGGGTTAGCTGTGTGTGGGAGGTCAGTGGTTGTGTGTGGGGATGTGTGTGTATGCATGTGCCTGTGTGGAGGGGGTGTATGTGTGGTGGGGGTGTGTTTGGGTGCGTATGTGTGTGGTGGAGTGCGTGTGTGGGGGTTGTGTGTGCATATTTTTGTGAGTGTGAGGGTGCGTGTGTGTGGGAATTGTGTGTGGGGCATATGTGTTGGGTGTGTGTGTGTTGGGGTGTATGTGGGTGTGCGTGTGCGTGTTTGTGGGGATATGTGGTGGGGGTTTGTTTGGTGTATGTGTGTGGGGGCTTGTGTATGTGGGAGGGGGTGTGTGGGGGTGCGTGTATGTGTGGTGGGGTGCGTTTGGTTGTGTGTTTAGGGGTGCATTTGTGTGTTTGTGTGTGTTAAGAAAATTTACTTGCACAATGTATTAAAACAATCACACTTTCTACAGACCACAGAAACACCTCTGGGAAACATCTTCTTTATGCCCAAGGCTGTGTCGCCCTTTTTGTGTTTGTGTGAACAGCAATAGGAATGCTGAGGCTACGCCTTCTTGTCTGTACGCTTCAATAAAATCGCCAGGGAAGAACCGCCTCAGCGGAGAAAGCTATCGGCTCTGCTGACGCTTGTCTTCCCTTGCAAGTAAAATTACTTATTGTACTGTGGTTTCTCATGTATTCTTTTATGTCCTAGGAATGAGATATTTTCCTGACAATGTGGGTGTAGGGATGTGTGTGTGTGTGTGTGGTGTGTGTGTGTATGTGTGTGTGTGTGTGTATGTGTGTGTGTGTGTGTGTGTGTGTGTGTGTGTGTGTGTGTGTGTGTGTGTGTGTGTGTGTGTGTGTGTGTGTGTGTGTGTGTGTGTGTGTGTGTGTGCGTGTGTGTGTTTATTGACCCGGTTCTTTGATGAGATGTTTTTTCATTGATTGGTGTCTGGCGTAGCTCATCAACACAAGTCAGTGTTATGTTTTCTGATGGAGCCAGGTGTAATGACACCCTGTCTGTGGATCATTGGCTAAAAATAAAGTTTATCTTGAATCTGTTTTAGTTTATAAAAGTTTCTTAGTTCATTATAAACTTCTGTTGTTATAAATAAACTGCAGATATTCTGAATCTGAGTCTTAATCAGAATATTTTATTGATCCTGTGGGAATTGTTTGCAGGTGCTCTCAGTAGTGCAGAAAGGAAAGATAGATGTGTAAGTACAAGTTAAGTTATAATAAAGTTGTATATTGAGAAAAATTAAAGGTAAATAATATAAATCAGTCCAAACAATAAATAAAAGAAGCCTCAACAAATGTAGAGTGTGTACAATATTCTCATCTAAAGGTAATGTAGAAATGTAATGTATGTATGAATGAATGAATGTAGGTGTAAATTTAAACAGTAAGCAGTGGCAGCAGCATTAGCAGGTGAATGACAGAAGTATCATTATTGCACTATTTGACTGATAGGTAGTGGAAGTGTTTGACATTCAGAGGATGAACTATAAGTTTGATGGCCACAGGAGCAATGACCTCCTGGGCTCTGAGTGCCTTTGGAGTGGAATGAGTCTTTCACTGAAGGTACTCCTCAGGCTGACCGGTGTGTTGTGGAGTGGGTGGAAGGCATCCAGGATTGCATGCAATCTGGACAGCATCCTCCTCTCTGTAATTGTTGTTATGGAGTCAGCTCCATTGGTAGCTATATTGTGCATGTGACCAATGTTCCCTCTAATTTTCATGTCTGGGCATACACACAAGCCCTGAGTCCACTGAGGACCACTGTGAGCAACAGAAGTTGTGCATGTTGTGGCCACACACCAGTATCACGCCTGTTATAAATCTGGGATCATAGCAAGTTACATGGCTTATTAAAAAAGAATAAGTGATTTATTTGCTTTAAATGAAAGAACCAAAATCATGTTGTTCATGAGATGTAGTATGTTATATGTGAGAGTCCTGCTTTGGCCTGTGTGAGGGTCCTGCTCTGGAAGAAATGAGACATACAGTACACCTTTCAGACATAACATTTGTTCACATTAAAACATTCACATTTTGCACAATGACGTGTGCTGAAGCTTGTGATACAGTATAAATTCATGTAATTTCTTTGTCTGTAAAATATCTAATTACACAGTTTTTTTTTGCATTTCTACAACCCATAAATTACATAATAGTAACAGCATTTTAATGATTAAAATCCATAAATGAAAAATCTTAATAAATGGCATGAGAATATGCAACAAATCTGACTTAAATTTGACCTTTTTTCACGCCTGTCCTTCTCACTTCTCCAATAGTTGTACACTTTGTCAGGTTGATGCCCGCCTGCTTCTTGCTTTGACTTTATGCAGGGGGTGGGCAAATCTTTTGGCTCAAGGGCCGCATTTGCTTTTAAAACTGTCAGAGGCGGGCCAGGCAATTATTAGATGAGGTGAAATATGAGCTAACATGAATTATAATATATGTGAATCTCTTTCCTAATTAATCAATAAAAAAGTAAATGTGTCAAGCGCTTTAATGTATGATCAGCAGAGACCAAAGCAGGTCATTAGAAAGTTGTTTCCATGTTTTTTACTTTTAATTACTAAATTAATAAACTCACCAGTGATGGATTTAATGAGAACAGTGGTGCTGGTCTCCTATTTTCCAGCACACATTTGCATTTCGGTGCCTTTTTAGTTGAGGCAGTTCTCCAGGACAGCTCAATCATCAGTCAGCTGGTCCTGTGACTTCATATTCATCACACTGATCATGAGAGAATCAGAGAATCGGTAAGGATTCTCCTGCAGGTCATCAGTGATTTACCGTATTCATGTTCAGGGTTCCTTTCAGCGCCGCTAGCGTGGGAAATGCCTTTAATTTGTTAAGAGAACAAAATCGATTTGACCTGAGCTTTCATGGATTGAAGACATTTCGTATAAACTGATTTTCCTTGTAGCTTCATGTTCAGCTCATTCTTGAAGCTGAACATTCAAGAACCCCACCACCACCACTCATCACATCGTGTGCCCAGAGTCTTCTCCCCGCACCGACCGCTTCCAACACCCAGGACGTTGGGGAAGTCAGGAATCAGGGGAATTGGGAATCAGGACGTTGATTGACACCAGATTAAACAATGGTGTCATTTGACATGGTCTCCTTGTTTACTTGCAATCCAACTTCGGAGGCGGTGGAAGCGGTAAGGAAATGCCTCATGGAGGATGCGACTTGGAGGACAGAACCAACCTCCCACCCGGATCAGATCTGTACCCTTCTGGACCTCTGCCTATCAACTACATACTTCCACTACAATGGCAGCTTCTATCATCAGAAACATGGCTGCGCTATGGGTTCCCGGATCCCCATTGTGGCTAACATCTACATGGAAGAAGCGGAACAGAAGGCTCTTACTTCCTTCAGTGGGACCCACACCAAGCCACTGGACAGAGGCATGTGAATGACACATGGGTGAAGCTGAAACCAGTGAGGTGGAGAGTTTTTACAAGCCACATCAATACAGTTGACAGCAACATTAATTTCACAAGTGAAGACATCAGAGGGAATTATCACACTTTTTGGACTGTGAAGTACATCTGGAGGCAGTAGGAAGACTGAATATTGAAGTCTATAAGAAACCAACACACACAGACCAGTACCTGATGTTTTGACTCACACCACCCATTGCAACACAAGCTGGGAGTTATCAGGACCCTTCGCCACCGGAGCTGATAACATCAAATCCAAAGCAGAAGGCAAAAGAAGGGAACATGAGTACGTTGAGGAGCTTTATAAACCTGTGGCTATCCGAGGTGGGCGTTGTCAAGTCCATCAAAAACCCCCGAAGAAACAACTCCACAGAGGAAGAAAGGCCAAGCGCCATGGCATGGTCATTCCTTATGGGCCGGGGTCTCAGAGAAGCTACGCAGGATTTTTGGGACATAACATCCCGGTTTATTTCAAACTGCAACACCTCAGATAGAGATTGTCTTCACCCCAAGGACAAGACCCCAAACACAAGTTGAACAATTTGCAGTTCAGTGCACTGGGAATGCAGAAATTTACATAGGAGAAACAAAACAACCTCTCCACAAACGCATGGCCCAGCACAGAAGAGCAAACACTACAGACTGGACTCGGCTGTTCATCTGCATCTCAAAGACAGTGGACCTCCTTCGAGGATGACCAGGTGCACATTTTGGACAGAGAAGACCGGTGGTTTGAGAGAGGAGTGAAGGAATCATCTATGTGAAACTGGAACGACCCTCTCTAAAACAGGGGGTGGGGCTTACGCCACCACCTATCACCCCATGTACAATGGTGTCCTGGCATCTCTGCCCAGAAGGCTTCATCCCCAGAACCCCCTGTGACTAACAGCCCCTCCCCATAACGGCCCAGCTTGACTTAAACCCCTCCCCATTGATACCAACCGGTTTTAATAGAGAATTGACAACGCACGACTCCCCGCCTCTAGAACGACCCAGCAGACCTCAACCCCCCATTGTTACCATCCGGTTTGATGGGAGGCATTGACAACTTAGGGCTCCATCTCCAGTCCGACGATCACCCCACTCCCTTAATGCAAACACACCCCACATACAGTTACCCTCCCGGTCGGACGACGAATCATTAGCATCACAATCCCAGGACCTCCTATGAATCTCAGACTCCACTCAGCCCCCTTTAGAACTGAAGAAGTCTCCTGGATGGAGATGAAACGTCTTCAACCTTCAACTGTGTAGTCCAGTTGCCTCGGATCGAAACTCACAGTAAATTACCATGACCTGGATGAATGAGAATCTACACAGATATATCATGCTTGCCCATTTCGCTGGAGCCTACGCAATGTTACTTGGATTAATAATTGTGACGTTACTGTTTTAATCATTGTAATCCCTTTCACTATTCGCTCTTTGAATTATCATGCAGGAAACTTCCAAAGGGGGAAGTTTGCTGTAGTTGTCTTGGCTTCCGTTATGGGAAACTTCAAAGGAGGATTTTTCCCATAAGGAATGAATGGGGAAATATCATTGGGAAGATGGGCATATATCAGAATGTTGGAATGCCAGGAATGACAAAAGTGAGAGCAATAGATTCTGAGAATTCTCTGCGTTTTTGACATTGAACGGAGTTTCTCATGAAGACTGTGGGACTAGTTACGCTCCCAAAATTCATGTTTTATTTATTTATTATTTATTGTGAAAGCTGAATCATATGTTGCCACATTTGGTTGAAGTTTGATAAGCTAAAAAAGGTTCCTTGTCGTGGAATCAATCTAATTGCAGGACATCAAAGGAAAGTAAACATCATAAGGTTGTTAACGTTAGCTTTATAAATGCAGAGAAGCAGTAGAAGGAGATATCCATTCCTCAGCATATTAGATCTGTGAACTAAATTTGTTCTGAATATTTGAAAGAGGTAGTGAGAAAGGAAGTAACAGCTGTCATTGAGAAACATTTTGAGATTCTCTAAACAGCCATTGAATTCAAAGAGGAGACCCATTGTTTGTGCGGAGTTCTACATGCCTTCTGGAAAGCCGAGTCAGAGTTGCACAATATGTAAAAACCATTTTTGTAACAAAATAGTTTTGAGGAAATAAATAGTCCAGATTGGTTGAATATAACTACATCTTCTTTCTTTCCTCTCCCTCCATTCCATTCTAGTCCTGCTCCCCTCTTTACATCATCCAAATTATTTTATGACAACTTTACCATGTCAAAACAAACACTATATACCGTGTATTTGTATATGTAATGTTAATTGTTATACATAAAATAACACCATATAGCCATTGTGTAACGTATAGCCTTTCATACCTCATGCAAGTAAATACATCTCCTCTGCTTTATATTATCTTCATTAACGTTGTTAATTCCAATTTGAGTCTTTTAATATATTACTTTTTGACCGTCTCATTAAGGCTGTTCCACAGCATAACTCTACAAACAGAAATGCACATACTTTTTGGAGTTGCGCTTACCTTGCTTTCATCACATAGTGCTGTTTTCTTTTGTTTCCTGCCACTCCAGACTGCAAACTACATATCTGTAAGGAAGAAAGAGGGAGGTTCCTGCTGACCAGCAGCTCTGTATACAGGAAATGTACTCCAGTATGGGCCAAGAAGAACCAGAGCTTCTACAGGTGAAGAAGGAAGAGGAGGAACCCGGCACCATTCAGGAAGGGAGAGCAGCTTGTACTGAAGCAGGAGGCTGGTACCTTCATGTTGACCCCCTACTTATGAGGAGAACGACCACAGTGAAGATCAGACTCTGTACATGAAACCCGCCAAAGTCAGTTCCAAAAGAATCAGTGGTCAACACACGTTTATAAATACTTGTGTAGGAGCAGCAAATAGTGACCTGAAACATTTAAGAGTGACTGATGATTTGACACAACACATGAGAAATCCACACAGGTGACAAGCCTCACAGATGTAAAACATGTGGAAATATTTCACACAGGCTGGGGTTTGACAAAACACATGAGAATCCACACAGGTGAGAAGCCTTATGCATGTAAAACATGTGGGAAACATTTCACAGAGGCTGGTAGTTTGAAAAACACATGAGAATCCACACAGGTGAGAAGCCTTATGCATGTAAAACATGTTGAAACATTTCATACAGTCTGGTAGTTTAACAAAACATATGAGAATCCATACAGGTGAGAAGCCTTATGCATGTAAAACATGTGGAAACATTTCAGATGGGCTGATGGTTTTGACAAAACACATGAGAATCACACTGGTGAGAAGCCTTATGCATGTAAAAACATGTGAGGAACATTTCACAGAGGCTGGTAGTTTAACAAAACACATGAGAATCCACACAGGTGAGAAGCCTGGCATGTAAAACATGTGAAACATTCAGATCGGCTGATGGTTTGACAAACACATGATAATCCACACTGGTGAGAAGCCTTATGCATGTAAAACA
Source organism: Aldrovandia affinis (assembly GCA_029706075.1). NCBI lineage: Eukaryota > Metazoa > Chordata > Actinopteri > Notacanthiformes > Halosauridae > Aldrovandia > Aldrovandia affinis. The sequence continues at coordinate 1,476 of JAINUG010001959.1, read as the reverse complement.
TGTGAGAACATTTCACAGAGGCTGGTAGTTTAACAAACACATGAGGATCCACACAGGTGAGAAGCTTATGCATGTAAAACATGGGAAACTTTTCAGATCGGCTGATGGTTTGACACAACACATGAGAATCCACACTGGTGAAAGCCTTATGCATGTAAAACATGTGGGAAACATTTCAGATGGGCTGATGGTTTGACAAAACACATGAGAATCCACACTGGTGAGAAGCCTTATGCATGTAAAACATGTGGGAAACATTTCACACAGTCTGGTAGTTTGACAAAACACATGAGAATCCACACTGGTGAGAAGCCTTATGCATGTAAAACATGGGAAACATTTCACACAGTCTGGTAGTTTGACAAAACACATGAGAATACACACAGGTGAGAAGCCTTATGCATATAAAACATGTGAAACATTTCACACAGTCTGCAGTTTGACAAAACAAATGGGGAAGTGTCCACACGGATGTTTTAAAAGATATGTTGAAGTTTTGAAAAAAAAATCTGTAGAATTTTCAAAGCTCAGAGTTTAAATGTTAAAAGTTTTAACACCTTCTTGGTTTATATATGATAGGAAGTAATAGTTATACAAGAATGATTCTGGTTGTCTCTAAACTCAACATCTTTTTTTCAACAAGATAATGTGTGATCAAATGCAGCAACATTAATCAGCAAGTTAAACAATACAGAACATTCCCGATGTTGTGTTGAATAGATATATAACAACAATATCGCTCTTTATTGAAGATTATAATAAAGCTCATTATACCAGTCTTTGAAAATTAAAAGCGTGTACAGATTGGACAATGTCACGAAATTTCGAAGGTACATTTAAATGACTTGTAAGGATGGATGGTGAGATTCAGAAGTGGCGTTACAGACCGCTGTGTTGATTACGAAATTGCGACCGCATCACAAGGAATCTAGTAGACGATACGACTGGCCCATGATAGAGCAGGTTTAGGATGTTTAACACTCACCTCAGCACAAGAAGTGCAAGGGGGAAGGAGAAGCAAAGGCAGATACAGTGAGGAGGTTAGGGATCAGAGTGGATGAAGGAAGGGCAAGCAGAGCAGCTGTCTATCTGGCAGGGGGCATGGACCAGATGGGAGCACGCCATGGACCGTAAAGTCACCTGGACGGATCTCTGGCAGGCTGAACCACACCGTATCAGCTTCCTGATCCGGGCAGTATATGATGTCCTTCCTAGCCCAGCGAACCTCTTCACCTGGAAAGTGGAGACCCCGGTCTGCCAAACTGTGTCCAGCAAGAACTCTGGAACACACATTCTGAGCTCCTGCCCAAAAGCACTCGGCCAGGGCCGTTACACCTGGCGCCACAACCCAGGTGTTGAAACCGATTAAGAAGCCATCAGCAAAGGTATCAATAGCTGCAAACAGTGTGCAACACCACCTGCACAATCATTTTTGTTAAAGCAGGAGACCAGCCAAGGGCAGGTCGCAAGAAGGCA
>JAINUG010001958.1:0-15202 GCA_029706075.1 Aldrovandia affinis | reverse complement strand
GTTATTAAGAGATGTTTTATTAAGAGATGTGTTACTAAGAGATGTGTTATTGAGAGATGTGATATTGAGAGATGTGTTATTAAGAGATGTTTTATTAAGAGATGTTTTATTAAGAGATGTGTTATTAAGAGATGTGTTATTAAGAGATGTGCTATTGAGAGATGTGTTATTAAGAGATGTGTTATTAAGAGATGTGTTAATGAGAGATGTGATATTGTGAGATGTGATACTGAGAGATGTGATATTGAGAGATGTGATATTGAGAGATGTGTTATTGAGAGATGTGTTATTGAGAGATGTGTTATTAAGAGATGTGTTATTAAGAGATGTGATATTGAGAGATGTGTTATTAAGAGATGTGATATTGAGAGATGTGATATTGAGAGATGTGTTATTAGAGATGTGATATTGAGAGATTTGTTATTTTTCACAGAATAATACACTCCCAGGCTTTAGCGAATATGTTTAATGGATCGCCATGGAGACACAGAGCAGATCGGACGTGAGACGCGCGAGCATTAATCAAAGTGTGATGACTCAGCGTTCCCCCTCCCCGCCGCCCAACACCCCCGATGCAAACAGAGAGAGAAGACGATGGCAACACAGGTCATATCCGAAAGGGAGATTCCAGCATCGGTTTATTTCACGTCTGCAGGTCCATGGTACCTGTGACAGGTGTGTTGTGGAGGTGTGTATGGCCAGCTGTTGCAACGCATTATCGATAAGCAGGCTGCGCTGTCACACACATCGCCGGACCGAAAGACAGGAAGAGTGGGAACACTGAAGAGGGTCAGTCTCACAGGACCCGTTCAACCACTACCGCACCGACCTTCTGACTTTTTAAAAAAAAAGTATTTGTATTAGTGACCAATTATTCCCTCTATTTATTTAGATTTGCCCTCCCCACACGAGTTCACCGCTTCACCTTGCCCTTTTTCACTTGATTTTCCATTTCATTTCTTGTACAATGTGAGTTATGAAATAAGTTCATTTCTGTGGAAACAAGGCTTTTGATATGATTTGAAACAGAGAATCCCCCAAAAGTGTTAGTTTCAGAATCAAAGCAAAGGTAAGCACTCAACATTTTACTCCTCTGTTTCACACCCTTTGCACGAGAGCCTTTCCCAAACCTCTTCTCCAACGATGTGAAACTCACCCCACAAACATCTGACGGGCTGCACTGGACGGAAATGAATCGCTCCTGTCTGCGCTGTTAACAAAACCATGACGTTTTCCCATTAAAATGTAAACGACATCTTACAGATTGCAGATTACACTTTTTACATTACCGGCTACCAAACCCAGGGTATCGCTCACGGTATCACCTTCGCATATCGCCTATCGCATTTTCTGTAGTGCAAATGGAAAGAATAAAACCCTTTCAAATAAGAAAATAATGTGCATACAAACAAAGATTTGTGAGACAAAGAGATTGTGGTGTCCAACCGATTCCAGCCCTTGCAGGAAGAGGATCTGGCCCCGCCCTCTGTGAGCGGGAGGACTGATGAGCCCCAGGGCACCCTGGCGGCTAAGCCACCCAGAAAAAGGGAGCTAATTGTAATGGGGGGTTCTATAATTAGAGGTGTAGACAGTATAGTCTGTTCGCGGGAAAAGGAATCTCGCATGGCTTGTTGCCTGCCTGGTGCTCAGGTTGGAGATCTCCTGGAACATGCGGACAAGCTCCTGGCTAGAGCAGGGGTGGATCCAGTGGTCATGGTCCATGTTGGAACCAATGACATAGGTAAGGGTAGGTTTGAGGTTCTGCAGGACAAATTCATAGAATTAGGAACAAAGTTAAGGAATTCTGCCAGTACCACGTGCTAGCAAAGGCAAGCAGAATTTTATATGGAGATTTAACACGTGGCTACAAACCTGGTGCAGGAAAGAGGGGTACAGTTTATGGGGCACTGGGACTCCTTTTGAACGGGTGACCTGTACAAGTGGGACGGGTTACACTTGAACCGGAGGGGTACAGATGCATTGGGCCAGTGTATGCTTAGGGTAGCGGAGTAATATTTAAACTAGGGACTGGGGGGGCAGGGAGGGAAATTAGTAGTAGTAGTATTATGGATAGGACTGCCCAGATGGAAGATACCAGGGCAGAGTATAATAAATCTGACGATATAATTAATAAAGATTTTTTAGATCATAATGTGAATAGGGTGGTTCGGCACACTCAGGTGTGGTGGGGAAGGACAACGTAAGTGTGAGTAAGGCTCTGAAGCTTGTGTTTAAATGCGAGAAGCATTAAAAAAAAAAAAATTTGGAACTGGAGGCTATCATGTTGAATGGGGGTTATGACATTGTTGGGATTACTGAGACATGGCTTGGCGCAGCGGATGGGGATGAATATAATGTAGAGGGGTACAAATTGTTTAGGAAGGAGGAGGGGGAGTAAAAGAGGAGGGGGAGTGGCCCTTTATGTGAAAGACTATCTTAATGTGCAGGAAATTCCAGGTATAAACTCATTCGTTTCTTGTGAGGACATCTGGATTAGATTATTGGGAGATCATGAGAAGGGCCTTAATATAGGAGTATGCTATAGACCTCCAGCTTCAGACAGTAACATAAATAGTACGCTCTTTGGTAACATAAAACAAATCTGTGCTGAAGGAGAGACAATAATAATGGGCGACTTCAATTACCCCTCTATTAATTGGGAGATAGTGACAGGTCAGGGCAAATGTGAAGAGGAGTTTTTAGATATGGTCAATGACTGCTTTTTGGTACAGTCTGTTTTCAGCCTACGAGAGGGAGATCAATACTGGATCTGGTTTTGTGTAACAATCCTGATAGAATTTGCAGCACAGATGTAGGAGAACCAATAGGGGCAAGTGACCACAGTGCAGTTATTTTTGATATTTTCTGGCAAGTTAAGACAGCCTCCTCTAACTCTCTCGAATTTTTAATTTTAGACGAGCTGACTTCAATAAAATGAGAGAGAATTTAAGTAATATAGATTACTTAAGGTAAGGGATATGGCAGTGCCATGGAGCTCAATTCGACCAGACGCGTCGATGTTATCAACTCCACCAGTAGTGAAGACTCCCCACTTGACCTGAGAAATAGGCTTTTCATGACGCGAATATTCGACACCGAGGTTTCTTCCTCCGTTTACTGTATGCTCTCTCCCCCTGATCCTGGTCGCTTCCTGGCTAAAAATGTAGAAAAATGACACTATACAACAATCTAGTACTAAAAAGAAGCTGAGATATGATATTCGCTCTTTCCTGCGAGCGCCATATTGGAGTTTCTGCATACCGGCTGACTAGGGGCCACCCCAACTTGTTTGCGGTGGTTTTTGAAAACCTTATGCCCATACCTAACACCATGCCAAAAATCTAAAACTTGTCACAAAGTGCACAATCTTTATGATTTTTGGCATATTCCCTCCCAGCTATACAGAGTTTTAAGAAAATCACAGTTATTAACACAACAACAACATTTTAGAACAACTATAGCCTATAATTATGCAATTATAAGATGTCGTGTTGCATGCAGAGTTCAGATAAATGTGGATGTTATGTTGAAATACAGTGTTTAGACGATACATGGTGCCTTCACCGTGCGCTGCCCCCTTAAGAGAGAAGCAGGTGCGCTCTCTCCTGTGATTGGGTAACAGATGCGCTCCTTTCTGGTGATTAGTTTGGTGATAACTAGTTGAAAAGTCTGTGAGTCTGTAAGTCAAACTCAATGTGGAGTGTAGTTCCACTAGATCTCTAGCAGCCTTGATATTCGGTGCGCCTAGAAGATAATGTAACCCTTCGTTGATACAAGTAGAATTTACCTCAGGGTCAGATATGATATTATAAGACTGTGGTTGTGAAATCAATCAAGCAGACACAAGACGGTTCAATTTTATATAACTGTATTGTATTTAAAAACCTAGGCGTAGAACGACAATACTTGCCATCATTAAGATCACTCGAATTACCCGATACATATTAGTAAGTACAGACATGAACTTCACAACAGTATTCGGCAGCTGCAACCCCAGTTGTGCACAACTCCCCAAAGGAACAAAACAACAAACGGTAAAACCTTTCGTCGGGCCCGTAACTGGAACAGTCCTATGCTAAAATCCGGAAACACTTCGGGGCTTACAGTTCCCAAGTTCACCCGTGACGGGCGATACTCTGTCGAAGATGGCTGGTCTCTTCACGATGCGGAGCGCTCTTCATTCCCGTCCAAGGAGTGAATGGCGGGATGGTCTGATATAGAAAAGGAACCGCTCAGCTCTTGCTCACAGTCAGAATGCACTAGACTGCCAGCTGGCGGGATATGCTGCGATGAAAACCCGCCCACGCCTGACCTTTATCGTTGACCTTTTCCTTTCCCGCCCTTTTACTAGGGCCGTACCAACTAAAGCAGACAATTGGACCGAACCACTTCCATAGAATAGGGGGTTACATTCTCCCTTACTTAAAACAGGTCGTCCTCGACCTCTAATTGAAGGGACATAACCTGGCCAATAGGATACCTGACCAAAGGTTCATCCTATACATTGCCTGAGAAGTTTGTATTGCTCCTGAAACATAAGACTCAATTCCTGCAGTATTTTAAAAAGCTGTTCTAAACCTGCACTTGACACTGATGCTGTGACACACTGGCAGTGTACATTCGCTTTCCCCCTAGATCATAAACCTCCAGTCTTTTTGGAAGACGGCGCCCCGATGTGACCTGCGGGCAGAATTGTCTGTTGCTCTGGAGACACAACTGCATCAGATGTCTCTCCTTCATCAACATGACTACCATGTGCACATTCATTCCTTTCCTCTACGGACATGTCACCCTCAATGGCTCGATCACTTACAGTGGGGAAAATAAGTATTTCACCCCCTGCTGATTTTGTGAGTTTGCCCCCTTACAAAGAAAGGAACGGTCTATAATTTTCATGGTAGGTTCATCTTAACAGTGAGAGACAGAATATTTAAAAAATCCCAGAAAATTACATTATATGAATTTTAAACATTTATTTGTGTTTTATTGAGGAAAATAAGTATTTCACCCCTAGCAAAACATGACTCAGTACTTGGTGGAGAAACCCTTGTTGGCAAGCACAGCGGTCAGACGTTTCTTGTAGTTGGTCACCAAGTTTGCGCAGATCCCAGGAGGGATTTTGGCCCACTCCTCTTTGCAGATCCTCTCCAAATCCTTAGAAATCCATTTTCAGTGTCCTGGCTGAGGGAAGGAGGTTCTCACCCAAGATTTCCCGGTACATGGCCCCATTCATCCTCCCTCGATCCGGTGAAGTCGTCCTGTGCCCTTAGCAGAGAAACAGCCCCAAAGCATAATGTTTCCACAGCCATGCTTGACGGTGGGGATGGTGTTCTTGGGGTCCAAGGCAGCTTTTTTCTTCCTCCAAACACGGCGAGTCGAGTTGATGCCAAAGAGCTCGATTTGAGTCTCATCTGACCACAGCACTTTCTCCCAAGCCTCCTCTGAATCATCCAGGTGCTCATTGGCAAACTTCAGACGGGCCTGTACATGTGCCTTCTTGAGCAGGGGGACTTGGCGGGCACTACAGGATTTCAATCCATTACGGCGTAGTGTGTTGCCAATGGTCATCTTTGGTGGACTGTGGTCCCAGCTGCCTTGAGATCATCAACAAGCTCCAGCCGTGTAGTTCTGGGTTGTTCCCTCACCTTTCTCATGATCAGGTTCACTCCACGAGGTGAGATCTTGCGTGGAGCCCCAGACCGAGGGAGATTGATGGTCAATTGGTGTTTCTTCCATTTTCTAATTATCGCACCAACAGTTGACTCCTTCTCACCAAGCTGCTTGCCAATGGTCTTGTAGCCCATTCCAGTCTTGTGCAGGTCTACAATTTTGTCCCTGATGTCCTTAGACAATTCTTTGGTCTTGCCCATTGTAGAGAGGTTGGAATCTGATTCATTGATTGATTCTGTGGACAGTTGTCTTTTATACAGGTAACGAGTACTTAATTAGGACTACTAATTAAGTAAGAGGACTAATCTGTGTGCCTCCTGGTCACATAACCGGTCTGTGGGAGCCAGAATTCTTGCTGTTTTTGCTAGGGGTGAAATACTTATTTTCCTCAATAAAACACAAATAAATGTTTAAAATTCATATAATGTGATTTTCTGGGATTTTTCTGTCTCTCACTGTTAAGATGAACCTACCATGAAATTTATAAACCGACCCTTCCGTTCCTTTCTTTGTAAGGGGGCAAACTCACAAAATCAGCAGGGGTGAAATACTTATTTTCCCCACTGTATGTACTCCAAAGATTCACTTTGCCATAGCCACAAATTCAGGCGCATCTGGATTCAAAGAGGCTGAACTATCCTCCAAGACCGCTTCCTGCCCCCTAAACCGAATCCTCCATGTCCATTTCCACACTGGGTCCACTGCTCCGGGTCTGCCTCAACACAGCCTCATCTTCCTCCTCTGTCTCTAGAGACACTGGAAGAAACCCACACGGAAGCAAGAGATCTCTATGCAAGGTCCGCCACGTCCCTCCCCATCTCAGGTCTCACAACATACACCGGTATGTCTTCACTCAACCGCTTCACTACCAAATAAACAGTGGATTCCCATTTATCTGCAATTTTGTGCTTTTTTCGAATGTTGACATTACGCACTAAAACTCTATCACCAACTTCAATAGGAGAGGCTATTACCTTTACGATCCCATCTCCTTTTATTCATCAACTGTCGCTTCCGCCATTTGCGATGCCAGTTCGTAGGCGAACTTCAACTTTCTTCAAGTGTCTCACATATTGAGAGTGTGTTTTCTCGCTATGTCCCGCTGGACTGATTCCGAAACATATGTCAATGGGTAAACGGGGCTCCCTGCCAAACATGAGAAGGAAAGGCGATTCTCCAGACACGTCATTCCTGAACAATTGTAAGCGTGCACTAATGGACGGACATATTTACGCCAATTCTCTTTCTTTTGTCACTGAGAGTCCCTAACATATCTAACAAGGTTCTATTAAAACGTTCTACAGGGTTTGCTCTTGGATGATAAGGCGTTGTCCTTGATTTGACCCCAGTAATCCTACACAACTCTTTTACAATCTCAGACTCAAAGTTCGCTCCTTGATCGCTGTGGATTCTCTTTGGGAATCCATAGTGGCTTCTAAAATTCTCCCACAATACACTGGCAACAGTTTTAGCAGTCTGGTCTTTGGTGGGATAGGCTTGCATATTTCGTAAATGATCCGTCAGAACTAAAATGTTCCTAGTGTCACGAGCGCCTGGTTCAATAGTAAGGTAATCAATGCAAACAAGTTCCAATGGCTCAAACGCTTTGATATTGACTAACTCAGCAGCCTTTTCTGTACGGGCCTTCCTCCGGACACATCTTTCACAGGTCTTACACTTACGCTCAACATCTGCTGACAATTTAGGCCAATAAAACCTAGCACGCGCCAAACTTACCGTCCTATCATAACCCTTGTGGCCAGTCTCATCATGAACTCCTACCAATGCTCTGGCACGATGACTCTTTGGAATGATCAACTGATTATATTGTTTCCTGCTGATTGCCAACCTGCCTGTGTAATACTCCTCCTATTAAAACAAGTTTTGGCCATTCCCTTAAAAGCAGACGAACCTCCCATGATTCCTCCTTTTGTGCCACTAACTCAGGTTTCATACCTCTTTTTACTAAAGCAACAACCCGCCTTAAATCCTCATCTTCTCCCAGCTGCTTCCAATCTTCCATGGACATGCTGGGGAGAGTGTACTGCCCTGGCCAAGGTTCCGGGTTTTCAACCACCACTCGTATGGCCTCCTCACTGCATAAAAAGCGTCTCTACAGCAGCCACTGGGTCGCTATGCCCCTCCTGACCTGACTGGACATCATCAAAGCTGGTCACCTCCCTCAACACCATCACCTGATGTTTTTGACACACCGCCACCAAAGCTTCCTGTTTAAAAACTGAGTGGACATCCTCCTGAATAGGCCAGACACGGTTCTTGAGGAGGGCAATCTTATCATCCATCTCTAATGTGTCCTCATCATCACTTAAGACATCCTGAGGCCTCTTGGGACAACCCATCCGCATCCCCATTCCTCTTCCCAGACTTATAAAAGATATCAAATCAAACATTGCTAGGGCTGCAAGCCAGCGGTGACCAGTTGCATCTAATTTGCTGATGTCAAAACATATGTTAACGGATTGTTATCAGTGAGAACTTTAAATTTCACTCCATACAAATAATCCTGAAATTTTTCACTGATGGCCCACTTAAGAGCAAGAAACTCTGAAGCTTGTGTGCTGGTAGTTTTTCTCACTCCTACTTAAACCGCGACTAGCATATGCCACCACTCTCATCTTTCCTCCTAAACTTGATACAGAGCCGCTCCTAACCCAGTCACACTAGCATCTGTATGTAAAATGTAAGGAAGCTGCCAATTGGCAAAGCCAAGCACCGTTGTGCTGGTAAGTTTGGCAATAATGTCATTAAAAGCCTTTTGGCAGGAGGTGGTCCACCTCTCCCCAAACTGTTGAGTCCCAGCTGCCCTTTGTCTTCCCTTGTCCTTACGGGAGGTAGGGTCTATCATCAGCAAATCATTCAATGGCTTATCTATGGCGGAGTAATGCTCAACAAATCTGCGATAATACCCTCAAAACCCTAAAAATGACCTCAACTCCTTCAGGGTGCTAGGTCTCGGCCAACTCAGAATAGCTTCTACCTTCGTTGGATCAGGTTGTATGCCTTCCTCTGAGATAATGTGCCCCAAATAATTGACAGATTTTTGGAAAAGTTTGCATTTAGCGGGGGAAAGCTTTAAGCCACACTCTGAAATCCTCTGCAATACTTTCATTAAGCGTTCCTCGTGTTGTTCTTTTGTGTCTGAAAAAATTATTAAATCATCTAGAAATGCAATAACCTCTTGAAGATTTATCCCAGCCATTACCTTCTCCATAGTGCGCTGAAAAGTAGCCGGAATTAGTAAGGCCTTGAGGCATCATTCTAAACTGCCAATTACCAAATGGTGTGGTAAAAGCAGTTTTGGGTCTGTCGGCTTTATCTACTTCGATTTGATAATAACCACTTTTAAGGTCTAATACAGAAAACCACTTCGAGCCCGAGAGCAATGAAAATGTCTCCTCTATACGAGGAAGTGGATAAGCATCCCTATGGGTGACTTTGTTTAGTCGCCTGTAATCCACTACCATCCTAAGTGTCCCATTCTTTTACGGACCAACACTATAGTGGAGGCATATGGGCTACTTGACTCTTCAATTATCCCAGTGGACAACAATTCATGAAGATGGTTTCTAAGATCTTCGAAATCTGCTGGTGAAACACGCCGTGTCCTTTCTTTAAAAGGCGACTGCTCAGTAAGTTCAATTTTGTGTGACACACCCGGAATGTGTCCAACATCCAAGTCATGAGAAGAAAACGCCTGCTTCGCCTCCCCAATAAGTCTAGATACCATATGCTCTTTTAAAGGCCTCAGGCACTGGAGAGCCTGCCATCATTGCATTAAAATCCACTGACTCTAACTCCCTTCCTTTCACATGCGTGTTTGTGTGCACAGTAGTGGCAGGATCTTTGTTTAGAGAAACCCACCTTGGGCTGGATCCTCTGCAGCCTAACGCTCTCACCTGCTACCTCCATGCACTCAGCTACAATGCGCTTTGGTTGAAGTGTAATCTCATGTCCCGAAATATTCTGAACCATAAATTTAACTTTCTGATGGGACCTGGGCGTCACCTGTAATAGTTGATTATATACCACTAAACCTCCTGGGCAAGAATATGTTTCCGGTTCAGTTAGTAGTGCTTGAAAACCCTTTGTATTGGCCGAAATGTGAAAAATCCCTTTACTTCTTTCACTTCGTTGCTAGCAAGAGTAATAGGTGACTGAGATTGGAGCCTGACTTGCATTGTTTTTACATCGCCTTGATAATTGCTTTGCCTCGCAAGATAACTAGAATAAGCCACCACCCACTCAGGTTGTATTTGTAGCTGCTGCCAGTCTCTACCGCCACTCTTTTCTTGACAATCCTTCACAAGAATTTTCAGTACATTCATCCCCACCAGAAATGGCATTTACTATTGTAAGGTTGATCTGGGCAGATAAGAACTAGCACATTAAACTTGGATCCTGTACCGCACGTGTTCATCGGAAACCGTAATTCAACTTCAACATAGCCCAAATAGGGGACTACTTGCCCTGCTGCACCCTCAATATGTAACAGCTCATTAACAGAATACAATTCCTGTGGCCTAAGTTCTGGACGATAAAATGACTCTGATAAGCAGGTAACCTGAGACCCTGTGTCTATTAAGCATTTACACTGAACACCGTCCAAATAAGCTAACCCTCAGCCCTGCAGGAATTGCTTCAGATGCATTTGGCTCAGAACTATGATTCCGCAGGGAAGCCGAGAATGATTGGACATTTTGCATATTAAGTAGCTCCTGTCTGTCCTTCAACAGAGGCTCTTAGTTGTTTAACGACTTGCTGAAGGAGACCCGAGTGGCAGTGATGGCAACATTTTACTCTTATGGCGGGCGATCAGTTTCTGCTGCACTAATGCAGCATCTACAGGGTTGAGCAGCGTTGCATGTGATGCTCATCATGACCGCACTGGGATAACAGAACCCCTTTGTCTCCGAGAGAAACCTCATTGTAGGATCCCAAATTATTCCCTTTCGCCTTACCCTTGAAGAATACCCTGTCAGACCTTGACCTCCTTCACCATTAGCCTTGAGTCTAACCAATTCTCTTCCAAACTTTCCACTTTGTCTGACAGTGAATTCTCCCGGGGAGGAAATATGCGTTGCATTGCTTAAAATCAACGGATCAGCGGCAACATGCACACTGCTATGAGCTTTCAAAGGACCGTTTTCCCTAGATGACGTTTCTTTCTACTTCTTTGACTCCTGCTCCGCCTCAAACGACCTCATCATAAACAAAAGCTCAGAGTATGTCACCGACTGTCCGCGTGCTTCCGCCATGTAATCTCTCAGTTTCAGTTGGGTTATTAAGGAATCGCCCCAGCAACCACGCACAAACCGCTTAACAACTGCAAGTCCGGGTTTCCTGTGAGTGAGCCCTTTACGCCCACTACTCTCTGCATGAGTGTGTGAAGGCGATGTAAGTAACCTGAGCATTGCTCTCCGCTATTCTGATGAGTCTCGATAAACTGGATGTATAATTCTTCACCATTGACCACACTACCATAGGCCTTTTCCAATACTATGAAATAAGCTTGTGCATCTGTGCAACATCACCAGCATATAATGCTGTATTCAGAGCAGGGGGAAGAAGACTATCTAAAATTTTACGCCAGCATCGTTTTCAGATAGCTCGGGTCATTCATCACCACCTAGCCTGCACTCTCCAGGTTTCAAAATCCCCTTCCGTGCTAGGTTTCGACTAAGCCTGTGAATGTACACACTCGATGAGATTTGTGATATGTGAAGGTCTGCTTATCGTGTTTAACCACGTGCTCCACAATAACCCGCTGCACCTCTTCAGGAATGCTACTATAAACCTTATGGGGCATGTTGGGACTATTACCCCCGGTAGACTGATCCAAATCAAAAGTAACTCTGGGAAGTGGTGTGGAGGTGGCTAACAACCCTTGAGCCCCACTCATCCCAGCTAAATGCGCCACCGCCTGTTTACTTATCTCTATAACATCGCCCTGGTGGGCAGCAGCTGCTTTATTAATATTCTCCTGAGTTTCTCTTACCATATCCTGAATAGCATCAGTGAAAAACTGATCCGAGACAGCTTCCGGAGGTTCGGGTAATGGTTCGTCATACTTGTTAATGGGAACTACAGTCCAGTACTGACCAGAATGTGGGTCAACATGGTCGGAGTCTAATAGCAAGACTGTTTCTTTATCCGCAAATTCACAAAGGATTCCCGATGGGATAACCACATCAATGGGTTCAAATTTAGTTACCTTGCCAAGTAATTGAAAAACCTCTGATAGGTCATTATGGTTCGTCTGTGGATCGACATTCTTTAAGATAACTGAACGTTCGCTGTCAAATTTATATTGCTTGCATAACTCCATGTTTTGTTCTAAAATGATTTCTTCGTGCCTTGAACCAACAGAAGATTATTTCACAACCACACAGCCCCACGTTGGGCGCCAGAAATTCTATGTAACCCTTCATTGATACAAGTAGAATTTACCTCAGGGTCAGATATGATATTATAAGACTGTGTGGTTGTGAAATCAATCAAGCAGACACAAGACGGTTCAATTTTATATAACTGTATTGTATTTAAAAACCTAGGCGTAGAAATCGACAATATTTGCCATCATTAAGATCACTCAATTACCCGATACATATTAGTAAGTACAGACATGAACTTCACAACAGTATTCGCAGCTGCAACCCCAGTTGTGCACAACTCCCCAAAGGAACAAAACAACAAACGGTAAAACCTTTCTTTGGCCGGGGCCCGTAACTGGAACAGTCCTATGCTAAAATCCCGGAAACACTTCGGGCTTACAGTTCCCAAGTTCACCCATGGCGGGCGATACTCTGTCGAAGATGGCTGGTCTCTTCACGATGCGGAGCGCTCTTCATTCCCGTCCAAGGAGTGAATGGCGGGATGGTCTGATATAGAAAAGGAACCGCTCAGCTCTTGCTCACAGTCAGAATGCACTAGACTGCCAGCTGGCGGGATATGCTACGATGAAAACCCGCCCACGCCTGACCTTATCGTTGACCTTTTCCTTCCCGCCTTTTACTAGGGCCGTACCAACTAAGCAGACAATTGGACCGAACCACTTCCATAGAATAGGGGGGTTACAATAACAAGTATGTTTTCCCGCTGTGTCGCTAATCCGAATATCTCTCTCCCCCTCCCTGGAACTGCGGTTTGGATGGGAATATTGTTTTGGCATAAAAGCCACAAAGCACTAACAAACATCGCTCCAAAGGACGGATTTGAGCTCTGGACAGCGTCAGGTATTTTTATTTGTATGCATATGTTGAGCACTTTATTGAAGCAGCGTATGTAGGCTATATGAGTTTGTGAAAACACTGCTTAGTTTCTGATTGTTTGGTTGTCTGTTCAGATTGATCAACATTTACATGCAGGGTTGGGAGGGTTACTTTGTAAATGTAATTAGTGCCTGAATACTGATTACACGGCTCTGAAAGTAATCAGATACGAATACAGTTACATGTCTCAAAAAAGTAACGTATTCAGATTACTTTTAGAATACTTTTGGAATACTTACTTTTTCCATCACAGATGGGTATGTTTTGGGGTACAGGAGACATTTGGAAGCTGTTATATAGCCAAAGGTGGTGCTACTTAGTACTAAAAGGGTGCTCAAACTTTTGCACAAGCCATGTTCACTTTTTTATTTGATCAGTAATACATTTAAATAGTTATTATGCATTACACTTTGAAAAAGGATGTCATGTTCAACTTTCCACTGTGTAGAGGTCAGGTCAGCTTCTGTTCATTTAATAATAAATACTAATACATTTGAGATGTCAATTTAGCTAAATATATGCAACATTGTATCTGCATTTTTGTTTTAGTCATCATCATTAACATGTTATGGAATTAGAATGGACAGATTAAAAATTAATCATAATAAAAAGCGAGGGAAACTGAAAGGCAAGTTCTTTTACTGTTTTAATGGCTCATGATGAGCATAACTCAAACATCTGAAACAATGTAATAACTTTTGAAACTTTTTTGGCACTGGAATAACAGCGACTTGTGAGGGATATGTGAGGGATATGGCTTAGAAAAGTGCCAGTGTTGGCGGGCTGTGTAGCGGCGAATGCTCGGCAGTGCATAACGTAACTGACGTATAGTAGGGTACAATTGGCTACCAAATAGGGAGGAAACTGGGAAAAATTAAAAATAAAATAAAAATAAAATGTCATCGTTTCAACAATAAAGAAAGCAGTATAAAATTAGCAGAGCAGTTATTGCGATGCCTCAAACCGTAGGCTAAGGTCAGGTAACAGCAAATTACTGCAGAACTGTGTTCATTAAGCTGAAGGTTAGCTAACGTTGACTTACTCCAAGTGCTTTTTAAGATTCGAAGTCGAGTCCTTTGATGCCGACAGCATCTTTATTCCTGGAAGACACACAAGGTACACTGGACCGACAGATTTTTCCCATGGTCTTCTTGGTCTTCTTGTTTAAACTGGAAATGGTGTCGATAACGCCACGAACTGAAAGCTGACTTTTCTTGTCGCTGTCAATGTTTCTCTAGTGTAGGCGCGCTCTTTCTTTTTAAAACGGATTTTTTTGGTTCTGTGCAGCGGCGGTAGTTTTCGTGAGCTGTGTGATGTGAGAATTAGGCATGTAGCATGTAGGCGTGAGAATTTCATGCTGTAGCTTTAGTAATGAATATCAGCTCATTAATGTTTGTAAGGAAAACTTTCCACCAAGAATTCCAATAAGTATTCCAAAATGTATTCACTTCAGGTTTATTAAAGTAACTGTATTCAGATTACTCGTTTTTCAAATATAACGCGAGCTGAATACAGTTACTTGATTTTTGTATTCTGATTACGTAACAATCTTACATGTATTCGTTACAACCCAACCCTGTTTACATGGTTGGTTTTATGTTACTCAGGCCTAAGATCTTGGGCTTTTTTTACTTTTTGAGGCCTCGAGTTCAATTTGGATTGTGGAACATTGATACTCCATACTGTCATATAATATGACATCTATGATTCCTATAAGTGATTGTGCATATTTACTGCTAAACATATTCCTTTACTATTTTGTTTTTGTATGGTTTGATGAATGTGTCTGAACTGAATGTGATCTATAATCAAAACATGGCTCAAGTGAACTGAGGAAGCAGACGTTTGCCGCTTTTAAAGTAGCCCACAGGAGCACTAATTACAGCGTTTTCGCTCAATTTAAATCTATGATCAGTAGGCTGCAAAAAAAGCTTGCTTAAGCCTGTTCATTTGGCGTTTTTACTTTGTTCAAAACTGCTACTGGTGATTATCGAAATGTGTAATCGATCATCTCGACTGCCTGCCCCATGCTTTGGGGGATCTATTTGTTAGGGATGTGGAACGAACGATTTGTCTCTTTGTAGCCTACATGACTCTTAATTCAGATTTTTAAGCGGGCTCACTTGTGAACGTTAAATAATACGATCGTGTTTTTGTGAGAATTTAAACTTAATTTAAAACACGTATGCACATTCAGATCATCTGTAGATTGAAATGTATTCGTTTCCGCCTCCTTTATTTCA
>JAINUG010001957.1:0-15210 GCA_029706075.1 Aldrovandia affinis | reverse complement strand
CCAATTGTTGAAAATCGGCCTGATATTTACAAAAGAGGTAGAGGGTACTCCACAACAGAACAACATCACTTCATTTTAGAAAGGGTTTGTCATTTTAAGGCTATAGCCGTACTTGTACCATATACATTTTTCTAAAAATGAGGTGATGTATTTGTATTCTTTTATTGTTTAGTGGCACCTTTGGATCAGTCATCCAGCAGTGGACTTTGAGGCTTTTATGGTCTAAAATGCAGAGGCAACAGATTGCTAAGCCATTAACCCTTTACCTGACATACTGTGAAAAAAACTAAAGAAATAAATAGTTGTTTGCTCATTTTTATTCCTTAATAATAAATAATAACAACAAGTTATGTTTTTCTTTTTTTACATAACTCAACCGAGTGGTATCGTAAAATCATTATAATACTTATTTGGTTCTACGTTGAAACTTGACACTTATTTTCAGAATTCACTAGTTATTTGCTGTCTGAACTGTGACTGAAAAGCACTGCTTAGAATGTGTGTATGTGTGTGACTGTGTGTGTGTGTGTGTGTGTCTGTGTGTGCGTGACTGTGTGTGTGTGTGTGTGTGTGAGTGTGTGTGTGTGGGTGTGTGTGAGAGTGGGTGTTATGAGGTCCTGGGAGTTTTCCCTGACATCCTGCCATCCTTATGAGCTGTTTATATTTTCCTTGCTGTCTGAATGAGAGAGCCGTATCAGGATGCTGATTGGTCGCTGCTCTCTCCAATCAGTAGTGGAGCCTCGTTAACGAGGATGCGATGCACCTGTGGGGACTGGCCTAGCCAGTACATAAGTGCTTCGTAAACAGAGTTCGGGGAATGTCTGTTGAAGTAAGAAGTGTGAGAAGTCGAACTAGCAGACATCCTTAGACGGAAAAACCGTGTTTAAACACTCAAAATCTCTCTCTTTAATCTATGGTTTCTTTAGTCTGTCTTTTACCTTAAAGCAAACTTTATTTCTGTTCTAAGCTGTAAAGCTTTCCAGTGGGTAGTGTCAAACGGCACTGCCTTTTTCAGAACCCTTTTCTTTTTGTTGAAGTTCGCTTTGTCTCAGTTTGGTTTTTCTATGTTAGTTCCTCTGAGCGACGATTTTATGTTGGGAACGTAACAAAGTGGTGTTTCCGCCTCGGTTTCTTTGTTTAAATCGCCCGGTTTGGGTTGATAGTCGCTCTGTTTACTTACACTCCTGAGGAGTTTTAGCCACTCGCAACCAAGTGAAACTAAACTGAAAAGGGAAAGAAAAAATATATATATTTTGCTGTTGCACAAACAAGTTACGATCGCATTAAGTTTGCACCTCACAAACGACACCAAAACACTGATTTTATTTCTGTCATCTACACTAGCCGAAAGTTAAAGTCATGGCGGCGAAATATGTGTTTGATATACAGGAATTCAGTGATTCACCTAGTTGGGACGAGATAAAAAAATGTAGAAAGGCGGATCTGACTGAAATAGCAGAAAAATATAGAGAAAAAGAAAAAGAACGTGCTGAAAGAGAAAAAGAACGTCGGTATGAATTAGAACGAAGAAAGTTAGAAATGGAACGGGAGCGTGAGCGCGAGCAGCATGCAATTCAGTTAAAAGAAATAGAAAAAGCTGAAAAGATAGAACTGGCACAACTCCAAAATCATTCTCCTGCCCGTGCGCACTCATCTGAGTTTGACTTAGGTCGTAATAGCAGACTCATACCACCTTTTAATGAAAAGATGTAGACGATATTTTACCTTGTTTGAGCGAATTGCCATCTCATTAAAATGGCCGACCGATGTTTGGTCATTGCTCCTCCAAAGCGTTCTTGTCGGGAAAGCACAGAAAATATAAACAGCTCATAAGGATGGCAGGATGTCAGGGAAAACTCCCAGGACCTCATAACACCTCCCCCCTAAAGACAACAAATATGCCCGGATGTTGTTGAATTAAAGGTCTCTCTTTTAACACAAACTCAACACAAAATAAGACTCCCATAAAATGTATAATTGAAATAAGTCGCCTATGGCGATCACACCGCGCTCTCCACTATATTTTTTTTTTTTACATTTTTATATGGATAAACAAAAACATCCAGCGGTGTAAACGGGAGGAACCATAATTTCTTTTTTTTAACTAAAGGAGGTATATACAAAATAACCTCTGCATGAATAATTCAAAAACACAAACAAACCCAGGACCCCTCACACCGATCCTAGGCAGACAAACACATAGAATATCAAGACTCCTAGGATCTCTCACACCGATCCCAGGCAGACAAACACATACAACGCCATCCAGCTCACACCAGGATGACACACCAGAGCAACGCACCAGGTCCTGCTCACAGCAGTGTACCAAACCTGACTTGAATTCTTATGCTCTAGACAGAGCATCTGCCACTATATTGTCCCTCCCTCTGACGTGTCGAATTTCAAGGTTAAAAGCTTGTAACAAGAGGCTCCACCTCATCAACCGTTGATTTGCGTTCCGCATGCGGTGTAAAAACACAAGCGGGTTGTGGTCTGTATATACCATAACCGGGACGGAGGAGGATCCAACGTATATCTCAAAATGCTGCAACGCAAGGAAATTGTGGAAGTGTTGAACTTCTTTGAAAAATAACAAAGAGGATGTTCAACCCCATCAGAGGATTCTTGAAGAAGGACGGCACCTGCACCATAGTCACTTGCGTCAACAGCAATTCGGAAGGGATGCGAAAAATCAGGGGCAGACAAAACAGGAGCGTGTGAGAGGAGTGTTTTGATCTGGCTAAATGCTGCCTGACACTCCTCAGTCCAAACAAAATCGACCTTAGGGCTGAGGAGGTCTGTTAAGGGAGCAGCGATGGAAGAGAAGTTCCTGCAAAAACCCCTATAATACCCCACCATGCCGAGGAAGCGTCTCAATTCCTTTCGGCTGTCTGGAACAGGATATTTAGTAATTGCTTCCACCTTAGCCTCCACAGGACGCACCTGTCCCCCCCCTACAACTTTGCCAAGATAGGTAACCGTGGCTTTTCCGAACTCGCACTTGGCGAGATTGATGGTGAGGTTGGCGGCAGTTAACCTATCAAAAAGTGCAGAGAGTTGCCTTACATGTTCTGGCCACGTAGCACTGTACACCACAATATCGTCTAAATAAGCCTCAGAACCGACAAACCTGCTAAGACACGGTTTACAAGCCTCTGAAAAGTGGCGGAGCATTTCGTAATCCGGAATGGCATGACGGAATACTGCAGAAAAGCATCTGGAGTAACAAATGCAGAGATCTCTGGCTCGGGTGGACAACGGGACCTGCCAATATCCGCGTAACAAATCAATGGTACTAACGAAGGTAGCAGCCCCCACTCGATCAACGCAGTCTTCCATCCGAGGCAGAGGATAACTGTCAGGTTTTGTTACAGAATTTAGTCTACGGTAATCCGTACAGAAACGCAAAGTACCATCCGGTTTACCAACTAATAAACAGGGTGAACTCCACGGACTTGAACTGTGCTCAGCGATGTTATGGTCTAACATGTACTTAACCTCAGCTCGTAAATGTTCACGTTTAGCTGGGTTTACGCGATATGCATGTTGTTTAATTGGCACGGCATCACCAACATCAATGTCGTGCTCAATTAAGGAGGTTCGGCTAGGCACATCAGAGAATAAAATGCTATATGAATCAATGAGACTAATGATATCAGCCTTTTCTGCTACGGTCAGCTGTGAAAGATGGTCAGAAAGGCAGGCTAGCATTTCAGAATTTCGCAACTGCCCTTCCACTAAACTCCGAGAAGGCACGACTCAAGCCGTCCCCCATCTCCCTCCGAGGCAACAACTGACTTCTCCATCACAGGAGGAGAGGAGCAAGACAACACTGGCCTTATTTGAGGTGAAGCATCACAGTTGTGATAAGCCTTCAACATGTTTACATGGCACAGCCTTGTTTTCTTTCTGCGCTCCGGTGTGGTGATAACATAGTCAAGATCACCGACCCTTTTCTTTATGGCATAAGGGCCTGAGAAGCGAGCGTGCAATGGTGACCCCTGAACAGGCAGCAGAACCAAGACTTGATCACCCACATCGAAAGTGCGACTACGTGCCTTCCGATCATACCAGACCTTCATTCTTGTTTGCGCCTTCTCCAAATTCTTACTGGCGCATTCACAGGCGCGGTGTAGCCTGTGTCGAAAAGCGCTAACGTGCTCCAACAGATTTGGTGTAGAGGAGAGGAGTCGGTCTGTAACATCCTCTCTCTAAGCAAACTCATAGGCCTCTCACATGATGTCCAAACACGAGTTTGTTTGGGCTAAAAACCGAGAGACTCCTGAACCACCTCCCGTGCTGCAAACAGAACAAGAGGGACGCCTTCGTCCCAATCCCTCTCAAACTCAAGGCAGTAAGCTCATAACATAGACTTCAGAGTCTGGTGAAATCTCTCTAGAGCACCTTGAGACTCAGGGTGATATGCACTAGAGGGGCAATGAGTGATACCCAACTGCTGTAGCACTTGCTTAAAGACATTGGACATAAAGTTCGAGCCCTGATCTGATTGAACTGTTCCGAGGGAGTCCAAAAGTTGAGAAAAATGTCACAAGAGCCTTAACAACACTGGGAGCTGTGATTCTCCTCAGTGGGATAGCCTCAGGGAAACGAGTGGCAGCGCATATGATGGTTAAAAGGTATTGGTTACCACTCTTTGTTCTCGTCAAAGGACCAACACAATCCACTAAAACCCTGCTGAAAGGTTCGCCGAACGCAGGTATAGGTTGCAAAGGAGCAACCGCACATTTTGGTTAGGCTTTCCTGTCAGCTGGCAAACATGACAGGATTTGCAGTGAGCAACAACATCCTGTTTCAGACCAGGCCAGAAGAAATTTAGTAATATACGATTATGTGTCTTGCTAATCCCAAGATGGCCTGCCATATTACCATCATGAGCTAATCTCAGTATCTCTTGTCGCAGTGCAACAGGAACGACGATCTGAGACACACTGGGCCAGCCATCCTGCCCAGAAGTGGCATGAGGCACCCATTTCCTCATCAAAACGCCATCTTTTACAAAGTAACCCACAGTAATTTCATCAAACTCCTCCTCTGGGCGACATTCCGCAAAGAGAGGGGAGAGAGAAGCATCTTTTTCTTGTTCAGCAATCAGCTGCTTCCTAGACATCGAAGTGTCAACTGTAGGAAGCCTCTCTTTTCACAGAGCCCACCAACTCGCTCACTTTTGGGGCTTCAACCAGAGAGGTTAATTCAGGAGGTTTACCAAGGTCTGGATCGCTCATAAACGTCTCAGACAAATCAAGTGTAAACGCAACTGGATCGCTTACAACCTCCTCGACATCAGACTTGCTCAACAGTTTTCATAAGCATAGCCCGTAACAGCACATGCTGGGAACACATTAGGTATTTCTCTAATAACCTATTATGTTCCTCCACTCTGGGCACCTTACTAACAACAGGATTTGGCACGACCTTTCCACCAGCCAAATCGTTGCCCAGGATGAATGAGACCCCCTTCATTGGCAGACTAGGCTCACTCCAACAACCACGGACCCGAAATGAGATCAGACTCGAGCTTCACTTTATATAAAGGAACTTCCATGCAGCCCATCGTCACACTTGAACCAGCACACTGTCACCAGTGGCCGAAATGTCAGACAAGGGTAAAATCCTCCAACAAAAGTGACTGACTACTGCCAGTGTCACGCAAGACCGACACGTGTTGCTTAACAGCATCACTACCCTGCAGAGACACAAACCCGTCTGAAATAAAGGGTTCATAAGAATCTGATCCACTAAAATCTTGCCTAAGAGATACTTTCTTTTCAGCCAGGGGTTAACTGGCCGATTTAACACTGTGAAACCCACAGGTTTCCTCTCTTTCTCTTTCTTTTTTCTGTTTCAATGTTGACACTGAGCAAGGATATGACCCTTCAAACGGCAGTAACGACAAACTAATTGAGTCATAGGACCAGCTTTCTGTCCGTTTTTGTCTTTGAACCTTGGCAAAAGTGATTGATATCGGTCTCTGGGAGGTGAATTATGTGACCTCTCTGAAGAATGTCTTGTGTATGGGTGTGGGTTTTCTGTCTTGCTAGTGAATGTGGTTTTATGAGTCAGCACAAACTCATCAGCCAGAACGGCAGCTTTTTCTAAAGTGAGATCTCGATGTTCATTAATGTAGGTTGCCACTCTTTCAGGTAGGCAATCTTTGAACTGTTCAAGCAGTATGAGTGTTTTCATACTCTCAATTTCTGTGACAGCTTGAGAAGCACACCAACGGTCAAACAGACGTGCCTGTTCCCTTGCAAATTCAACATGGTTCTGTGACTCTGTTTTTCGCAATTTACGGAACTGTTGTCTGTAGGCTTCTGGGACTAACTCATATGCACGAAGGATAGCTTCTTTTACCATTTTATAATCTGCACTCTGAACAGACGTTAAAGCTGCATATACCTTCTGTGCTTTCCCGACAAGAACGCTTTGGAGGAGCAATGACCAAACATCGGTCGGCCATTTTAATGAGATGGCAATTCGCTCAAACAAGGTAAAATATACGTCTACATCTTTTTCATTAAAAGGTGGTATGAGTCTGCTGTTACGACCTAAGTCAAACTCAGATGAGTGCGCACGGGCAGGAGACTGATTTTGGAGTTGTGCCAGTTCTATCTTTTCAGCTTTTTCTATTTCTTTTAACTGAATTGCATGCTGCTCGCGCTCACGCTCCCGTTCCATTTCTAACTTTCTTTGTTCTAATTCATACCGACGTTCATTTTCTCTTTCAGCACGTTCTTTTTCTCTTTCAGCAGCCGCTAATTGTTCAGCTGCCAATTTTAGCTCCAGCTCATGCACACGTAATTTGGGCGAGCTGGGAGGTGAAATTGTTCCAGGTGATGTTACGATTTTCAGTTCTTCCTCCTCATCAGGGAGAATTGACGTTTCTACCAATGCAGCCGAGAGCACGTTAAAAATGTCTTTCTTTGTACTGGCGGAGGTGACTTGAATGTTATATTTTTCTGCTATTTCAATCAGATCCGCCTTTCTACATTTTTTTATCTCGTCCCAACTAGGTGAATCACTGAATTCCTGTATATCAAACACATATTTCGCCGCCATGACTTTAACTTTCGGCTAGTGTAGATGACAGAAATAAAATCAGTGTTTTGGTGTCGTTTGTGAGGTGCAAACTTAATGCGATCGTAAATTTGTTTGTGCAACAGCAAAATATATATTTTTTTTTCTTTCCTTTTCAGTTTAGTTTCACTTGGTTGCGAGTGGCTAAAACTCCTCAGGAGTGTAAGTAAACAGAGCGACTATCAACCCAAACCGGGCGATTTAAACAAAGAAACCGGGCGGAAACACCACTTTGTTACGTTCCCAACATAAAATCGTCGCTCAAGAGGGAACTAACATAGAAAAACCAAACTGAACCAAACGAACTTCAACAAAAAGAAAAGGGTTCTGAAAAAGGCAGTGCCGTTTTGACACTACCCACTGGAAAGCTTTACAGCTTAGAACAGAAATAAAGTTTGCTTTAAGGTAAAAGACAGACTAAAGAAACCATAGATTAAAGAGAGAGATTTTGAGTGTTTAAACACGGTTTTTCCGTCTAAGGATGTCTGCTAGTTCGACTTCTCACACTTCTTACTTCAACAGACATTCCCCGAACTCTGTTACGAAGCACTTATGTACTGGCTAGGCCAGTCCCCCACAGGTGCATCGCATCCTCGTTAACGAGGCTCCACTACTGATTGGAGAGAGCAGCGACCAATCAGCATCCTGATACGGCTCTCTCATTCAGACAGCAAGGAAAATATAAACAGCTCATAAGGATGGCAGGATGTCAGGGAAAACTCCCAGGACCTCATAACAAAGGGGCAGTTCTGAGGTAGTCCGGGAGGGAGTTCCAGAGACGAGGGGAAAAAGAGCAGAAGGCTCGGTCTCCCATTGTCCGTAGACGAGTAGGGGGGACGTGGAGCAGAGTGGAATGGCTAGAGCGGAGGGAGCGTGAGGGTTTGTGGGTGGTGATGAGATCACTGAGGTAGCTGGGGCTTTGTCCATTTAAGGCTTTGTAGGTCAGGAGGAGGACTTGAACTGGATCCTGTAGTGGACTGGGAGCCAGTGGAGTTGGGGCGAGTATGGGGGTTATGTGGGCTGACTTTTTTGTACCTTTTTTGTAACTGAGAGACCGGAGAGAAGTGCATTGCCATAATCAATTCGGGAGAAGATTAGTGCATTGACCAGTTTTTTGGTGTCGTCTTGTGCGAGGGATGGCTTCAGTCTGGCTGATATTTTTGAGGTGAAAGAAGTAAATCTTGCAGATGTGGTTGATATGGGCTTGGAATGAGAGTGTGGAGTCAAGCTTAACTCCAAGGTTGGTGACAACAGAGGATAGGGGAATGAGTTGGCCACCGAGGGAGGGACCAATGCTGCCAACGTTGGCGAGCTGTTTGGCGGTGCCGATCAGAATTGCCTCCGTCTTGCTGCTGTTGAGCTGGAGGAAGTTGTTAGACATCCAAGAGCGGATGTCCTCCAGGCAGGTGTTGAGGGTGGAGATTGTGTTGGTGGGATTGGGTTGCGTTTTGATGTAGACCTGGGTGTCATCAGCATAGCAGTGGAAGTTGATGTTGTGTTGTCTGATGATACATCCAAGGGAGTAAGTAGATTAAAAACAGAATGGGCCCCAGCACTGACCCTGTGGGACACCGCATGTCACTGCAGTGTCATCGGACCTGGAGCCCTCCAGTGACACGTGATAACTCCGGTTGGTGAGGTAGGAGCTGAACCACTTCAGGGCTGTGTCCGTGACCATGGTGTAGGTCTCGAGGCGGTGGAGGAGGATGTTGTGGTCCACGGTGTCAAATGCAGCGCTCAGATCGAGTAGGACCAGGATACTGGGTGACCCGGAGTCGGCTGCCATCAGCAGGTCGTTGACGACCTTTATCAAGGCTGTTTCCGTGCTGTGTGCGGGCCGGAAACCGGATTGGAGGACTTCATAAAGATTATTTTCTGAGAGAT
Organism: Aldrovandia affinis; assembly: GCA_029706075.1. NCBI lineage: Eukaryota > Metazoa > Chordata > Actinopteri > Notacanthiformes > Halosauridae > Aldrovandia > Aldrovandia affinis. The sequence continues at coordinate 6,231 of JAINUG010001957.1, read as the reverse complement.
GTGACTGGAGTTGTGAGGCCACGACTTTCTCAAGAACTTTGGCGAGGAACGGGAGGTTGGAGATTGGTCTGTAATTGGACAGGAGTTCTCGGTCCAGATTTGGTTTCTTTAAGAGTGGGGTGACAGCCGCTGTTTTGAAAAGAATGGGCACCTCTCCACTCTGAAGTGATTTGTTGATGAGTGTAGTGAGGAATTGAACCAGGGTTGGTGAGCAGGCTTTCAACAGGGGAGTGGGTATGGGGTCAAGGGAGCAGCTAGTGGGCTTGGATTTGGTTATGATGTCCAGAAGTGCAGGTGGTGTAACCTCTGTGAAGCTGCACAGGGTGGAGCCATTGAAGAAGGGGGGCAGATGGGCGGGGTCGCAGCTGCTATGAAGGGTACAATGTTGGCTCTGATATCTTCGACCTTGGTCTTAAAGAAAACAGAGAATCGATTGCACAGTTCTGGAGAGGCAGCTGGGGAGCCTGAGTTACATTTTACATTTTACATTTTAAGCATTTAGCAGACGCTCTTATCCAGAGCGACTTACAAGATGTGCATTAATACAAGGTGAGAACAATCAAAGTTAGCGTACAAGATCAGTGCAGTAAAACGGCAAAAGACATCATTGCAGGCATCTGCGTATCATACCTGTAACATTGGGAGTTGGTGGGGTTGAGAAGCCGGTTGATGGTGGAGAATAGGGTTCTGGGATTGCCTTTGCCATTGTCAATTATTGTAGAGTAGTAATATGAGCGGGCAGCTTTTAGGACAGCAGCGTACGCAGTTTGGTGTTCTCTGAAGGCCAGTAGATGGACAGTGAGAGCATCTTTCCTCCATAACCTCTCCAGCTGGCGGCCGCGGGTCTTCATGAGGCGCAGGTCGTCATTGAACCAGGGAGAGGAGCGCTGGAAGGTGGCTTTCCTTATTTGTTCAGGGGCAAGGGTGTTGAGGGAGGTGGTCAGGGTGGTATTGTAGAGGTTGATCATTTCAGCAGGGGAGAGTGAACTGAAATCAGTTGAGAGGGTGGGCATTATGGATTCAAGGAAAAGGCGAGTGTCCAGATTGCGCAGGTTGCGGTACTTTATGACCTTCTCGATGGGGGGAGGGTGGTTGGAGGATGGGATTGCCAGTGATAGAGAAACAGCCTTATGGTCGGAGACTCCAAACTCAAAGATGTTTAGGTCAGAGGCAGGTACATCTCCAGTGATGATGAGGTCCAGTGTGTGGCCACATTTGTGGGTGGGGCCATTCACATGTTGTGTGAGGTTTAATGAGTCCAGGTGGGTCAGGAAGTCAGCAGCCATGGAACAGTTAGGGGAATCCACATGTATGTTAAAATCACCCAATATCACAATATTGGAGAGAGTGGGACATACTGAGGTAAGAAAGTTAAAAAACTCTGGGATGAAGGATGAGTTGGATTTTGGAGGGCGGTAAACCAGTATAACCGTTAGAGATTTAGGTGGATAACATTTAAAAGCGAGGCACTCAAAGGACTGGGTTTCAGGAACAGTCAGTGGTTGGAGGAGTATAGAGTCCTTGTACAGGACAGCAATGCCACCACCGCGGCCACGAGCACAAGCTTTTTCAAAGTAATTATATCCCGGTGGAGATGCCTCGTTTAGGTGGAAAAAATCGCCCTCTTTATGCCAGGTTTCGGTTAAAAATATCAGGTCAGAGCCATTGTCAATAATAAACTCATGCATCAGAGTGGACTTATTGGTTAGAGACTGGGTGTTAAAAAGTACAATGCGAGCGGGGTTTGCGGAGGGAGCCATAATGTTACATTTTTGCAAAGGCTGCTGTAGTCTGCAGCCCGAGGCAAATGCTGCGCGCGTCTGTGCGACGTTATGGAGTTGATATTATTATTGCAACTCGGGTTATAGTTGTAGCCTCGGCCAGAGCCCCTATGCATATACTTTTTATGGTAGGAGTTCCCCTCTACGTAGCGGTTTATGCGCCGGGAGGCGGAATGCTCTCTCCAGAAGGTAACCATGATAGATTAAAATGAGCAGACTGACCGTGGTTGAAGGAGTCCTACTGGTTCCGAGTCTCCGACATGTGTTGTAGATCTGTCTGGGTCCGCTAGGATGGTATCTGCGGGCCGCGGAGGGACTGAGAATCCAGCGGCAGTGACAGAGGGTGGGGAGCTCAATCAAGCAGGGGAGTGGTAGGTAGATTCAGGTGAACGCCGTCAGCAGCCATCCATAAAAAGTTTGGCATTAAAATCAGGATAATCCGTCATAATAAGTGCAGAAAATAAAATAAATGAAGGACTAATAAAATTTGTGTATAATCCTGACGAGATCAAAGGTAAGATTTATAAAACATAGAAGACAAAATCACGCAACAAACAATTTCCGCCGCCAGCAGCCATCCATGAAAAGTTTGGCATTAAAATCAGAATAATCCGTCGTAGTACGTGCAAAAAGACAATAAATAAAGGACCAATAAAATTTGCGTATAATCCTGACGAGATCAAAGGTAAAATGATAAAACATAGAAGATAAAATCACGCAACAAACAATTTTGCGGAGAGAAGCGGCAGCCAATTCGTGCCAGCGTACTCTCAGCCGGAGTTGTTAAACAAACCGCTGTCCTAATAGGGAGCCCCCAACATCCACTCCAGGTCCAAAAACTCAATTTCAATTTGTATTTATTGCACTACCTCCTCTGCCCTATAGGTGATGCCCTCTGCCCGCATTCATTTTTACATTACATTTTACATTTTAAGCATTTAGCAGATGCTCTTATTCAGAGCAACTTACACAGTTTACATTTCTTTACATTCAATCCATTTATACAGCTGGATATTTTTACTGAAGCAATTCAGGTTAAGTACCTTTAGCTCAAGGGTACAACGGCAGTGCCCCACCTGGGAATTGAACCTGCAACCTCTGAGTTATTCAGCTCCCTAACCGTTACACTACACTGCCAGCATTCTCCACCATATTGTAGTGCCACTTGGGGTGGGGTGACACTGAAATACCTTTTCAGAGGGCGTAGACAATTTAAGAATCCAGAGGAGGCAGTATTCAAAACAAAACGATAATTTTACTTAACTGACTTAACTTAAAAGAACACAAAAAATGAATGGGGTAATCGGGGAATCCAAACACATACAGTCCACAAGCCTTCTCTTCAGCGGCGCCGATTTATGTTTCTGCCCGTGGGTGCCGCGCAGCGTATGCTAGGTGGAGTTTGCTATCAAATCAATGTAAATTTGGCTCCGTGCATAATTTTCCCCGTGGGTGCTCGGCCTTCTCCGTGGGTGCTCGGGCCCCGGAGCACCCACGGGATCGGCGCCTATGCTTCTCTTGTTATCTTTGTCTATAATCCAATGTCATTATTCCAAGCCAGGTCCTCAAACAATCACTAGTCGGTACACGCACTGGGGTTTCAGACAATCCAAAACAAGTTTGAGTGGCTCGAATATAGCGCTGTGAGCAATGCTGCATTTTGTGAAATGCGTAGACATTTCCCTGACACCCACATGGAAAAGGCATTCATCAGCCATGGTTAGACTGGAAACACCTTTACCGGTCTTGTGTCCAACATCGGTCCAACAAAGCTTTCAGCTCCATTGCACTCACAAAGTATGAGGGCTACAAAGCAAGCCGTGAAACCCAGGGGACTGTAACTTAATCAGTTAATCCGCGATGCAATGGAAAAAATCACGACCACGTCAAAGTAGTTACTGACATCGTGATGTTTTGTGCAAAACCCCTCTACTCCATGTCACCCCTCTACTCTCCTCTCTGCACTGGCTCCCCATTGCAGCACGCATCAGATTCAAATCCCTGGTGCTGGCTTTTCAAGCGGCTAGAGCAGGGGTCGGCAACCTTTAAAACTCAAAGAGCCATTTGGACCCGGTTTCCACGGAAAAGAAAACACTGGGAGCCGCAAATACGTTTTGACATCTAAAATGAAGATAACACTGTATATATAGTTTTTTTTACCTTTACGCTTTGTATAAACAACTATATTGTGTTGCTTATGAAATCCATGAAGTGCTACAGAGAAAATGAAATTTTATTTATGTAATGAACACATTTTGAACATTTTGAACTCTTTAAAAAACATTTACAAAAAAAACACGCCGAGTTGAAGGTCTCTTTCAAATGAATTAAAAAGCTGAACTTAAATGATCCATGTAGCAAACAAAAAATGCCGTGAGCCGTCATCCTTATATCGCCTTTGTGCTTTCGGAGCGTGTAGCGTAGCCTTGACCTGAATTTAAAAAATAAATTTGAAAAAAGAGCACTATTTCACTGAACAATGAAAAATAAATATTTCCTGTGGTCCAGCAGAGTTCACATATCGGCAGAACAGCGCTATTTGTCCAATGTCACTTTTGTCTTTGGACTCATCACAGGCGATTGAGTACGCTGCAGCTGAATTGATGTCTTTAATTTGCTGTTTTGTGATATCTTTTGCCATTTTTATGGTTATGTCTTTGACAGACTTCGCAGAGAGGCATCTCTCTGATTTTCTGCACAATTTCACTCTTGTTTTTAAAGTCCGCGAATAGGTGTTCTGAAATCTTAATGAATGACTCTTTCATATATTCTCCGTCTGTGAACGGCTTCCCATGCCTGACTATTTCCTGAGCGGCCACAAAACTTGCATAGGTAGTTGAATTTGCAGACTTCATCCACTTCTTGAATAGATTTTTCCTCAGTTCAGCCTTCCGCATCAGTTCCGAAACAGCTTTTTTTCTCTCTTCTCGCTCCGGATATTTTTCAGCAAAGGCTGTGTGTTTATTTTGGAAATGTCTTGCGACATTGGACCTTTTATTGTTGGCCAGTTTCTCACCACAAATTAGGCATACTGGTAAGCCACTCTCGTCAGAGGTAAATGCAAATGAATCTGCCCAGGCATCATTAAATGTTCTATTTTCTTCAGATATTTTTATTTTCTTACATTTCTCCATACTTGGCCTACCTGGGGTTGAAAGTCTCGATAAATGCACGGGCGTTTTGGTGGGCATATACCGGCTTTCGGCGAGTGTGACGCAATTTTGAGCGACAAAAAATAATAAAATATTCTTTTATTTTAATATTTCAAGATCACAATAATCTTACAATTTAGAACTACAATAAAAAAAACGAACTAACACAAATAAAATACACTTCAATTGGATACTTATAATTTATTTTCCCAAGCCACGCGGGAGCCGCAGCATAAGGATTAAAGAGCCGCATGCGGCTCCGGAGCCGCGGGTTGCCGACCCCTGGCCTAGAGGAACTGCTCCCCCATGGGATTTATGGGATTTATTGTCTGTGTATAGGCCACTCGCTGTATGTTCTAAAATTAACACGGCTGTATGGGGTTTAATATACAGATTATTGTGTGATCAGTCCCCAAGGTTGTTTCCACATTAGGAAAAACTGCCTTTTCATATTGTGCACCCACAACATGGAACACCTTACAAAAGGTTCTCCAGCTAGAGGTGCTGGTACCACTTAGGGAGTTCAAGACCCTGGTTGCAGATGTCCTTAAGGAGGAGTGTAGATGTTTCCCATAGGCTGGATTCTTTAAGTATATATATAGGTGTCCTGGAAGATGTTTTAATGTATTGTATTGTCATACATGTGTCAATGTAACTTTTAAATGCTGTTCTGCTGCCTTTCTTGGCCAGGTCTCCCTTGAAAAAGAGATTGTATCTCAATGGGCTTTTTTCATGGTTAAATAAAGGTTAAATAAATTACAAATTTGCTTAAAGTCACGCAATCGACACATTCATGTTGCAAAATGTAGATTGCCTTTTATGAGTGGTTGTACTGAGAGTCGTGCTTGTGACTCAAGCTTTCGTACAGAGCTATCACACAAGTTTAGAGACAGATGTCGTTCAGGACTCAGTTTCAAGGAAATAGTTACAACAAGGCCCGCCCAATTTTAACCAAAAACAAAATTCTAGCTACGCCACAGGTATGAGTGTCTATCGCATACCTGTTTGGGGAATGTAACTCTTCCCGTTTAGTTACACCTTAGACAATGACACCTTACATCCAGTAATTTCACCCTATAGATGATAAAAAAAGAAGAACTTGTTTTTTCACTTGATCTTGTACTCATCTGTACAGTTGTCTCAGATTTTCCTGTGACTTTCTTGACTTTTTATAGATCTAGCACTGCTCGTGTAACCTCCACAAACTTACTTTAGAGTCGCTCTGGATAAGAATGGCAGAATTGAATGTCAAATTAAAAAATCTCAGGTAATACATCTACCTGCTTCTTTAATTATTA
>JAINUG010001956.1:0-15214 GCA_029706075.1 Aldrovandia affinis | reverse complement strand
AGTAGGTAGAGCGTGGTTCTGTGTGTCTCAGTAGGTAGAGCGTGGTTCTGTGTGGCTCAGTAGGTAGGCGTGGTTCTGTGTGGCTCAGTAGGTAGAGTGTGGTTCTGTGTGGCTCAGTAGGTAGAGCGTGGTTCTGTGTGTCTCAGTTGGTAGAGCGTGGTTCTGTGTGTCTCAGTCGGTAGAGTGTGGTTCTGTGTGGGTCAGTGGGTAGAGCGTGGTTCTGTGTGTCTCAAAGGCATATACAGTATTATATAGTTTTATCATTATTATTAAAACCAGAATCAGAGTAACCCAGAATAAGACAATATGCCACGAGAATATATATGGATATAAGTAAACAGTAATGTAACAGTAAGGTGGCACGGTGGTGCAGTGAGATGCTTTATACAAACTGCCCCTGATCTAGGATCAGTTTAGCCTTTTAGCTCATAATGGATATGGTTAGGATATGGACAGGGGAAACCTGATCCTAGATCAGCACTACTCATATAATGTACTGTATATGCCATTTAATATGAGATGCTTTATACGTACGGGCACTGATCTAGGATCAGTTTGGCCGTTCAGCTCATAATGGATATGGTTAGGATATGGACAGGGAAACCTGATCCTAGATCAGCACTCCTACTCTTAGAATCTTTGTGCATATATATGGGCCCTGTTCTTTTTACTGTGGCATTGTGCTATGAATGGTGGTGCAGTGGATAGCGCTGTCGCCTCACAGCAAGAAGGTCTCGGGTTCGAATCCAGGCCGGGGGCCTTTCTGTGTGGAGTTTGCATGTTCTCCCCAAGTCCGCGTGGGTTTCCTCCGGGTACTCCGGTTTCCTCCCACAGTCCAAAGACATGCACGTTAGGGGCTAACTGGAGAGTCTAAATTGCCTGTAGGTATGAGTGTGTGAGTGAATGGTGTGTGTGTGCCCTGCGATGGATTGGCGACCTGTCAACGGTGGATTCCTGCCTCTCGCCCCAATGCATGCTGGGATAGGCTACAGCCCCCATCCACAACCCTGACCAGGAATAAGCGAGGTAGAGCATGAATGATGAATGAATGATAATGTAAAAGTTAAAAGGCCTTTGTTTCTTCCACACATTTACTCCCAGTCCATCAAAGGGCTTATTAAAAGCATAAATACATCACACAGATGTGTGCTCTCTCGCGCGCACACACACACACACACATACTCACTCACACACTCACACACACACAAACTCACACACTCACTCACACACACACACACACACACACTCACTCTCACACATACACACACACACACACACACACTCACACTCACACACACACACACACACACTCACACACACACACACACACACACACACACACACACACTCACTCTCACACACACACACTCACACTCACACACACACACACTCTCACACACACACACACACACACACACACACACACACACTCTCACACACACACACACACTCACACTCACACACACACTCACACTCACACACACTCACACTCACTCTCACACACACACACACACACACACACTCACACACACACACACACACACACACACACACACTCTCACACACACACACACACTCACTCTTTCTCTCTCTCTCTCTCTCTCTCACTCTCACACACACACACACACACTCTCACACACACACACACACACACACACACACACTGACACGTACGCACACACACTCACACTGACACACACACACACTCACACTGACACGCATGCACCATAGATAAGAGCGTCTGATAAATACCTAAATGTAAATACAGCTTAGGTTGTGCGTTCAACCCCCACTGGGGAGGATGGGTTTGCATCTCCTCATGTTGATTTACACTACCGTTCAAAAGTTTGGGGTCACCTGCTGGAAACTATTTTATCTCATAATTGACAATGCTTTACACCGTATACATTTCTGTAAATACTTTAAAATGACAAAAAACACATGTAACAATGAACAAAATGAACATCAATCAATCAATCAATCTTTATTTTTGTATAGCGCCATTTACAAACAGGTTGTCACACAGAGCTTCACAATTGGCATTTTCCAGAGGGAATCAAAAACCAGAAAACCATTGGAGCCAATGTAGGAAACTGGAAAATTATTCCCTGACCCCTTAAAAGGCGGTCGAGATGAACTCCTGGAAATTGTGGGATACAGAGAAAAACAACACAAATAGTCCTTGAGGCTCATGTGGCTTAACAGACCACTGGAAGAGCATTCTAAGTGTAGGAGTGGGGTGGACCTCATCCCTCCAGATACCAGGGCAGGGCGGGGGATGGAACCAGCAGCTAGGGTCTGGGCCAGCGGCATCCGGCTAACACATGGCAGGGGTGGGGTTGACTCTGGGGCAGGTGAGCTCTGGGCAGGTGCCACGGGCCGGGGAGAAAAGAGGAAAGGTGCAATTATGACTATGATAAATATCACACCGGATCAGGGGGAAGAGTAGTGATAACACTTTTGCACCAGCAGAAGTAATCTAGGGCAGCATAACTAATTAGGTGAGTGGCAGAGGGAGCACGCAGCCATGAGGGCACTCAGAGACCATCCCACCACATCATCAGCAGTCCTGATAGGGGCGGATCATCACTTATGATTGGTGACAGTAAGGATAGCTCATTGCACCAGAAGGCTCTGTTGCTACGCCCCCTCCACATCTGCACCTAATGACTATAAGAGAGACTAAAGAGATGCGTTTTTAACCTAGACTTGAAAATTGAGACCGTGTCTGACTCCTTCACAGAGATGGAAGAACATCAAAGAAATGTTCAAGAAAATTATATTGAAAATGTAATCTTGGATTCCTCAAAATAGTGACCCTTTGGCGTGAGAATAGCCTCACAAACAGTGGCCATTCGGTTTATAAGTTTTAGCAGGAAATCACCCGACATGTTTTCCCAGCTATCCTGCAGCAATTCCCAGAGAAACTTGTGGGTTGCTTTGCTTTGACTCTTCCTTTCCAGTTTGTCCCATACAAGTTCTATGGGATTGAGGTCTGGACACTGGGCAGGCCAGGTCTTTAGTTTGAGTTGTCCTTCACATTCCTCCTTCACCAGATAGTTCTTGCACAACTTCAAGTTGTGTTTCCGGTCGTTATCTTGGTGAAGAATGAAGGAGTGCCCGATTAGCCATAGTCCTGATGGAAGGTGACCCCAAACTTTTGAACGGTAGTGTAAATGAATCAAAAACTGATTTTGGAATGATTTCCTGTCGATGTATCGTGATAAATCACACATGGAACAGGCCGATATTCTAAAATATGACTTGTGGCTCCAAAGGCCCAAAGCACAGCACATGGATTCTACACTGGATTGTGGGTAGTGTAGTCTCTCACACACACACAGAAGTTTGTAGTAATGTAATCTGTACAAAGATGCCTCCAGCCAGGGAACGCAATATCGTTTGTAAATATTTGTATATATTGTGGCAGCCCAAAGGGTTGCACCAGAAAATGGCTGCCTGGCCTCCAACACATGGCAGCCATTTTCACTACATTTCCCAGCAGACCACAGCAACACCTGAACGAAGTCAGGCAATGGGAGCTAACGACCAGCTGAAAGCCATTGCAAGGCCTATTTAAAGAGCTCGCTCCCAGAACCTATCGAGAGGAGTCGGAACGTGTGTGGGAAGGAGTTGCGGAGTGTTTGTGGAGTGTATTTGTAGAGAGAAAACTGTGAAGTCGTATGACCAGCCAGTGTTTTGGAAAGGATTTGGAGAGAGTGTTTGTTGGAGTGTTTTTGTGTTGGAAATTGGATTGCTGCTTTGGATTTTGGCGGGACTGGATTACGGAACTTGGACTTGGATTTGGAATTAGAACGGACATTGACAACGAGAAGGATTGCGGACTTTGTGTTTGTCTTCCCTGAAGACCCCACCCTGTGTTTTGTGTTTGTAAGTAATAGTTTAATAAATTATCATTTTGTTTTCAAACACTGCCTCCTCATTGTTGTTAAACTTGCCTACGCCCTCTGCAAGGTCCGTGAGTGTCGCCCAACCCCTGGGGACACCACAATATTATAAAAGAATATGTGGTCCACTGCATGACAGGTGAGGTAGAGACAGAGATGCACTTCCTCTTGAATTGTGAAAAATTCAATAACATTAGAATAGAATATTTTAACAAATTTGATTTATTAATCCCTAATTTTACCCAATTGGACAACAATAAAAAAATGCAAATTCTATTAGGAGAGGGGCATGGAGCACATTTAGCCGCCAAGTATGTGACAGCATGTCACAGCCTGAGGACAAACAGTGAGGAGAATGTCAATAAGAATATGTTGAAGAAACTGTCAATACATTGTTGTTGTTTATGTTGTGTTATTTGTCATGTTACTTTATTCACATGTTTGTTTGAATTGCTTTGGCAATATTGTAACCATACAGTCATGCCAATAAAGCATTTGAATTGAATTGAATTGAATTGAATTATTCACCAGACATCCCGTAGTGGGGTTTTTGATGAATTGGTATTCATTGGCCTCGAAGTGCTCATCTCCTAAAATGCAGAGTGCATTATCAAGGATTGTGGGTAGTGTAGTCTCTCACACACACAGAGAGGATTGTGGGTAGTGCAGTCTCTCACACACACAGAGAGGATTGTGGGTAGTGTAGTCTCTCACACACACAGAGAGGATTGTGGGTAGTGTAGTCTCTCACACACACAGAGAGGATTGTAGTAGTCTAGTCTCTCACACACACAGAGAGGATTGTAGTAGTGTAGTCTCTCACACACACAGAGAGGATTGTGGGTAGTGTAGTCTCTTACACACAGATAGAGGATTGTGGGTAGTGTAGTCTCTTACACACAGAGAGGATTGTAGTAGTGTAGTCTCTTACACACAGAGAGGATTGTGGGTAGTGTAGTCTCTTACACACACAGAGAGGATTGTAGTAGTGTAGTCTCTTACACACAGAGAGGATTGTGGGTAGTGTAGTCTCTTACACACACACAGAGGGATTGTAGTATTGTAGTCTCTCACACACACACAGAGGATTGTGGGTAGTGTAGTCTCTTACACACACAGAGAGGATTGTGGGTAGTGTAGTCTCTTACACACAGATAGAGGATTGTGGGTAGTGTAGTCTCTTACACACAGAGAGGATTGTAGTAGTGTAGTCTCTTACACACAGAGAGGATTGTGGGTAGTGTAGTCTCTTACACACACAGAGAGGATTGTAGTAGTGTAGTCTCTCACACACACACAGAGGATTGTGGGTAGTGTAGTCTCTTACACACACAGAGAGAGGATTGTAGTAGTGTAGTCACACACACACACAGAGAGGATTGTAGTAGTGTAGTCTCTCACACACACAGAGAGGATTGTGGGTAGTGTAGTCTCTTACACACAGATAGAGGATTGTGGGTAGTGTAGTCTCTTACACACAGAGAGGATTGTAGTAGTGTAGTCTCTTACACACACAGAGGATTGTGGGTAGTGTAGTCTCTTACACACAGAGAGGATTGTAGTAGTGTAGTCTCTTACACACAGAGAGGATTGTGGGTAGTGTAGTCTCTTACACACAGAGAGGATTGTGGGTAGTGTAGTCTCTCACACACAGAGAGGGATTGTAGTAGTCTAGTCTCTCACACACACAGAGAGGATTGTAGTAATGTAGTCTCTCACACACACAGAGAGGATTGTGGGTAGTGTAGTCTCTTACACACAGATAGAGGATTGTGGGTAGTGTAGTCTCTTACACACAGAGAGGATTGTAGTAGTGTAGTCTCTTACACACAGAGAGGATTGTGGGTAGTGTAGTCTCTTACACACAGAGAGGATTGTAGTAGTGTAGTCTCTTACACACAGAGAGGATTGTGGGTAGTGTAGTCTCTTACACACACACAGAGGATTGTAGTATTGTAGTCTCTCACACACACACAGAGGATTGTGGGTAGTGTAGTCTCTTACACACACAGAGAGGATTGTGGGTAGTGTAGTCTCTTACACACAGATAGAGGATTGTGGGTAGTGTAGTCTCTTACACACAGAGAGGATTGTAGTAGTGTAGTCTCTTACACACAGAGAGGATTGTGGGTAGTGTAGTCTCTTACACACACAGAGAGGATTGTAGTAGTGTAGTCTCTCACACACACACAGAGGATTGTGGGTAGTGTAGTCTCTTACACACACAGAGAGGATTGTAGTAGTGTAGTCACACACACACAGAGAGAGGATTGTAGTAGTGTAGTCTCTCACACACACAGAGAGGATTGTGGGTAGTGTAGTCTCTTACACACAGATAGAGGATTGTGGGTAGTGTAGTCTCTTACACACACAGAGGATTGTAGTAGTGTAGTCTCTTACACACAGAGAGGATTGTGGGTAGTGTAGTCTCTTACACACAGAGAGGATTGTGGGTAGTGTAGTCTTAGTTAGGAGATTTTTTTCTAGTGGTGTCAGGCGTAATACTCTGGGACCGTGCAGAGTTGGTTCTGCATGCAGCGAGTTTCGAACCGAGGATCTCGACACGACAAGAGAGCGATTTAGCTCGCCCGAGCTGAAGACTCAAGTGTCTAACTCCGGGAACTAGAGAGAGAGGAGGGGGAGAGAGAGGGGGGGGAGAGGGAGAGAGGAGGGGGAGAGAGGGAGGGGGGAGAGAGAGGGGGAGGGGGGAGAGAGAGGAGGAGGGGGGAGAGAGGGGGAGGGGGAGAGAGAGGGGAGGGGGAGAGAGGGAGGAGGGGGAGAGAGAGGGGGGAGGGGGAGAGAGAGGAGGAGGGGGAGAGAGAGAGGAGGGGGGAGAGGGAGGGGAGGGGGGAGAGAGGGAGAGAGACAGGGAGAGGGAAGGGGCGCGAGAGAGAGGGAGAGAGGGAGAGAGGGGGGAGAGGGGGATAGAGAGAGAGTGAGAGAAAGAAAACGGAATTATGTCATATATTATTATTATGTTATAATGGCTAAAAAGAAAAAAAAATGCACATATATGCTTCTTCGTCTGTACAAGTAAATTGTTATTCCATGTTCTATAAGATCATTTATAACTGTTATATATTAATAGAATAATATGTTGTTGTAGAACAGCAGAGTGGCGCAGTGGCAGCGTGCTGGGCCCATAACCATCTTCTGCTATAAATGTGAGTCTGTCCCTGTCAATCACCTTGAACCAGAACAATATGTCTATTACTGGTTGGCATGGTAATATACGTATATTTACCATTTACCCTGGTTCAGCTCAGGGACATTCTCTCTCTCTCCCTCCCCCTCTCTCTCTCTATGCCTGTCTCTCTCTCTCTCTCTCTCTCTCCCTCTGTCTCTCTCTCTCTCTCCCTCTCTCTCTCTCCCCCTCTCTCTCTCTATGCCTCTCCCTCTCTCTCTCCCCCTCTCTCTCCTCTCTCTCTCTCTCTCTCTCTCCCTCTCTCTCTCTCTCTCTCTCTCTCTCTCTCTCTCTCTCTATCTCTCTTTCTCCCTCTCCCCCTCTCCCTCTCTCTCTCTCCCTCTCTATCTCTCTCTCTCCCTCTCTCTCCCTCTCTATCTCTCTCTCTCCCTCTTTCTTTCTCTCTCATGTACCCTACAGACAGTTGGGGGCGCTGCACACAGACAGTAGGGGGCTGTAGAGGAGCACACAGACAGTAGGGGGCGCTGCACAACAAAAAAAAATTGTTACAAAAATTGAACAAAAAAAAATGATAAAACAAAATTGGGCAAAAAAATTGAACAAAAAAAAAAATTTGTGAAAAAATGAATACAAAAAAAAAATGATAAAAAAAAAAAATAGTCAAAAAAATGTCAAAAAAATTGAACAAAAAGAATTGTTACAAAAATTGAACAAAAAAAAAATAGTCAAAAAAATGCAAAAAAACATTTTGAACAACAAAAAAATTGTTACAAAAAAATTGGTTATAAAAAAATTGAACAAAAAAATTATTAAAAATAAGGAAAATGTTAACAATTAAAAGGTCACAGACAGTAGGGGCGCTGTAGAGGAGCACACAGACAGTAGGGGCGCTGCACACAGACAGTAGGGGGCTGTAGAGGAGCACACAGACAGTAGGGGCGCTGCACACAGACAGTAGGGGGCGCTGCACACAGACAGTAGGGGTGCTGCACACAGACAGTAGGGGGCGCTGTAGAGGAGCACACAGACAGTAGGGGGCTGTAGAGGAGCACACAGACAGTAGGGGGCGCTTCACACAGACAGTAGGGGCGCTGCACACAGACAGTAGGGGCGCTGTAGAGGAGCACACAGACAGTAGGGGGCGCTGTAGAGGAGCACACAGACAGTAGGGGCTGTAGAGGAGCACACAGACAGTAGGGGCGCTGTAGAGGAGCACACCGACAGTAGGGGCGCTGCACACAGACAGTAGGGGCGCTGCACACAGACAGTAGGGCGCTGCACACAGACAGTAGGGGGCTGTAGAGGAGCACACAGACAGTAGGGGGCGCTGCACACAGACAGTAGGGGCGCTGCACACAGACAGTAGAGGGCTGTAGAGGCGCACACAGACAGTAGAGGGCGCTGCACACAGACAGTAGGGGGCGCTGAACAAAAAAAAAAAATTTTTACAAAATTGAACAAAACAAAAAATAGTTTAAAAAAATGATTAAAAAAATTGTGCAAAAAAAAGAAAAAAATTGTGAAAAAAAGTATACAAAAAAAAGTTAAAAAAAAATGATTAAAAAAAAAAAATTGTAAAAAAGTCAAAAATTTTTTTTAGAAAAATTGTTTAAAAAATAATGCTAAAAAAATTTGAAAAAAAAAAAATTGTTACAAAAAAAGATTTTAAAAAATATTACAAAAAAATATTAATAAAAAAATGTTGAACAAAAAAATTGTGAAAAAAAAGTACAAAAAAAAAAGATAAAGAAATAATGATTAACCCCTGAGGTCGACGGGAGCGGCGCCTGCCCCAGCAGCAATAAAAGTATATTACTATTTCTAATTTCGCGATATTTTATCATACACACGCGACAAAAACATTGACAGAAACCTTAGAATCGCGACTTTCCGATTTGAGCACTGGCAAATCAAATGGGATTTTTTAAATTAGGTTAATTAGACCAAAAGTAAACCTTGTTTTTTACTCTGTTTTTACCTTTTAGTAACGTCCCCTTCTATTGACATGGTAACTAGGTGCGAGTTTCGGGGAGGTGTGGGGAGGGCGTGGGGCCATGTGTGAAACGCCAAGCGTAAACAACACAAACTGTCCCGACAATTTGAAGCAAGATTTTATACAGACATACAATTTTATTCAAGATGGAAAGATTTTCTGCGCTGCAGTGTTTGAGAGCATCGATGGAAAGCGACGAAGACAATAACTGACGAAGAGTAAGTAACTATATTTGATTTGCCATGTTATCAAATACTCGTATTCAATATATGAATTCCGTGTGAAATTGCAGCGTAAACAATGTCCCGACATTATATCGGATCTTGTCTGTGTTTACGGTTGCGAGCTGCCAGCAACAGACGGTGTATGCTGATATTTATTTGATTTACCATATTTTCAAATACTCGTGAAAATATATGAATTCAGCGTCTTGTGACGCTATACGAAAAAATCAGAATCATTGCGGACTGCTGCGAATAATTAACGGGAGGATATTTAACCAGCTGGCATTCTGTTTCGGCGCTTGGACATTATCTAGCTTAGCTTGATAATACCTATTGTGATTAATGTTTCTTGCCTCTCGAGAACTTGTTTGTGTGCTTATTGTGGTTTAGATTCCCAGCGTTTAGTTTATTCCGAGATTTTGGATACGTTTTGTTTGTTCCTGATCGTTGGTTATTTTGTTTTGTCTTGTTTATGTCTTTCCGTGTCTTCGTAGACACGGATTTTGCTTTCGTTTTCCTACAGACGTTTAAAGATGAATATCTTAAACTTTGATCATGTGCCTGTGCCCAATGCCAGACTTTGGATGTTGTCAAACTGGCTTCTGTTGGTCGCAAGAAATGCGTAGGCTACTCTGCAAGATGTCTTTGTCTGATGGCCTTTGACCATGATCTTTCAGGTGTGGATCATGAATATTCAGTAAATTAGCATATAGCCCTCCCACACCCTGAAATAAATGTGACCAGTTCTGATAAAAACAGGTTTTTAGCTATTTAGATCTCATATGTGCTAAAACATTTTCACACCCTTACATAACCAAGACCTTGATGAACAAACGCACATTGGCAAAACAATTCGTCACTATAGTTTAGTGTGTGCTTTCACAACTTTTGTGACAGCAGAAAAATTAACTATTTTTAACTTGTGTGTTGTAGATCTATTTACAAGCTGCATATGATACTGACCAAACTATTGATGGCATACAAATGTAGCTGTGATTGACCTTCAAATAAAAATATTAAACACTTTGGAGTAAATGTGTGTTAAATTGATGAAATTGAGATAAATATCAGACCATGCCAAAATCAAAAAACATCGAAAAGCTTAGCACGGACCTCAGAGGGTTAATGTACGTCTCTTTTACAGCTGTGATTAAATTTACTCAGTGGCCATTTTAATAGAAACACCTGCCCTTTCCATGAAATAGACTAATCTGTCAGGGACAGCATGATATTCCTATTTAAAGCAGATAGGCAGCCACCTATATGAGAATTTAACTGTTTGATAGCAGTAGATGTAAATTATTGTCTAAACATTTGTTATGAACCACAGGCATACAACATTAAGAGGGAGACACAGCCATAAAAAACGGTTAACCAAGGAATTTATTAAATTAATTATAAACAAAAAAATACTTTTTCAGTAAGTCAATTTGTGTATGCTATGGTGGTGTACTCTGGGTGTGGTAGGGGTGGTATGGTGCACAAGAATGAAAATACTTTAATTTCGCATCATGAGAGCAAACGGAGCAGTCTGTCATACTAGTCACTGGTACTTTAGCACTGGTTATGCTCTTGATGCTTGTTTAGTGGGGATATGTTATGATTGCTGGTGACTAGCAGTTCTCTTGACTACCTACTGTACGTTAAATGCACTTATTGTAAGTCACATTGGATAAAAGCATCTGCTAAATGACTGTAATGTAATGTAGTCAGCTTGTGACCCTAGGCTAATTTATGTAGTTACAGTACATGGTCAGTGAGCTAGCATCTCGATCTATTTACTTACTCAGACTATAATATTGGCCAAAGTAAATGAAAGTAATACACATTTCCCCATGGCCATGACAAGACAACACAACTCACAGCTGTCTTACCCATTACTTGCACGTATTTTTTGTTTGGGGGGGAAATTACCACTCAGGCTAGTCCAAACTGTTAGAGGCAGCTAGCTAGCGTTTTTAGCATTCTAGCTATGCATAGAAACTCATTTCTACTCATAGTAGGCAGCAGTACTAGGCTACGTTACGATAGCTTCCTATCAAAATGATCATCTCCCACGCACTTTATAGTTAAGAGATTATAACATCTAACACTTCTAAACACACACTTACATCTTTCTGTCTCAGCAGCATTACAAAACAGCACCAGTTTGATGTGACGATTGCTCTGTGCAGTAGTTTTTGTTGCTCCGCTCGTAAACAATGTCTGTTGCTAAGGTGACCAAATATCACGGGGTGCGTTGCCGTTGACGGTTGATCTGTGTGCCGTCCTGCTGTTGAAAGTATTCATTTTTAGACTAGCCTACTATCACCAATATACCGGGATAATTCAAGAAATGTGTTTACGAGTCTCTTTGGATGAAAAATGGAAACTGACACAAAATAAAAAAATAAAAAAATAAAAAAATTACAACCTCGGTGTCCGAATCATGACCTCGGTGTCCTCAATGCTGCTAGTTACGGCGGTGTGTGTATGTGTGTGTATGTGTGTATGTGTGTGTGCGTGTGTGTGTGTGTGTGTCTTTCCCTTTTCATTCCTACATTATCAATCACATAATTAATTAGCTGCATGACCAGGGCCGCATCTCAGCATAGACCCACAAGGCCTGGGCCTAGGACCCAAACGTCACATGGGGCCCACAATTATGGGGAAAATATTCATATTGATATCATGTTTTAATATATATATACTTTGTTATTTTTACATAATTCATATTACACTTACAGGCCTAATAAATATACATTCATCACACAGGATCCTTAGTAGTAGTAGTCATACAAAATAAACAACGCTAATTAAATCATATCTCCAATCTGAAGTTAAATCTAAGAACTCCATCTCCTAGAATGCCATGCTGGGGGGCCCAAAACAGAGGCCTAGGGCCCATGAGCATCAAGATTCGGCCCTGTAGACAGCGCTGGTCTGTTTGAGAGATATGCAAATCACGTTAAATTACAGTGCTGCTGATTTTACAGTTTTGTTTACGGCGCTACTGCTTTTATCTTTTTTCTCTCTCATGCCCGAAAGTAAGTCTTGTCAAAGTGAAAAGGTAAGAGGCCAGCGCTCTCACAGGGCTTTAAGTTCCAGTTCCATTTTTTTACGATTGCTTTGACTCATTTTGCACAACAAAGTTTCAATATGCAAAAGTCTTAATACAGAATGCCATACTGCTCGTTCAAAATCTAATATAGCAGGCAAAATAAAAATACTGGTGTCAAATGAGAAAATATTCGATGCAAAAGTTTATCATAGCGCCAGAACATTGAAGTTAAAATAATTTGCTGCATTTACAATATACAACAGTGATAATCAAACAATGCTGCCAACACACAAAATCCTAAAATGTAAATGTGTTTCTGTGTATCATTGATGATGCTCTATAGACACACTTTCCGCTTCTTGAATCTTTCACTCTGTCGTCATACATCCCTGAAGACATCTCGAGTGTTACGAAAGCTTCTGCTCTTGTAACATCCTCAGTGCTGGTGACTGTGTGTGTGTGTGTGTGTGTGTGTGTGTGTGTGTGTGTGTACCTGTGTGTAGGAGTGTGTGTGTGTTTGTGAGAGTGTGTCTTTCCCTTTTCATTCTTACATTATCAATCACATAATTACAGTTTTTTTTTCACGATCGCTATAAAGTGTTTTCAATACTTTTAACACTTATCCCAAACTCTTAACACACCAACACACCTACCACATACAATTGGCAAAACGGTTAATTTCATGCTCAAAATCACACATTGTAAACTAAACACCAACACTAATTTTCAAAATACAAGAATACACTAACACAATACACTAGGTCTACCAAAACACTGCAAACATTTCTCAAAATCAAATAATTCTTCCAAAACACTAACACATGTTCTCTTCCAACAGGAACATTTAGTCAATCATAGCACAATGTCATAAAAAACACTAACAGCAGATGGAATTACGGAAACTGCATTACTTTACATGTGTCAGTTCTACCCTTATACAATAGACAATATATTGTATTGAAGATAAATTGTCTTTTGCACTGCAGTTTCTTTTGAAGCCTCTCCACATTTTTATTTTGTTGGGTTTAGTAAATGCATGCACTTTGTATATTTTTTTTGCAAACATTCAATACCAAAAGTGAATGACCCATCTCAGAGTAGCTTTATAGAACGTACAGTTTATGAAAAAAAGAAGAAAGTAAGTGACAGCATTGCTCCATTAAAGACTTTATTTGCAACGGGAAATTGCTGCAAGAGAACAAAAATATGCAATATACTGTAGCTGCTGGTCACCATTGTGTGAAAATAAAAAATATACAAACAGAAGAAATAAAAAAATAAAAATACTCCTATAAGTCCTCTTCTAATCTGCCCGGTCTTCTGCATTTGGCCACATGTTCTCACCTTATATCTTCTTTGGCAAGGCACCTTGGGAAGAATCTTTTGGCATGCCTTATCCACCCCAGGCCCGGCACGGCAACTGTGGCCCTTTTGCCAATTATGTTTCTTTCCCGCCAACGCCTTTTCGCCAAGTTGAAGCCAGCCTCGTCAGTGTAGATCATGTCATGTGGGGCTTGATTGGCCTCCAACTCCATGACTCTCTGAAAGTAATCAAACACAGTGTGTGTAAATGCCTTGCTGTACAGTATACTTACTGTATGCCCTACCCCAGGTTTATACCTGAACATATTGGTGACGGAGTACTTTGATGCGCTCACTCTTCCTTTCAAAAGGAACTTTATACAGTTGTTTAATTCGGACTCTGTGTTTAGCCAGAGTCCGAGAAATGGATGTTATGCTGATTCCTTCAATATTCCCAAAGACAAGGTTGTCCTCTACAACTCTGACCTGAATTTCCTTCAGTTTGATCTCATTGTCAGCAATCACCATGTTGACAATGGCAAGCTCCTGTTGTTCATTCAGGAGCTGTCCTCTGCCCCCTGAAGGAGGTAGACGTTGAATCCTTAGAGGAACAAAATACAGTTACATATTAGGGACTGGAGGCATACAGTTACTATAATACATGGGGAAATTATTTACACTGTGCAGTAGGAGAAGCCCTTATACAATGTCCTACCTGTTTTTTTTGTTGTTGTTTTTTTAACCTTTATTTAACCAGGAAGTCTCATTGAGATTAAAATATATTTTTCAAGAGAGACGTGGCCAAGGTAGCAGCAGTAGGCCTACACAATAGTTCCAGACAATACAACAGTCAACGGTACATACAACAATACACAGAGACGGCTATTCAGTCTGGAGGAAACATGGCATCTGTGTGTGTGTCTGTGTGTGTCCTCTGTGAGTATGATACACTGTCAATGTGTGTGGGTGTGTGTGTGTATGTGTGTGTGTGTGTCCTCTGTGAGTATGATACACTGTCAATGTGTGTGGGTGTGTGTGTGTATGTGCGTGTGTGTGTGTCCTCTGTGAGTATGATACACTGTCAATGTGTGTGTGTGTGTGTGTGTGTGTGTGTGTGTGTGTGTGTGTGTGTGTGTGTGTGTGTGTGTGTGTGTGTGTGGGTGTGTGTGTGTGTATGCAGTGGCGTAACCAGGACCTAAAAAATACCGAGGTCATGAGTCTCGGCGGGGCTGGGGAGTTAGGTCAGGGCATGCTACCCCCCCTTTTAATTGATAACGTTAATTTAATTGAGGATGCATTTTAGGGTGTAAATGCTATACATGCCTCTAGATTAGGCTTAAATTTGACACAATATTAAAGAAGCACTCATACTGTACCACTCCAAAATGAATTGTGTTCTCACTAAAGTATGATATTTTTCATTGAATGAAAACCTTTATTTTAGCAGGAGACAAACTGAGACTTAATGTACGTCTCTTTTACAGCTGTGATTAAATTTACTCAGTGGCCATTTTAATAGAAACACCTGCCCTTTCCATGAAATAGACTAATCTGTCAGGGACAGCATGATATTCCTATTTAAAGCAGATAGGCAGCCACCTA
>JAINUG010001955.1:0-15222 GCA_029706075.1 Aldrovandia affinis | reverse complement strand
GAACGAGAGGCCAACACAACCCAAAGAGTAACATGAAAGTAAAGTTTCTGATATGCAAAAATAATAATATTTTTTTCAGACAAGCTTACCATGTCAACTAGTAGCTTCCAAAGAGGCTGTTAACAGGAGATGGACAGAAAAAAATGCAACGTTAGTGAAGCATTATGGGAAAGGACCATTAGTGGTCCGTGGACTAGTGGACGAGTGAAGTTACTGTCTCTTCTGTCCCCAACAGAGGTCCTCTGTGGTTGCCGTTCTAGGAGGATTATTTCCTTCCTAGCTTTAGGTTTATTGCTAGTCACTCCGGTGGCGTTTCTTTTTCGAGATTCATTCTTTTGTTTTTGGGTTAAAAAACTCCCAGAGCTAAAGTCTCTAAAATCAATTAAGTTTCTTACCTCTTCGTTGAAGAGTCCACAACCTTTGGGTTGTTTTGTTTTATTATTATTTTCCGTGGACTTTATGCCCGGAGTTTCTTTTTCTTTGTCCATCCATTTTTTCACCTGCTCCCTTATCTGTTCGCAGACTTAGTGGCTGACTACTCGTAGTTAGCTTTTAGATATTCGTGACATCTGCGAGTGGCTCTTCCATCCTCAACCCACACTACAGTACACAGAAGCCAACTATGACAGAGCCCATGCAAGTGGGTAGTTCATCCATAAAAAATACAAAAAGGGTTGACTCTCGTCCAGAATACTGTCGCTACTGCAGGCAGAAGGGTCACAATACGATTAACCGTCCTAAACTTACGGGAAAAGGTCAGTCTCACTAGTGCATCGAAAGGCACTGGCGATACATTTGACTACATCCTTTCGAACCTTTTTACCCATTGAATTAAGTTGGAACGAACAATCTGTTAAGATTGACGCCTTTTTAGATTCAGGGGCGGTAGACTGTTTTATGGTTGCCAAGTGGGCTCTGGACGCACAGATACCTGTGCGCCGCTTTTTCTCAGCCCCGCTTTTATTACTGCACTCGATGGTCGGCTGCTGGGTTCTGGTAGTATTCACGACAGGACTGAGAATGTGTGTATGCGTGTGCTCTTTAAAAATCACACAGAACACATTAAATTCTTTTTAGTTGACTTGCCGACCTACCCCCTGGTATTAGGTCATTCTTGGTTTAGCAAACATAAGCCACACATTAACTGGGGTGATCAGAATGAGGTCATAATTCAGTGGGGTTCCCAGTGTGCTCATCATTGTCAACAGGTCTTTTCCCCTTGTTATCAAACTATTGAGAGCAAGGTTAGTTCGGTCGCGGACGAATCTGACACATGTTCTGTGGATCAGGACACACCCTCCCAAATAGCTGAGGATGAGACAGAGAGGGATTCGGTGGACGGAGACACACCCTCTGTTATGTCAGAGGAGAGAGAGGGGAGTTTAGACTGGCATTCACTGACCGACTGGAGAGAACCGGTCGATGACTGTTCCAGTTTTAGTTCGCAATCAGAGAGTTTGGATCTCCTTAGTGCGGAGGTATTTCCTTTACCCAGTGGCGTGCCTAATGCTTATGCTAATCTCAGTGAGGTTTTTAGTAAACAAAGGGCCACCACTTTACCTCCGCATAGAACATATGATTGCGCTTATCGAACTACAGCCGGGTACTATTCCTCCCCCGCGGTTCTCTGTATTCTCTCTCGGTTCCTGAGAGCACTGCCATGAGAGCGTACATCGAGGAATCTTTAAAGAATGGCTTTATTAGACCATCTACGCTACCTGCAGGTGCGGGTTTCTTCTTTTGTAGGGAAGAAAGATGGGGGATTAAGGCCATGTATTGATTATCGAGGTCTTAATAATATCACGGTCAAGAACCGTACCCGCTTCCCTCATGAATTCCGCTTTTGAACCTCCCAAGGAGCATCTGTGTTTTCCAAGCTTGACTTGGCGCAATGCTTACAACTTGGTGCAGATTCGTGAGGGGGATGAGTGGGAAGACCGCTTAACACTCACAGCGGCCACTATGAGTACCTGGTCATGCCTTTTGGACTCACTAGTGCCCCTCGGTGTTTCAGGCTTTTGTGAACGACGTGCTCAGAGAAATGTTGGAGAGATTTGTTTTCGTCTATTTAGACGACATTCAAATTTTTTCTAAAAATCTCTCTGAACACAGAGAACACGTTAGACGAGTGTTAGAGTGTCTCTTAGAGGCGACTGTTCGTCAAAGCCGAAAATGCGTTTTCACTCCAGTTCCGTTTCATTTCTGGGTTTTATTGTGGCGGAGGGGAGTATCCAAATGGATCCCAGTAAGGTGTCAGCGGTCAGGGATTGGTCCACCCCTGAATCTGTGAAGCAGGTCCAACGATTCTTGGGGTTCGCTCATTTTTACCGCCGTTTCATTCGCAATTTTAGCTCAGTGCTTGCTCCTATTTCGGCTCTTACTAAAAATCTGCTCCTCTCGGTTTTTATGGACATCCAAAGCTGAGGCAGCATTTTTGGAGTTAAAAAGGAGGTTCACCTCCGAACCCATTCTCATCACCCCTAATCCATCTCTCCCTTTGTGGTAGAGGTCGACGCCGGGAGCTTGGAGTAGGGGCGACACTGTCTCAACGCTCTCCTCTGGATCAGAGGATCCACCCCTGTGCTTATTTCTCCCAGGGATTTTCCCCTGCGGAGAGAAATTATGATGTCGGGGACAGAGAGTTGTTGGCAGTAAAACTGGCGCTAGAGGAGTGGCGTCATTGGTTAGAGGGGCTGAACATCCGTTCACGGTCTGGACCGATCATAAAACCTTGAGTACATTCAGGACACCATGCGACGTAATTCACGGCAGGCCCGCTGGTCGCTTTACGCGCTTTAATTTTATTCTGACATACCGCCCTGGTTCTAAAAACATCAAGCCAGATGCACTCTCTCGGTTATTTGACAGTTCAGAGGTGAATCATTCTCCTGAGCCCATTGTTCCCGCCGCTCAGATTCTGGCTCCAGTTTCTTGGAGTATTGAATCCGTGGTACGTAAGGCACAAAGGCTGGAACCGGATCCGGGTGGTGGTCCTCCGGATCGCCTTTTGTACCATCCAAAGTGCGAGCTCAGGTGTTGCAATGGGGTCATTTTTCCCGGTTGACGGCTCATCCGGGTATTCACAGGACTCATGAGTTCTTAGCCAGAAGGTTCTGGTGGCCTAAAATGGAGAGTGATGTTCGTGAATGCGTGTCGGCCTGTTCCATATGTGCTCGGAATAAAGGGTCTTGGCTTCCACCATCTGGTCTTCTTCGGCCACTGCCCATCCCTAGTTGCCCTTGGAGTCACATCGCCATGGATTTTGTGACCGGTCTGCCGGTATCTGAAGGTCACACGGTTATCCTGGTGGTAGTGGATAGGTTCTCCAAGGCGGCTCATTTTATTCCTCTGCCCAAATTTCCGTCCGCTCTCGAAACCGCGCTGTTGGTGATTGATCATGTGTTCCGTATCCATGGTCTTCCCCTGGACGTGGTGTCCGATCGCGGACCCCAGTTTGCGGCCCGATTTTGGTTTCCAACCACCTCTGTTTCCTGAACTAGAGAAAGACGTGGGAGTGCCATCTGCTGCATCATTTGTTCGGCGGTGTCGGGTTACATGGAGAAAGGTGCGCGAGTCGCTCCTGCGGGCTTCTGCCCGCCAGAAGGTTATCGCTGACAGGTGTCGTCGTCCAGCGCCGTCATATCGTGTAGGGCAACGGGTGTGGCTCTCCACTCGCGATTTACCGTTGCCACTCAATCGGGTAAGCTTGCTCTTCATTTTGTGGGGCCTTTCAAGATCATCCGTAAAATCAATCCCATCACCGTTCGCCTTCAACTTCCCCGATCCATGAGGGTTCACCCCACATTTCACGTCTCCCGCATCAAGCTGGTTGTTACTAGCCCTTTGCTCGGTTGATGTACCACCGCCCACCACCCCGGCTTATTGATGGTCAGCTGGTTTACACGGTGCGTCGCATTATTTATAGTAGGCGTGTGGGCAGGGGTGTACAATACTTAGTAGATTGGGAGGGCTATGGCCCTGAGGAGCGCTGCTGGGTTCCGTCCAGGAATATTTTGGACCCGATCTTATTCGCGATTTCCATCAACATGGTTCTAAGGGCTCGGCTGGGGCCTCCTAAGGGGGTCCTGTCACGGTTTTACCTTGTTCAGCCGCTGGAGGGCGCTTGACCATGTGATGGTCTGTTTTCTTTTGTTTTGTGTGAGGAATCATTGTCATTTCCATTTTCCTTATATGGTCTTTTGTCGGTGTATTTCCCGGTCACGGCCAGCTGTGGATTATCTGTGTTTATTCCGCCTACTATTTAAGGGCTGCGTTTTCATCACACAAACGCTTCTGTGTAAAACCATTGTTACGCTCTAGCCGGTACTAGAACTAAGGTATTAGTTTTCCACTCGTGGTCTCTCAGTTAAAGAGAGAAGGTACTATTTAGGATCTCTTATAAAAGGGTTAGCGTTACCACTCTGTGGTTGCCGTTCTAGGAGGATTATTTCCTTCCTAGTTTTAGGTTTATTGCTAGTCACTCCGGTGGCGTTTCCTTTTCAAGATTCATTCTTTTGTTTTTGGGTTAAAAAACTCCCAGAGCTAAAGTCTCTAAAATCAATTAAGTTTCTTACCTCTTCGTTGAAGAGTCCACAACCTTTGGGTTGTTTTGTTTTATTATTATTTTCCGTGGACTTTATGCCCGGAGTTTCTTTTTTTCTTTGTCCATCCATTTTTTCCCCTGCTCCCTTATCTGTTCGCAGACTTAGTGGCTGACTACTCGTAGTTAGCTTTTAGATATTCGTGACATCTGCGAGTGGCTCTTCCATCCACGACCCACACTACAATTATCTCTACATTCCCAGAGTCAGATTGTCCTTCTTCAGAATCTAGGTTGTCATACTCATCAGTCACTAGGTATTTTTGTTGGGTCATCCACATTGTTATCAGGTATGTAGGTACAACACGCAGTTCCAATTATGTGGCATATTCCTCCCTTGGAGGCAGTCATGAGGTCCAGGACCATACGATTTTGAATTGTCATTAATCTAAGTGCAGTTAACTCGTTTTTTTCTTTTCTTTTTCTCTCGGTTGCATTCAGTGTGAAATGTATCAATGCACTCAGGCGGTAGTTTATTGTCTGTACTCTTAACATTAATTTGCCCATCCCCATTTGGGGAAAAAGACTAAGAACCGCTTTGTTCCCTGTACTCCAAAGTTTGTGATCTTTTGGAACATTACTTCCCCATATTGCATCATGCTTATCCTCTAAAGATTTTTTTTGCACGACCCTGTGTTTCAGCGCTTATTGCTCATGTATGGTCAGTTAGCATTACATATGCACAAGTTCCGTGCCACTTCTTAGGCAGAGCTATGTACACATTGTGTCCGCAAAGCCAGTACCACCCATCCACTGCCCTAGTGCCGTTGTCTGTAGGTGCTAACGTGGAACACCTTGCCTCCTTTAAGGGCATTCCGGTGATTCTATTCTTACAGTAGGAGTACACTGTCCCATCACATTGGGATGTCTCCCCCACCGGGACTGTTCCCTTCCCTCGTACACATTTTATAAAGGTCTTATGCGGGGTATATTGTACTACAATAATGGGCGTAATCAAATGTTGTCGTGAGGTTTGTAATAAACCTTGTTGATCAGTGCAGTTTATTCCCGTCACTATATTCGTAGCAGTTCACTTTGGTTGTGATTTTGTGGGTTGGGTCAAAGTATTTAAGTGTTCCTGTATGAGTTGAGAGCCCTATGGCACATGTTACAGTCCAGGACACATTTATTCCAATTCCCGGGGGTTGGTCCACAGTCACCCTTGGTGCTACGGATGATGCCGGTAGATGTGTGCATACGTAGCAGTTGGTCTTGTTTACGCTATGTGCTGTGCTTTTATAAATCTCTTCCCTCTTATCTGTGTTCCGACTACCGTGATTATCATCAATATGGTCAAAGACCCCACTGCCTGCCACTGGAGGTTCGCCATAGCTGTGTCTAAATCTCAGTAAGAGGGTTGTTTGCTTCACCGGTTTTGAGACAGGTGTGTTCTATATTTCAAACCTCCCTTTGTAGCCGGACTTCTCCCTTCTGAGCACAACTCTTTTAGGTACCTACTCACCCTTTGTTACCTTTTTACAGTGGGACAGATGCACCCAGGTGAATCGCTCAGCAATCTTTACTGCTGTTGGAGTTGTTAGTAGCACCTGATATGGCCCTTTCCACTTTGGTTGATGCCACGCCTTGTGCCTTGGATCTTTAATCAGTACCCAGTCCCCGACCTGCAGCTTTTCTTCTGGTATTCCAGCTGTAAGAGTTTACACATTTCTTGTTTATTAGATAACATTTTCTTCATATACTCCAATGCCAATGTGGGATTATCCTCTGATATTCTATCTCCAAATTGCGGTAGGTGATAGGCTTTTCCCATCTAGGTATTATTTCTCTAGAAATTATTTTTGCCAGTTTGTGCATCAATTTCTGAGGTAGGGTATGCTTCTACCCAACCTGAGAATGGGTCAATCATTACTAAGCCCCGACCGGAGTTGAGCTCTTTTTCCCCTCACTTGGTGAGGTGGATGAAATCCATCATCCAAGATTCAAATAGTCAAAACATGTTAAACACCTTACAAAAGAAAATTTGTAGGTTGTAAATCCAAACGTTGTATAACGTTTGTTAACTATACCATCCTCTCCTCTTGAGACATGGCATATGCCATGACTCAACTCTGCAGCTATGGTTTTCTTTTCTGGGCCCACCCACAGGCCAGTTTCGTTCTCAGTACATTTTTGGTTGCCCCACATCCTTTTATCTGGTACCCCCGCTTCATGTTGCATGTCTCTCAAGAGAGTGTCTGCAGCTGCTTCTTTTGCAGCAGAGTCTGCGAATGCATTCCCCAGGGACACCTCATCTGTTCCTTTCGTATGTGCTGCATATTTACATCTAGTCAGTGTTTTGGGTTTCTGTAATGTGTTATTGGTTTCCCTATTGAAGTCATTCTTTCTGCAGGATCCATCCACATAGAATGTTACTTCTGCGTCAAGAATGGGTGTGTCCATTAACCCGGGGCGTGCTGCCACAGACCTAGATGTTTCAGCTACACAATCGTGAGGATCTCCATCCTCAGCAGTTGTCAGCAAGGTAGCCGGATTAAGTGTGGTGCATCTTACAATTGTTAGATTAGGAGCTGTTAGTAGAGTCGCCATACAGCTCAGCTGTCTTGCTGGTGACAAGAATGTATGTTTTGTTTGCAGTAGTAATACAGAAACTACATGTGGTACCATCAGTGTCAATGGTTGGTATAACACTATGGTTTGTGAGGCTTTTACTGCTAATGCTGCTGCTTCTACAGCTTGTAGACAGCATGGCAGTCCTTGTGCTACAGGATCCGGTTCTGTGGAGTAATAAGCAATTGGTCTTTGCTTACCTCCAAATGTTTGCATTAGGATTGACGACATGAATCCCCCACGGCTGTCTACCATCTGTATGAAGGGTTTAGCTGGGTCAGGATGTGCCAACACCTGAGAGCTCACCATGACCTATTTTACCTGATCAAAGGCTTTGTTGACTTCAGGAGTCCATTTGATTGGATCTCGAGCCTCCATTGGTTCGCTGTAAATACAATCTAACAGTGGCTGCATCAATTGTGCATAATTACATATCCAGGTTCGGCAGAAATTTATCATTCCTAGGAAAAACATCATCTGTTTTTTGTTTTGTTTTAGGCTTTGGGGCCTGCAGTATCGCTGTTTTCCTATCCGGTAACAAGGCTCTGCCTTGAGCTGAGATAGCGTGTCCCAGATATTTTACTTCTGGTAGACACCACTGCAGTCTCCCCTTGCTTATCTTGTGGCCTTGTGAGGCCAGAAAAGCCAAACATGCCTTTGAGTCTATTTTGCAGCGCTCCCGAGAAGGAGAGCAATTCAATATGTCGTCTACATACAGGAGGAGTTTTTATTTTATTTTATTTTTTTTATTCACATATCCTGCCAGTATAATGTGTCTAGAGAATAGGAAATGGGATTTCCTCATTTAAACTTTTATCATACATTTCACCTGGTCCTGGTGCCTCTCGGAAAGGATTGTATGAAATGTAAAAAATTGCTCTGGAAAAATGTAAAATAAATAAAATGTAAAAATGTTAAATGTACAGTACAGTGCAGATCAGATGGGTCATTCATTTTCAGATTCTTCGCTTTCTACAATGAATGCATCGGTTTTTTTTTTTGAGCCCAGAGTGTTTGCGGAACATTATATAATACCTAGGCTAAGTATTTATCTGATGTAAACTAGGGTGGTCATCGGAAAGAGCTAGCAGCGTGCTGTATGGTTCAAATTGCAGTTGTGTATGCACAAAGCGTTGTACAGGCAAAGTAGCAAAGAATGCTATTTTTACAACCTTGGATTTCTGTCTGCACTCACAGGTATCTTCCCATTCACATTCGGTCATTTTCAATAATGAAATATGCGGCTGCCTGATTTGTTCAAATAATCATTTCTGCTCTTCACTCAAGTTTACTAGAATTCCAGTAAATTTTGGTCAACTATATATATGGTGTCTAAACATCTCGTTTCGTTTATTTGCGGCATGTTCCAGAAACACTCATATTCTAAATGTCTTAGTCAGGGGTAAGAAGAGAGCAGTGCTATAAGAGTTCGCTGGGGCTGTCTGCTTGGACGGAATAAATTCACACAGTTGTGCATGACTGACAGTATATAAATTCCCATGTGTAATACCAATCTATCAATTGTATAGGATTCCCAAAACTATTTCCAATAGTACCTATACAGGTGACGTGACTGACAACCCATTTTCGTCACATTCAATAGTCATTTTTTGTTTCATTTTAATTGGTCTTCCTAGCCGTTCGCTCGAAGTGAATAGCATGTTCTGTTATCACTTGCAATCGGCACATTGCCCACGTAATTACATGTCTTTTAATTAACATTGTTAATGCAGGAGTGAGGCCGTTCCAGGAACTCATTTTTCAGCTGTTGTTCATAAACCCCATCGTTATTATTTGCAGGTGGTTCAAGACCACTGTTAGCATTAAACACTTTTTTAAGAGGGGCTAGGTACGCCATTATCATTTCGTTTTTATTTTGCACACAGTCCAAAATTTTTACATACACTTTTTATTCACTCATACTCATTCTCAATTGAATTCATATCACATTCATTTTTTATTCACTCATACTCAGGCACAATTGCATTCATTTTTTATTCACTCATACTATGAATAAACACTCCACCACTTTTAGTTTCTTTTGTAAATTCTCCCGAGGTAAATCCCAGAGGCAATTGTTCACAAACACTTATAATAATAAAAAAATTCTAATAAAACAAATATTTGTCAAACCTCCCCCTAAGAAGTTCCACGCGTAATCCTCACACTTTAGGCTTCTCACCTAATACCTCTTAGAAAACAGTTCCTCACGTGTGCCGGCGCGTTAGGCTCCAACCTAACACTAATTAGGGCATCATCAGGCTCCAACCCTCGCCACTAAAAAGTTCCACGCTCGCTATTTTCACTTTAATTGCATTCACAAGCTTGCCACATTGCTGGACCTGCAACTTCCCATCAAACCCAAACTTTTCTTTTCACATGCTCCTGCCCCCGTAAACCTCAATTCCATTTCCCTTGAATCCTGAGACAGGTAAACTTAACCATCACTTTCTAACAACCACAACCACCTTTGCTATTACACTTTCCCATGGTCACACCTATGTTCTGTCACTCACTTTTATGGCAAGGCTCTAGGTTCAATATCACACTTTTATCTTTAAATAGAATTAGGAAAAATCCAGTCACTCACCGCGCTTCCAGAGGAACGTTGCTCTGTCTGGCCTCGCTACTTATCCAAGGATCCTGCGCGATCCGGACCGAGGACTTTCAAAAACTTGTCTCAGACAAGCCCCATGCACGGTTCAGACGTCACGCCCTTTCTCTGCGCCAGTGCGGTGAGATATTGGGATCCCGGTACGAGCCCCCAATTTGTTAGGTTCACAAATTCAAAAGACCTTCAAAGAGGATAGAGAACACTTGCACCAAATGAGAAAACAGAACATTCATCCAATTTTCAAGCAGAGTTTATTCAACCAAATGCATTCGGGGTTCACTGCCTCCCTGTCAGGCAATGAACAAATCATTTCCGGCGGATTGTTCTTCTTATACACAATAGTTACCCTTAGACAGATGCTTTAGCCTCGCCCACACACCAGTCACAAGACAGTTATTTTCCCCATCTCTGAGAGAACCTCGTAATCTTTTTTTTTTTTTTTTTTGGCAGGCTCGCGCTGACCCTGAGACTGTGGCGGTTTAGCTAGCTCACTGCAAACAGATTTAGTCAAAACATGTGACAGTTTTAAACACAGAATTTCTCTATCAACTCCACATGTCAAACTGTGCACACTGTATACTAGGACTATTGAAAGATTTTTTTATTAAATAGTATGTTGATTAACTAAGAATAAACAAAAATGATAAAGTTTGAATTTAGTTGCTAAAATGATTTTTGGGTGTTTACAAGTAAAGAAAACATGCCTGTGTTCAAGTTACACTGTTCTCCTTTATAGCACTAGGCCCTTTTTAATGAAGAAAAGAGTGAAATGTCAGCACGAAAAAGGCATAAGTGCTTTTTTACATAAAAACTTCATGTTATAATGTCTTGTGGCAGCCCAATGGGCTGCACAAGAAAATGGCTGCCTGGCCTCCAACACATGGCAGCCAAAAACACTACATTTCCCAGCAGGCCACAGTCACACCTGAGCCAAGTGAAGGCAATGGAGCTAACAAACAGCTGAAGGCCATTGCAAGGCCTATTTAAAGGACTCGCTCCCAGCACCTGTGGAGAGGAGTAGGAAAGTGTTTGGGAAGGAGTTGCTGTGTTTGTTTGGAGAGTGAATACCTGTGAAGTCTTTTGATCAGCCAGGATTTGGAAAGAGTGTTGGAGTGTGTTGGAGTGTGTTTGTTTGTGTATGAAAATTGGATTGTTTGAGGACCCCTTTGGATTTTGACTTTGGACTGGATTTGTTTTGTGTTGTCAAGGACTTGGACCTGGATTTTGGAAATTGGATTGGACATTGACAACGAGATAGAGGATTTGTGGACTTTGTGTTTGTATTCCCCTGAAGACCCCCCCCTTTGTTTTGTGTTTTGTCAAGATTAGTAGTTAATAAATTATCATTTTGTTTTTGAATACTGCCTCCTCTGTGTTCTTAAACTTGCCTACGCCCTCTGCAAGGTCCGTGTGTGTCGCCCAACCCCTGGGGACACCAGTCTTTAATTTTTTTTAAAATTGAAAAATTGAAAAATTTAAACATTGAAATAATAAAAGGTAATCTTAAAAAAAAAACATGAGTGGTTTGTAAATGGTGTTATAAAATAAATACAATCACGCACATTTTGTTTTTTCTCTCCTGTAAAATTATGAAAATGGCGCTTACGCCCCTTACGCACTAAACCCTCATTTTTAAAATGGCTGTTCACCAATAGTCCCCATCCAACCTGATGGAGCTCAAGCTATTTTGTAAATAAGAATGGGTGAAAATTGCAGTATCCAGATGTGCAAAGCTGGTAGAGCTCACAGCTGTCATTGCAGCGGGTGATTATGTGGAATCAATTATTGTCTATTTTTTTTTTTTGTAATTAATTCAGAAAAAGCAGTATTGTTTTTTATTTGACATTATACAGTATTTTGTGTTGATCAGTAGAAATACATCCTGATTAAATCCATTTGGATTCCATGAAGTAAGAAAATAAAATGTGAAAAATGCCAAAGGGGTTTAATACTTTTTATAACCACTGTATACGGGACTGATTCATAAATGTCTGGTAAGTCTAGTAACCTTCATTCAAAACACAACCCTAGGTGACCTTTGACAAAATCCACAGGACCATCTGAGTACCAGCTGAAAGGGGCAGTCACCTGAGTTTTAACCCTTGTTTAATGGTGCCTATGAGAAAAGGACTAATGGTCACAATAAGTCAAATAAGCTAATCCCTTCTAAAGACAACACTTAACTCAAAGCAACCTGACCACTGTGTCCATTGCTACTGCATCAAGGCGGAAAATACATCTCTGGTGAGCACAATTATTACCTGTTGTTCTAGTTTGCTCTTTCTTTGCTCTTGCTATTTCAGGAAAAGCAATACCTGTCTGGAGGAAATACCAAACTAAAACTGCATTACAAATGAATAATTAATCAATTAATTAAGGTTTCAGAAGGTATCATTCCTGACAATTTTAAAGCAGTGATTTTGAATTCCCTCCTTTTATGATAATATTCTCTGGTTTAGATGCATGTTTACAATGTTTAACCCGATTCCAGAGCTTTGGAGAATTGCTGAGTGCATTTTCAAAAGAAGCTTTTCAAAATGTCCATGACCTAATCAAATGCAATGTCTTTATTACAGATAACCAGTGGGAAATAGACTTGTGGGCAATTCTAGATGCCTGTAACATTACTTTCATGATCATGGTTTTGGCCAGAACTGCCTTCACAGTTGACTTATGTAACACGCACAATACCTTAATGCCTATGAAAGCAAGTTACCTGTGAATACTGTTTAAGTAAACAATGGTATATGGAATAGGATTTTTAATGGCTTGAGATATGGTGCTTTGACTTGAACTTGAATGCAGCTCAAAGTATGGTGACCCACAGTTGTCAAGCCAGCAGATCGTTTGAGACAAAGCAGAGAGAAATTCTGAGCCATTGAGCCGTAAAACCGCTTAACTATGGCTCCAGGATGAACGTGTCCATGACAACCTCGCATGACAATGACTGGTTTTTGTTTAGTTTTTTCCCCCGACGAAATTACGCTCACAAGTCATGATAAACTCAACTGATGTAATACGCATAGCCTAGTAATGCATTCACAAGTCTACTGTGCTCCAGTAGTGTATTCCTTGGATGCAAGAGTGGAGTGGCTCGTATTGTTTATGTTTGATCCATTGTCATGCGATATCCATCACTTCGTGTTTGTGTATTATTGTGTTTATTTTGCCGTTTCCCAAACATTACAAATACCGTATGGATATTAATATTGCAAGAACAGTAACTTCTTGTTTTACAGGAGCGTAATTACACATATTACACTAAGAATTATGAATTCATTTCATAGTAATTCATTTAATAAATTAACTTCGAATGACTTTTCACGGTTGACAACTTACACGACAACTAGGATTTCTGTACGTTTATGCAGCTGGGCTGCTTCTGACAAAATTTTGTTTTGTTTTCCGCTTTCTGGTATCGTGTTGAAGTATACTGCCCCCAGGTGGATCACTGCAAAAACGCATCAACAACCGTTGCTTGGTGTTGTTTCCCAAGGTTAAATCCTCTTAGCCTTGGAGATCAAGTTAGATCAGAAAGAAGAATATAAGCAAATCAGTTACTTCTTGGGTAGTTTCAAAAGAAGTGACAGAGAAATATTTTGTTTACAACCACACATGTTGCAAGCTCTTACCAGAGGGATTTTTTAAAAGGGAATGTTTACAAAATTGGTCTTGAAAATAATCATTTATCTGTTATATATAACATATCCTTATTATGATGAAAGCTTTACAAAAGTACATTTTCAAACATGATTCTTTAAGTGGAGTAAGTCAATGATTAATCGGGTGTTGCTGTAAAGTTCACACACTTGTTTTATTTTATTGCAGACTGTTTCCTTTACGCCTTCAATGAAAAATCAGTCATGCTGGTTTTAGTGGTTTTTGTGGAATCCCTCGTCCCACAATGTTCCCCAAGGCTGTCACAGAAGGACTGCCTGACGACACACTCAAACGTGAGTTGGCTTTATAGTTAAACCTTTATAGTTTGCCACAACATTGAAGTCCCCTCCCAAATCGCCACACACACCACCCTCGTTTAACAGCTCAAACTTTACTTGTTTTCTACACCTAGTCTTGGCACAAGGAGTTTCTATT
Organism: Aldrovandia affinis; assembly: GCA_029706075.1. Lineage (NCBI taxonomy): Eukaryota > Metazoa > Chordata > Actinopteri > Notacanthiformes > Halosauridae > Aldrovandia > Aldrovandia affinis. The sequence continues at coordinate 1,345 of JAINUG010001955.1, read as the reverse complement.
TTTTATGTATTCCAACCTAATACATCTTTGTTCACAATTCCACAGCTCACACATACTTTAGGCCCCTCCCTTTCTTTTTATGAAAATGTAACTCTCTTACTTTTCTAAAGGAGAAACCCCCCCAAAATAAATCAGTGCGTGGCATGGGGAGGAAGCTGCATGTCACCATGTCTGTCCCATGTTTCAGAGCTGTCGCTGGAAGGTGGGAAGTATGTGGATGAGGAAATGAAGAGGGCGCTGTTTGGTGTGTAGCAGATGAAGAACGAGAAGAAGCACGGACACCTCATGATGTGCCTGAGACGCAGCTGCGAAAATAAAAAGGTTGGGTGAATCACAAGGCGTCGTCTAAATGGCAAAATGGCAGGCACATTTATGCCTAAAAACCCTGTTTACGCTTCTGAAGATGATTAAATATACCAACCCTCATATCTGTACATCACATTCTAAAAAGTGTTCAAAAGCACACAGATGCATAGGAACAGTGGTAGTCTAAACCATTTGTCAACCGGAGTGAAACCTCAACTGTGTACTTCATGTTGTTATACCGTTGTATTAGCCCAAACTGCATTATGTATTGCACTTGTGTGATTTGGGTGAATTTAGGTCTGTTACTGCTCTCCACGTGCTGTGAGTCCTCTGGTGAACGAGGCAGGCCACAGGTGCATAGCACCTGCACCTGCGAAGCTGTTTTGATAGGGGCTACGTTCCATACCACATACTCAACCTTACTCCCCTGAGTGAGTAATAACTCTGCAGGATATCAAAAGTGGATCGCTCAGGTGGCCAGCAAGAGGGCAAGGGAGAATACATCAGCTGCTAAGCACACTTCATGGCCATCGTTCGGCATTCCCGATGCAGCAAATGCTGATAGAATGTTAGGGGGACTGCTTGAACTCACCGCGTGTACCTCCTGTCCTCCAGGGGGCAGTAGAGATGGCGAAAGAGGTGGAAGAGAAGCTGGGGGAGGCGGAGCAGCAGTGCAGGGAGGATCTGAAGATGTCCTGGGACGAGTGCCGGCCCTGCCTGGAAAATGCCTGCAAGACCTTCTACACCTCCACCTGCCGCCGCGGCTTCTCCTCCTTCTCTTTCAAGGTGCAGGTCCAAGGGCAGCCCTCTACCTCCGGACTTGGGCGCTATATCGCTGCACTTGTCTGCTGTAATGCTTCTTTCTCTGTGCTGCCCCTTCAAGCGAATCACAGCGCTCACTTACCGCACTCTTCTGCGGCTTTCAGGTGGAAGAGTTCTTCCACAAGATGTCCACCCAGTTCCAGTCGGAGGACGGCCAGGACCTGATCTCCAACAATACTCTATTAATCAGAATCTTCTCAACCCTCTTAGGAGGTTT
>JAINUG010001954.1:0-15224 GCA_029706075.1 Aldrovandia affinis | reverse complement strand
CAACTTCGTTCAGTTACGTATTGCTGTTTTCCCATCGCGATATACAACATCGAAATTCAATAAATGTACCTGTGTCCCGCTTGTTGACTCCACTTGAATTGGACAATCTGAAAGCAAGATGAGGGCACAGTTAAATAACTACCGCACTGTGCCGTGTCCCTACATTGCTGCTCCCACCACTGTGCACAGTGGGAAGGGCTTCAGAGATGGACATCTTAAACTACACCAGCAAACTCATACAGGGGAGAGGCCGTGCCACTGCACAGTGTGGGAAGAGTTTCAGTACAGTGGGCTATTAAAAAGAAAAGAAGCTTCGTTTGAGCACAGTCAACCTGTCCTCATCTGCTCCTCCGTCCCTCCTTAACGTCCATCTGTCACTTCCTCCGTCTAGCTGCTAACTTCTCTCTCCCTTAACGTAAGCTGCTCACTTCCTCTGTCCAGCTGCTCACTTCCTCTCTCCTTAACATCCATCTGCTCACTTCCTCTCTCTCCCTTAATATCCAGCTGCTCACTTTCTCTCTCCTTAATTTCCAGCTGCTCACTTCCTCTCTTAACGTTCATCTGCTCACTTCCTCCATCCAGCTGCTCACTTCCTTCTCTCCTTAATATCCAGCTGCTCACTTCCTCTCTCCTTAATATCCAGCTGCTCACTTCCTCTCTCCCTTAATGTCCATCTGCTCACTTCCTCCATCCAGCTGCTCACTTCCTCTCCAGCCGTCACTTCTTCCATCCTTAATATCCAGCTGCTCACTTCCTCCATCCAGCTGCTCACTTCTCTTAATATCCAGCTGCTTCACTTCCTCTGTCCAGCTGGTAATTCGTCGATCCAGCTGCTCACTTCCTCCTCCTGGCATCCAGCTGATCACAGTGCAAACCATTATGCTACACTGTGGTCCTGAAGCAGACCCACAAAAAGCCTGTAGAAAGTCGTGAGAACGTGGGGCTCTCACCCTACTGGCGTCCAGTGGCCATCTTGTGCTGTCCAGCGCCAGGGTTGTGTCTGCACCTCGCTGTTTTCAAACAGCACCCTCATCATAAGCCCGACTATGGTCCTGTGGCAGAAACACGCACCCGTGCTTCACCATGCTCCATTCAAACCCACTGCTTGCGTTTCACTGCAGGTGCTGCCAAACTACTGTGGCGGCCCAAGGGGCTGCACAGGAAATTGCTGCCTGGCCTACAACACATGGGGCCGGAGAACACTACATTACAAAAAAAAAAAAAAAAAAAGCTTAGTTTGAGCACAGTCAACCTGTTTAGTTTGAGCACAGTCAACCACAGTAAAAACTGATCAGCATAAAACACGCTTTTTGAATTTCAGTTTTGGTGTGCACAGCAGTGAAGCCATTATCAAGTTTGTATCAAGTATCAAGATTCAAAATGCACCTGCCCCTGGAGTCTGTGGCGACCCTATAATTCTGACCTTTGTTGACTTTTCTTTACTTCTGTAGTACTCTACCGAAATTGTCAGGTTGTAAAAGAAAAACTAAAGATAAAAGCAGGCCCCAGTGTGGGGGGTGGTGGTGGGCCATAAAAATTAAAAAGCTTAGTCTGAGCACCGTCAACCTGGTCCTTCATCTGCTCCTCCGTCCCTCCTTAACGTCCATCTGCTCACTTCTCCGTCTAGCTGCTGACTTCCTCTCTCCTTAACATCCAGCTGCTCACTTCCTCTGTCCAGCTGCTAACTTCCTCTCTCCTTAACGTCCACTTGTGGCCTGCTGGGAAATGTAGTGTTTGGCTCCCATGTGTCAAGGACCACAACCATTTCCTTGTGCAGCCTTGGGCTGCCACAGCATTAAATTATCGAGTAAAACATTGTGGTGTAGTCCCTAGTTGTGGATGATTGGCCCTAATGTCGGTAATACCTGTGGCAGCTGTTTGTCGCTTGTATTCTGCAATGTCTTGCCTCGCCTGAGACTGCAGAGAAACCACTTCTCATTCGTCAGTGGTTCTCGGGAGGAGTGGGAAAACGCGTTTATTTCCATGCGAATGCTTTCCCATGCTTCTTTTTTGTTTTGGTGGTTATGCCACTTCCGAATTTCCCTTTGATTATTTCTTTCTTTCATCCACTTTGTAGTTGTTGGTCTTTCGTCCAGTTTGGTTTTAGTTTGCTTTATTGTCAGCCATGGTGATTCTAGTCTGGGATAATTGGAAGGCTGCTTATATAGATACCTGCTGATTGTTTACGAGATGCAGACATGTAACAATTGACTATTCAGTATTTTTGGTTTCATGTTAAATCAGTGACACGTAGCCTACATTTGTATTTTAGAATCTTTATTAGAATATAACAGGAACAGGTAGGCCTACATACCCCTTTACAGTAGCATATAATTTATTTTCTAGGTTGAAATCGCGGGCAGAGACCCATCCCCTATATCAGCCAATTGCTGTGGGCATTCTGAGTAAGCTCGTTCATGAGACACAACGTCATCCATAGCAACAACGTGTTCGCTGCCTATTTCAGTTCGCTGTTTTCACTGCTCCTCGCTTCAGTGTCAATTCATGTGACGTTGAAGTCGGTAAGGTTATTCGCAGTCCTAAAAGGAGACGAAACCTAGAAACTAGAAAAGTATTCATTTTAGTTTTCTCGTCGCTTCTACGGAAGTCCTGTGTTTACTTTTGTTTTTGTTTAGTCTGTTTCCTGGGCTACTTACCAGCAGACTCAGGGCAGTTATCTAGCTGTTTGTTTTCCTAAGCTGCGTTTTAGGTGTCTGGGTTCGTTCAGATCTGTTTTAGGTCTATGCTGCGGCCACAAGTTTATTTTCTTTCTTTTCCTCTACGTGGGTCATTGGCTGGTTTCTCCTCCTTTTGATGTGATCGGTTATGGGAGCTAAACACGTAGCACTCCAAGATCATCTTTTAGGAGGTAGATTATCAGTTCTCTGTTCCCCGTAGTGGTCCTTTTTATTTCGTCGGCAGCTTTGCATTTATTCCATGAAGCTGTCCGATTTCTGAGAGTCGCCCTATTTTCTGGGGTCGTGGTTTGTTTGTCTACACGCCAGTGTTTTTGTTCCGTTTTACTACCGGTCGCAGACCGCGTTTTTATTCACCCTCTGTTGTGGGTAGTTATTATTTCGCTATATGCGGGGGGGTTTCGTTTCCCATTCATTTACTGTCACGTTTCTCGCAGGGTACCGTCCCTTGCTTCCTATTGTATTTTGGTGGGCACCCTGATTCGTCAGGAGTGATCCTTATTGATCCCCCATTGGTCGCACTTGGGCCTCACCCCTACAAGCCCTCACAAAAACGCTGTCAGGCAAATCACAGCTGGAAAAATCTAAGGTGCTCAAAACACAAACCGAATGTAAAAAAAAGAACGGTCCCCTTATCGAGTCTGTTATCTCTGTCCTGATCTCTGGCTCTCTCTCTCTCCCTGACATCATTCTCTCTTTCCGTGTGTGTCCTCTCAGTTTTACTGTACTCGGTGTCCGCTTTCCTACACCGCAGAGGTTTACCTGCACAAACACATGAAGAGATCTCACCCTTATGAATATGTGAGACAGAGCTGAGAGCTGGATCAGTCTTTTCACGGAGACTCCAGCCTTCCAGCAGCTCCCCTCATATTCTCCCCAATACATACGGAGAGGGGGGTGATTGGCACGAAAAAGTAAAAATAAAGTATAACATTTAATACACTGGAATAGATGATGGAACATTGTTTATTTAAATTTAAAATGAAAAACGAACAAACTCAGCATTAAAACAAAGAAATTAACAGTAGAACATGTACAAACTGATATACAACATACATCTTTGGATGCTTCTAATATGTGCACACACAAGCGACCCATGTTCAAGTATGCAGTGCACTTCAACTCCCCAGAATGTCCGCTTTCATCTATGACCGTGTAGCGTCATCACCGTGGGTAACGTGCTACAAAGCAAAACCGACTGGAGACCAGTCCAAATACGCACATCCTATTTAGTTTATACGACACATGACTTTTCAAAGATGAGCCCACATTAATAAAGCATGTTGAACTGAACAACGTATGTCACGATAATGCTTTTAATTTTAATTTCCACGTAAGTTGTCACTTATTGACGAGCACTATTAATGTTAGTAATTAGGTCAATTGGGTGCTATTTACTTAATTTAGGATGCCTTTCTCATCCAAGCATATTAGGCTACGTTTACACTGCAGACCTTGATGCCCAGTTCCGATTTTTGACCACCTGTTTACATGTACTTTTTAAAAGTGACCCATATCCGATACCTGTGTTTACGGTTTACACCTGAAACAACCCGCGTGCGCACACGAGGGTTTGGTTACGATACGGAAGTGAACAACAACCACGCCGCACAGCCATACTGTATTTAGTCGTATATGAAAATGTAACGATTTAAGTTTTATATTTCTAAACATATTTAAAGATGCAGTATGTAGGATTTATTTATTTAATGTATTTAAAAGGACACACATAGTAATCAACATATCTGCAAGAAGCATCAATGGGTAGGGGAGAGCAGGGTATGTTGTCAGACTTTTCACTCTGTCTTACCTGTACTGGGCAATACATCACAATGGTATAAATGTCATACCAAAATGAAAGGTGGAATTCTTGGGCACATATTGTATTCATTACATTTTCATATCTTATTTCAGTATGGAGTTGTAGACCGTTAAATAGAGGGTGTGCACTTGTGACAACTTACCCCATCAGGGGGTAAGTTGTCACACTATGTCATAGTATGGGGGTAAGTTGTCACATTGGATTATCAACAAATAAGAATACAACTAAATAATTAATTGTGAATATAATTCTTTTTACATTCAAATTGAAAACCAAGTACATTTAATTACAGAACTCATTCATTAAAGAACAAAAAATGCTTAGTCTTAACAAAACAGACGTGGTGTAATGCACAACGAAACACTTCTAATCAGACTCATCTTCAGAGTCACAGTTCTGGCACAAATAAATTGCCTGGCCTGGGGTGCAAAATCATGGGCCCACTTCTTGCATCTCACACTGCACCTAAGTCTCTTTTGGGCGGCTGTTAGAAAATGGCTCCATGCAGACCCAGGCAGAAGCACTCCTCTTCATCTGATGATGACTGGTCTATTTTCTTTTTTACTGTTGCCTTTGTTCTCGGCAGATCCAGATTTTGCACTTTGCTTCCCTTCCTCCAGAAACAGCCTGTTTTTAGATTGTGATTTTTCCATTTGTAGTGCTTGCTTCCGCGGGTGTGTCTGTTAGAATTGCGGTTTTGCGCCGCTTTCTTCCATTATTAGTTTGTTTTTCGGGGACCAGCTTTTGTAAATAGCCGGAGGTCCTCTGGAGTTGGTAGTCTGCTGCCAGCACTGGCATTGCTGGGTAAGGGTGAGCTGGCATGGGAACTGAACGGGTCTGCGTCTGTGCTTGTGCCTGGCAGGGCAGGGTTGGTACTGGGGCCTGGCGGGGCAGGGTGATCCGTAACATAGGATGGCGCAAACTCAAGTTTCCAAAAATACATCCCTGTTGTAAGGCTGTACCCCAGCTACCCTAAAGCCAGCCTGAATGTTCAAGGGGTTGCCGCCACAGGATAAGCGATTGCCACAAACCCAGGAATGTCATAAATTGACATTGTTTTCCCAGGATTGTTCCTCATCCATGCATCACACGCTGTGTTGATGTGCCTTTTTAGCGGCCCGTAGACAGACCTGTCTAAGAGCAGTGGGGTGGGAATGACACCATAATGCCGTTTTCTTTGGCATAATTGAGTCCATCAATGGACATATGAGATTCGTGGTTGTCCAAAAGGAGTAAACATGGTTTCTCCTTTGAGCATTTTGTATGCTCAATGAAATGTTTCAGGAAGTCAAAAAGTGCGCATCCTTCATCCACCCCGAGGGATTTGCCGCTCCCTTGCTGCCAGGTGGTCCGTTGTTTCAAAAATGGTCGCGGAAGTTGACATGGGGAAATATTAAATATGGAGGTATACTATTTCCTGTGGCTGAGACAGAACAGGCCAGTGTGACAAGCATCCCCCTTTCAGCGGAGGTCAGTGACCCTACTTGTTTGAATCCGCGTCTGGCCACTACTTTGTCAGGTTTATGGACCGTGGTCATCCCAGTTTCGTCGACACATTCCGTATGTCCCTGGTCCAAATTGATGTCTGTCTAGCACATTTTGCTAAATTGTTGAAGAAGGCATTGACATTTTTCTTGGTTGAAGCTACTAGCTCTGGCAAGGCTTTCTTAGCGACAGCATTGGGTGCCGTTTTAAGAAGGCTGTAAACCACTCCGAGTTGGCCTTTTCTGTTTCTGCCCACATTGGTGTGAACTTCAGCTTGTGTGCCACAGCAAACTGGTAGGCAATTATTTTGATCTCACTTGGCGACAGACCAAAATAAATGTCAGCTGACCTAGCGATATAATGAACAAGCTGCATCTCCAAATCAGGTGGAAATACCTGCCGTGGCTTTCTATAGCCAACCACTGTTGTTGGCATGGCTGCCTGACTGACAATTTCTTCGCTGGTAACCTTTTCATAATACCGAGTCAGAGTACGGTAATTTATATTAAAATCGTTTGCTGTGCTTCTGATTGATTTGTTCTCCAGCTTCACCTGCCTGACTGCCTTCAACATTATGTCAGGAGGTGTGCTGCCATTCTCTGTCTTTCTTTTATAATTTCTCACCATCATCTCACTTTCATTTGTTCCTTTGTTCGTTCGTTCCTTTCTTCCTTCCCTCAATGCTTCTTTCCTTCAAAAACACATTTCAATTAGCCTCATGCGACAACTTGCCTCAAAGCCATTGAGACAACTTGCCCCAAACGGGCATGTGGGCTAATGTTTGCTAAATCTCAAGGCTAGTTCAACATAGGACTGCAGCTAACATATCAAGAGACACCTCATTGTCTCCTTTATTCGGTACACAAATATAATTTTGAACATTTACTTACTTTTTAAGGAGACAAACACGAAACGTGTGCTCACATGTAATTAAAGTGATCTTTGACCACCTGTGAAAAGGAATTTGAATTTGACCCTAGTTGCAACAAAGTAGCTATTTGACTTTTGAGATAGTGCCCCTGTGGTTGGAGGTATGAACAGTGTGACAACTTACCCCGCTCTCCCCTACTATGCCAAAGTAGGCTTGAGAGCTAGTTTTGTAGTCTGTAGTCCCTTGGCAGGTGAAAGATTGATACAAGACAGTTACAGATTCATACAGTACATTACATTTCAATATAGGAGAGTATAAAAGGTGTAGGCCAGATAAACAAGAGCAAAAAAATAAATAATAGTTCATAATCAGACATTTCCTATTTACAACATTACAAGATTCAATGAGACCAGCTTTCATTTCCTGACAAGTTTTTGTGTGAAGGTGTGATAATTGTCGCTGGATCTGACGTGCGCCACATTTAGAATGACGTGCGAATCAGAATGACAGGAAATTCCGATCTGTGCGTTTAGATGACAGTCGCATTGGCAGATATCAGATTCGTCATCGGTTTATTTCCACATATGAATACGGCCCAGAACGGATCTGGAAATATCGATTCCATGTGCTTTTTTACTGTTTACACGTTCATAATGCATATCCGATGTGTGCCACATCTGAGCAAATTTTTTTAATTGGGTCATTTTTATCAGACGGTGTAAACGTAGCCTTAATGTACCAATGCACCAAGCCCAATGTAATAATTGATTAATGACACACTCAAAACAACGTTGGCCAAAATGCTTAAATACAGGTAACTGCCAAAATAAAGGACATGCAGTAGTTGAGTGAATGAAAGGTTCTGGTGGCTCTGTTGTGGTGGTGGGGTGCATTTTCCTGCCATTCTTTAGGTGCGCTCTTAGCTGGCTAGTTTTCAAGCACTGTTGTGTTTGGGCAATTTCACGCTAGAATAGCAGTTCCTTCGGTCTTGGTGTTATCACTAGAAGAGGCAACTACCCTTTAGCACTTATTTTTTAGACGCTGTACATCTTTGGTCCGGAGATGTGGTTCTTCAATAAAAGACATTAAAATATTTTTACTGCGCAGAAAGCCTAAAGATTTTGTCCTCATGTTTAGGTTATTCAATCCTTTTATGTTAAATTGCTTTGAATTTGCCTACTAGAGCTAGTGTTACGGTTGGCCAAAACTTGACCCATGGAGGTCTAAACTGCTGGGTGGCTGATTGCCAGTTGACACCACCCTGGGAACGCGTGATCGGCTGCCTGTAGTATATTTGTTCTTCAGTCGCCTTCTCCCCGTCTGGGGAATAAAGGCGAGTGGGGCTACAGTTCAGGGTCTTACTTCTTTTGGCTTTGTGCCGACCAGCTGTATTTTGACCTTTTTGTAAATGCTTTTGGCCCTGCTTGTTCTGTCCGTTTTCTTTAATGACGCTTTTGAGCAGCAAGGAAAGCGCAGAGTAGGCACAGATAGACTGCGGAAGATTCACCTGTATTGTTTTGCACCAGGAGAGAGGGTAGCTTCCTTTCATTTCGGAGTGATAGGTTTATGGCGTCTTATTTTTATGTATTCTAGATGAACTTCATATACTTTGTTCTCCATAACCTGCGGAGAGACAGTACACCAGCATCACAATCTGACAGATTAGTCTAACCTGAAAATGTCGTCAATTTGGCTAACGTTAGCTGCCTCGCGAAGCCCTTGAGCAATCTATATAGATAGTCATATGGCCATTGGCTTCTTGAGAAATTCTCACTCTCACTAGCTAGCTAGTTTTACAGCTGAACAAGCAATTGTTATTCGTAGCTAGCCACCTTCCATACATTATATTCGTAGCTAGCCAGCTAACTTAACTGTACAGCTGAACAGACAATGCATATTGTTATGTTCATAGCTAGCTGGCTATATAATTATAATATAATTATATATTATAATTCATATATTATGTTCGTAGCAATGCAGCTAACTTAGCTGTACAGCTTATTAAGTAGCTAAATGACGTCATCCGGACACATTCTTCTGGGTTTTCTCACTCAGGAATGCGAGCTCGTCATGTTGGCATAGCAACTACAGTCCAAAATTCGATTACATCACCCCGGACACATTCTGGCAAAGGGACACCATCTGCCATGACACCGCCTCTATGGCCCTATTCTTTGATTCCTCATTGTCCATGGCATCTTTTATTTTTTGCCATTCTATGTGTACTTCATGGATTTTCTTCTCCATAACGTGTAAAAGTTTAAAAAAATATTGCAACAATTAAAAATAGTAAAAACATATATGCCGCCTTTTCACTGGTAGCAGCGCTTCTTCCCAGACATATTCGGCTGACTCGCAGGGCTTGGTATTCGTCGCAGGCCGACTCTCAGACTTGGTCCTTCTTCAAAGTGAGAAAATTAAGCAGGATCCAAACATTAAAGACAAGAAAGTGTTAGCTGCGTAAAAACTGATCAGCATAAAACACGTTTGAATTTCCGTTTGGTGTGCTCGGCAGTGAAGCCATTGTCAAGTTTGTATCAAGTATCACAAGTTCAAAATGCACCTGCCCCTGGAGTCTGTGGCGACCCTATAGTTACGACCTTGTTGACTTGTAGTACTCTACCGAAATTGTCAGGTTGTAAAAAGAAAAAACTAAAAGATAAAAGCAGGGGCCCCCAGTGTGGGGGGGTGGTGGTGGGCTATAAAAAATTAAAAAAGCTTAGTTTGAGCACAGTCAACCTGGTCCTTCATCTGCTCACTGTGTCCCTCCTTAACATCCAGCTGCTCACTTCCTCTGTCCATCTGCTCACTTCCTCCATCTAGCTGCTGACTTCCTTTCTCCTTAACATCCAGCTGCTCACGTCCTCTGTCCAGCTGCTCACTTCCTCTCGCCTTAACATCCAGCTGCTCACTTCCTCTGTCCATCTGCTCACTTTCTCTGTCCAGCTGCTAACTTCCTCTCTCCTTAATGTCCAGCTGCTCACTTCCTCTCTCCTTAGCATCCAGCTGAACAAGGAAATGGCTGCCTGGCCTACAACACATGGAAGCCCGAAAACACTACATTTCCCAGCAGGCCACAGTAACACCTGAACGAAGTCAAGTAATGGGGACTATCGACCAGCTGAAGGCTATTTCGAGGCCTATTTAAAGGACTGACTCACATTACCCATTGAAGAGGAGTAGGAAAGTGTTTGTGAGGAGTTGGTGAGTGTGGAAAGGAGAGAACTGAAGTCGATTGACCAGCCAGTATTTGGAGAGAGAGTGATTGTTGGATTGTTTTGTGTATGAAATTGGATTGTTTTGAGGACCCCCTTTGGATTGACTACGGACTGGATTACGGAACTGAACTGGATTTTGGAATTGGATTGGACAACGAGCTAAGGATTGCGGACTTTATGTGTTTGTATTCCCCCGAAGACCTCACCCTTTGTGTAGTGTTTGTCAATAAGATTATTCGTTTAATAAATTATCATTTTGTTTTGAATACTGCCTCCTCTGTGTTCTTTAACTTGCCTACGCCCTCTGCAAGGTCCGTGAGTGTCGCCCAACCCCTGGGGACACCACATATGGTGGAGAATGCGGGCAGAGGGCATCACATATAGGCAAGAGGAGGTAGTGTCACTGTGAGCAAGATTCGTTTTTTTTGTTTGATTTTTGAAAGCGATACTCCATGATGGAAGGGGCCTGGATGATGCATCCAGACATGAAGGCTTAGCTGGAGGCAGAGGGTCCCAAGCATCTGTCTAAAGCACACCAACGGTCCCTCAAAGTGTTTTTCCAGGCAAATCCAGCCCTCAGATGCTCCTTTTTGGCTGGAATGGCGCCCGACGTTGCTGAGGCCATTGGTGAAATGGAGAAGGTGTTGAGAACCCTGAAGGGGCAACAAGAGATGAGAAAAGTCCAAAGAAGAATGGCCACTCCCGCTCGGTGGTGCCCCTAGGAAAAGGGAAAGATCCCAGGTAGGCCACAAAAGCAGCATACCAGTGGAGTGGAAAAATGTGCTGGTTTAGAGGCAGAGTTGGGAGAGGCGCTAGCATTCATCAAGGGCCAAGAGGAAGTGATCCAGAAACTGGAGAAATTGTGTTGTGACCAGAAGGAAAACCTGGTGAAGAACCAGAGGCGGGCGGCCATGGTTGAAGAAAGATGGCGAGTCACCCTCCAGGAGGTTCATGAGCTGAAGAATGTCCAGTCTGAGCTGTACAGGACGAAAGCTGAGCTCTCGAAAGAAGAAGAAAAGAAACTTAGTTTGAGCACAGTCAACCTGGTCCTTCATCTGCTCACTTCCCCTCTCCTTAACGTCCACCTGCTCACTTCCTCCATCCAGCTGCTCACTTCCTCTCTCCAGCTGCTCACTTCCCCTCTCCTTAACGTCCACCTGCTCACTTCCTCCATCCAGCTGCTCACTTCCTCTCTCCTTAATATCCAGCTGCTCACTTCCTCTCTCTTTAGTATCCATCTGCTCACTTCCTCCATCCAGCTGCTCACTTCCTCTCTTCAGCTGCTCACTTCCTCCCTCCTTAGCATCCAGCTGCTCGCAGTGCAAACCTTCGGATAGCTAATGTTATCTACAGTGCAATCCATTTTATCAGATCACCAATTTATTCATATAAATTATCTAGCTAGCTTTGCTTCTCCTTTCCAGGCCATAACATTACGATGACGCTGTTGCTGTAGAGAAGTGACCGTCAAGACTATTGTTTTCAGAAATAGTTTAAGCAACCTATCTAATTTACCGGTAGCCATCTACTGTTACATCCTTAGCCACATTAGCTGACTGCTTTTATGGTTGTGCCAGAGGTTTTGCAGCGAGCAACCCTTTTATCACCGTTGTCGATGTTATTAAACTCAGTGTAGCCAAAGGCTACGACGACGGAGGAGTTGTTATGCTTGTTCTTGTCACCAGCCTTCGCAGCTGCCCGCCACGACCATAGATTCAAACTGTTTGTCTTGCTGCTCGCTCGCTCTGAGGTGAGGTGAAGTTAGCGAGTCAGAGCCCGCCCATGACAAGGCACAATCAAACCAGAGAAGTGGGACGCGTGTTACAAAATAATGCTCAGTTTTAGCTATTTGTTCATTGTAGCAATGTCCACAAGTCCTATGAGTCCGAGTCGAGTCACTTGTCACTTTATTGGTGACTTAAGTGCAACTCGAGTTTGAATCTGAGACTGAGTCCTCAACTCTGGCTGCTATGCTGTGAATGGCGGTCACCATGAGCATTTCCATCGCGATATACAACATCGAAATTCAATAAATTTACCTGTGGCCCGCTTGTTGACTCCACTTCAATTGTGGGCAATCTGAAAAAAGATGAGGGCACAGTTAAATAACTACCGCACTGTGCCGTGTCCCTACATTGCTGCTGCACTGCGCTCAACTGTCTCGGCACAACATTACAGGCATTTAGCAGACACTCTTATCCAGAGTGACTTACACAGTTTACATTTCTTAACATACAATCCATTTATACAGCTGGATGTTTTACTGAAGCAGTTCAGGTTAAGTACCTTGCTCAAGGGTACAATGGCACTGCCCCGCCTGGGAATCGAACCCGCAACCTTGGTGTTACAAACCCAGTTCCTAACCATTGTGCTACACTGCGGTCCTGAAGCAGACCCACAAAAGCCTGTGAAAGTCGTGACAACGTTGGGCTCTCACCCACTACTGGCGTCCGTGGCCAGTGCGCGGCTGTCCAGCAGCGCCAGGGCTGATGTCTGCACCTCGCTGTTTTCAAACAGCACCCTCATCATAAGCCCGACTGTATTGTCCTGTGGCACAAACACGCACCCTTGCTTCACCACACTCCATTCAAACCCACGCAGTGCTGCGTTTAAAGTCACTGAGCTCTTCACGAACCATTCTGAATTCTAAATGTTTGTCTGTGGCTATGTGCTGGATTTTATGCACCTGTTGGCAATGGGTGTGGCTGAAACACCTGAACTCAATAATTAGTAGGGGTGTCCACTGACATTTGGCCATATAGTGTATGTACCCCACAGTCCCTTGAGCTATTTCATTCTGGTGAGGACAATGGATGCATCACGCACCCCCCACCCCCACCACTTACCAGGGTCCTAGGGAAGTCCGTCTCCTGCCACGGTCTTCACAATGGACTCTTTAACAACTGGGAAAGGTTAACACAACCCAATCAAGCCAATAAGAAAACAATGGTGATATCATTTATACGGTAATCTCAGTCCCAACAACTGTCTCAAGCCAATGCCCAGAGTTCCCACTCAAATCAAATGCCCATTTTCCATGACATTTCAATGACAATTTTAAAGTCTTCAATAACACCTTTTTTTGTAACACTCACTCATGCAAAAATACACACAAACATTGCTTTCAATTGCAAGTGCAAAGCCACACTTCACATTCAGCACGCACCAACAACGTCCAAATTCAATCAATTTACCTGTCGCCCGCTTGTCAACTCCACTTCAATTGTGGACAATCTGAAAGCAAGATGAGGGCACAGTTAAATAACTACCGCATTGTGCCGTGTCCCTACATTGCTGCTTCCACCACTGCACAGTGTGGGAAGAGTTTCAGAGATGGACATCTTAGACTACACCAGCAAACTCATACAGGGGAGAGGCTGTACCTCTGTGCACAGTGTGGGAAGATTTTCAGTACAGTGGGCTATTAAAAAAAAAAGCTTAATATGAGCACAGTCAACCTGGTCCTTCATCTGCTCACTTCCTCCATCCAGCTGCTCACTTCCTCTGTCCAGCTGCTCACTTCCTCTCTCCTTAACATCCAGCTGCTCACTTCCTCTTTCCTTAACGTCTAGCTGCTCACTTCCTCCATCCAGCTGCTCACTTCCTTTCTCCTTAATATCCAGCTACTCACTTCCTCTCTCATAGACTCAAACTGTCTCTCTGGCTGCTCACTGAGGTGATGTCAGTGGAGATGACAAGGCACAATCAAACCAGAGAAGTGGGATGCGTGTAACAAAGCAATGTCCACAAGTCCTATGAGTCTGAGTTGAGTCACGAGTCACTTTATTGGTGACTTAAGTGCAACTCGAGTCTGAATCTGAGACTCGAGTCCTCAACTCTGGCTGCTATGCTGTGAATGGCGGTCACCATGAGCGTTTCCCATCGCGATATACAACATCGAAATTCAATAAATTTACCTGTGGCCCGCTTGTTGACTCCACTTCAATTGTGGGCAATCTGAAAGCAAGATGAGGGCACAGTTAAATAACTACCGCACTGTGCCGTGTCCCTACATTGCTGCTTCCACCACTGTGCACAGTGTGGGAAGGGCTTCAGAGATGGACATCTTAAACTACACCAGCAAACTCATACAGGGGAGAGGCCGTACCACTGTGCACAGTGTGGGAAAAGTTTCAGTACAGTGGGCTATTTTATTAAAAAAGAAGCTTAGTTTGAGCACAGTCAACTGGTCCTTCATCTGCTCACTCCGTCCCTCCTTAACGTCCATCTGCTCACTTCCTCCGTCTAGCTGCTAACTTCCTCTGTCGTTAACGTCCAGCTGCTCACTTCCTCTGTCCAGCTGCTCACTTCCTCTGTCCAGCTGCTCACTTCCTCTCTCCTTAATTTCCAGCTGCTCACTTCCTCTCCTTAACGTTCATCTGCTCACTTCCTCCATCCAGCTGCTCACTTCCTCTCTCCTTAATATCCAGCTGCTCACTTCCTCTCTCCTTAATATCCAGCTGCTCACTTCCTCTCTCATAGACTCAAACTGTCTCTGGCTGCTCAGAGGTGATGTCAGTGGAGATGACAAGGCACAATCAAACCAGAGAAGTTTGGTAGCGAGATGGGTGAGGGAGAATTAGGTGAGGGAGAAGATGGTGGGAAGGAGTTGCGAATGTCGTCAACCTTCTCTCGAAAGAGAGGGCTTCACCATATCTATCTGTTTGCCTGGGCAACTTTGAAACTAGATGTTTGCTCACGGATGAGAAAAACCCATTCAGGCTGTTGATAAATACATCCCTATCATTGGGTTGCGTACCTAGGTCTTTAAAAGTAGCAGTAATCAAGCCTCTTCTAAAAAAAAAAAAAAAACCAAATCTTGATCCTGTTAATCTGAAGAACTATAGGCCCATTTCAAATCTGCCCTTTTTGTCAAAAATTTTAGAGAAATCTGTAGCTCAACAATTAACTGCTTTCCTAAAAACGAATAATCTGTATGAAACACTACAATCAGGTTTTAGACCAAACCATAGTACTGAGACAGCACTTATTAAAGTTGTAAATGACTTACTGTTCGCATTGGACACTGGTTGTGTTTCTATTCTAGTGCTCCTTGACATAAGTGCTGCTTTTGACACTATTGACCACCAAATTCTCCTTCATAGGCTAGAAAACCTGGTTGGTTTTGCGTG
>JAINUG010001953.1:0-15264 GCA_029706075.1 Aldrovandia affinis | reverse complement strand
GTTCGCACGTCCTTCTCCACGCTTCCTGTGTTCGAGATGTTGCTGCCGAGGTACGTGAAGTTGTCGACGTACTCGATATCATGCTCGCCTAGAGAGAGTGGTGGGTGATGTTGGTCCTGCCCGATGATCATGGCCTTGGTCTTCTCGTGGCTGATCTGTAGACCAACCTTCCCTCCGTGCTCATGGAGATTGCTGGTCATCTCTTGTAGTGCATAGTGGGTATGACTAATCGGAGCCAGATCGTCTGCAAAGTCCAAGTCGGTCAGTCTGTCTTGTCCCCACTTGATGCCGAAATTCGTCCCGGCAAGGGTCTTCCTCATCACAAAGTCAATGACGATAAGGAAGAGTAAGGGTGACAGGATGCAACCCTGTCCTACACCGGTCACAATGTCAAAGTCAAAGTGTTTTTATTGTCAAGTGCACAGTATAACACAAGGTCATTCTGAACAATGAAATTCTTTGGACATGGCAAGCAACAACTAAGTAGTGACGAGTAGCAGAAATATACATAACAGAAAAACAGTAAACATTAAACATTAAACAATTGTGGCAGTTCCGGAACCAGTAAAAAGGGGGAATAGACAGTAGACTAAGAGTTTTAAATATATAAATATAAAGTAAGTAGTGCCGATGGATATGTGCATTTAAATTGAGGTGATGTGCATTTAATGTACAGTGGTCCTCGCTATAACGCGGTTCACCTTTCGCGGCCTCGCTGTTTCGCAGATTTTTTAGTGCAATTTTGCATGCTTTTTTTTACAGCGTATGAACGCGCATTAAGAATCTTTTCGCCCAGAAGAAAAAACAGCGCCAACAACTACCCATAACTATGTTCTTCACCCGAAAAATGACACCTGCTCCAAGGCCTTCAGTGGAAAAAGACGCTACAGCGGAGCGCGCCAGGACGAAGAGGCACGGTCAAAGGAACTGTGAAATACGCGCGAGTCACTATTAATAATTTCTTATGTGTCCATCCTCGTAGGTTGATAATTAAAATTAAATTTGTTTCTAAAAGCTATCATATTTATGTATATGGAAAACGTTTATATTTTTATTTCTCAAATAAATGTTTGGGCCTGAAAACAGCTTTGATCTTTGGTTTCATTCTATAATACTGTACTTATTTTTTAAATCTACGAACGTTTGAACTTTGAGTGTTTAAACAAGAGAGAAATGTGAGAAAATGTTAATGCCTGTCTGAGAAAAGTGTATAAAGTGTGTGGTGAGGGGTTTTACAGCCTTAAAACATATATAATAATTGTAAAAAATAAAGCTGACTACTTCGCGGATTTCGCCTTGCGGGTTATTTTTAGAACGTAACCCCGCGATAAACGAGGGACCACTGTACATACAAAGTGATTAGAGAACACATTAGGGTGATGATGTGATCACTGAGATTAGTGCTGCTGGTTGAGAAGCCTGATGGCCTGGGGGAAAAAACTGTTCATGAGTCTGGTAGTCCGTGCCCGGATGCTCGGTAACGTCTACCAGACGGCAGCAGCGAGAACAGTCCATAGCCTGGGTGGCTGTAGTCTCTTGTGATTTTCCGTGCTTTCCTAAGGCATCGTGTGTGTGGTAGATGCCTTGCACGGAGGGGAGGTGGCAGCCAATGATGCGCTCCGCTGTCTTCACCACCCTTTGGAGGGCCTTGCGATCAGCAGCGGAGCAGCTGCCGTACCTGGTGGTAATGCAGCCAGTGAGAATGCTCTCAATAGTGCACCCCTTTTTTATCTGAGTACTGCTGATTTGTGTTTTAATTGTATTTTTACTGCTGTGAAGCACTCTGTGCATTCGTGCTATGAAGGGCGCTATACAAATAAATACTTACTTACTTACTTACTTACTTACTTACCTGTAAAAGTTGGTTAGAGTTTTGACAGGAAGTATAGGCGCTTTTGGGCAGTTTTTACTGCCGCGTCCGATTGCTTGGACCAGGAGAGGTCATCATTGATGAACACACCGAGGAACTTGAAGCAGGAGACAATGTCAAAGTCATCGGTAGTTTTATTTATTTATTTAACCTTTATTTAACCAGAATAGTCTCATTGAGATTAAAAATCTCTTTTACAAGAGCGTCCTGGCCAAGATAGGCAGCAGCACAATTACAATTACAAGTACAAGTTTACAGACAAAAGTAATTTAAAAAACTAACATATGACAATTAAAACAAAAAACAAGGGCAAATCACAGTCACAATCATTAAAAACATCTGCAGCCAGATGTGCTGGATTCCATATCACTTAAAAGTGTTTTAAAAGCAACCAGTGAGACCAGCTCCTGCAGGTTCAGGTGGTTTTGTAGCTGATTCCAGGCGGAAGGAGCTGCATACCTGAATGCCCTTTTCCCAGTTCAGTACGGACCCGAGGGACAGTTAGTATGAATAAGTCCTGGGAACGAAGACCATAACTGCCCATACCTTTTTTGGCAGATGTACATCCGTGAGTAATAATCCTTATTATAAATAAGGATATGCCAGTGGTTGAGTCTACGGGTGAACAGGGCAGACCATCCAACATACAAAGTACAGTGGTGAGTAAGGGCTTTCAAATTTGTGATGAATCTCAGCGCTCCATGGTAGACAGTATCCAGCAAGTGTAGGCATTGCGAGGATGCATGCATGTATATAACATCGCCATAGTCCAGCACAGACATAAAAGTGGCAGCAACCAGCCTCTTTTTTAGCCTCGAAGGAAAACAAGCCTTGTTCCTAAAATAAAAACCCAGTTTCAACTTAAGTTTTTAGCTAGTTGCTGAATGTGAGGCTTAAAAGAAAGAGAATCTTCAATTATAAATCCTAGTTACTTGTATTGAGATACAGACTCAATCTTGGAATCCTGAAAAGTGGCGATAGAAGGAGGGTTCAGTGGCTTGGATTTAACATTTGAAAACACCATAAGTTTAGTTTTGTCAGCGTTTAAAACAAGTTTTAAGTCACACAGGGTACTTTGTACAATATTAAAAGCAAGTTGTAGTTGACAAAGAGCCTGATGTAATGTAGACGCAGAACAGTATATCACATCGGCATACAAATGGAATTTTGCATTTGAGACATTTTTATTAAGACTGTTAATATATTAAATGAATAATAACGGTCCCAGGACCGAGCCCTGTGGCACGCCCTTGGATATAACAAGGGAGCTAGAGGTGATACCTTCTGCCTGCACGCACTGTGATCTGCCTGATAGATAACTTTCAAACCAACCGACAGCTTGTTCTGACAATCCTACACTGATAAGTCTTTGCATCAATATTGCATGATCGACAGTATCAAAAGCCTTAGATAGGTCAATGAAAAGGGCTGCACAATGTTGCTTGTTATCTAGGGATTCAATAATATAATTTACTACTTTTAAGGCCGCTGTCGCTGTACTATGTTTTTTTCTAAAACCTGATTGAAAATCTGATTAAATATTGTTAGTAGATAAGAACTCCTTCAGTTGTTCACTCACAAGGGATTCCAGAGCCTTTGCCACGACAGACAATTTAGAGATTGGCCTATAGATAGATAGATCCTTTATTTGTCATTGTAACACGTACAACGAAATTGAAATGCCAACCAGTCAGTGCAAAATTACAACATTTATATAGACATGTATTGTAGTTGTTCAGGACAGTAGGGTCACCTCCTTTTAGCAGGGGAAGAACAAAAGCAGATTTCCATATGTGAGGAATTTTGTTTGAGTCCAGGGAAAGATTAAAAAGATGTGTCAGAGGTGGTGCAATAAAGTCAGCTGCTAGCTTTAAAAAGTAAGGCTCCAGGTTATCAGGACCTGCCGATTTTCTAGCATCTAAAAGTTTGAGGGCTATACGCACCTCTGAAACTATAATCAGATTAAAACTAAAGGCTTGACCCATCGTAACATGACCATCGGAACAACCAGCAGAAGAAATTCCATGATCAGTGTTGAGAGACTCGAACAAGGAGCCAGAGGCAATGAAGTGCTCATTAAAACAGCCAAGCATTTCAGCCTTATCTGAGATTTTATGCGAGTCCCTAACAATGCATGGGGGAAGCTCTGTGCTGTTTTTATTTCCATCTAGGGATTTAATAGTCTTCCAGAATTTCAATGGATTGTTTAGATTGATTGATGTTTCGGTGAGGAAGTGATCAGCTTTGGCTTTTCTAATGGCAACTGTAAATGCATTACGCAGACGCCAGAAGTGCAGCCAGTCTGAGTCAAGACCTGTTTTCCTGGCCTTTGCCCATGCCATATTTCGCTCATGAAGTGAGCTGGATAACTCTGGCGTGAACCATGCATTGTTTCGTCCTTTTACTCTATGTTTTCTGAGGGGAGCATGCTTATTTACAATTTCAATAAAACCATCGTAAAATAATTTCCAGGCATTTTCAACATCAGCAATGAGGTTAATTCTCTCCCAATCAAAATGAAACAGATCATGAAAAAACCCTTGTTCAATAAAGTTTTTCATGTTACGCTTATAATAATGCGTGGCTTAGTCTTGGGAACGTTTGTGTTTCTGACTGTGGCAACGACACAGTGGTCACTGATGTCATTTGCAAATACAGAAGTAGCTGTATATTTATGAGGAATGTTGGTTAGTATTAGATCAATTAGAGATGATTTTTCAGGACATTTCGGATTTGGTCTACTGGGGCCATCAACAATCCGAAAAGATTTAGCGAGTCACAATAAGCTTTAAGATCATCAGATACTGGTTGTAGCCAGTTCCAATTTCGATCACCAATAATAACAATTTCATTAAAATTCAGTCCGTTATAAGCTGCATTATAGCAGGTAAAGCACCATTAACAGCTGAAGGTGGCCTATAGCAACCAACGACAGTAATGTGGAGAGTTTTAGAGACCTCAAGATCAAGAGCTAGAAATTCTAATTGCTTGCTCAGTGACGTAGAGAGAAGCACATTCACAAGGAACTTACTTTTGACATAGATTGCCACACCCCTACACCTTTTAGGTCGGTCAGACCTATATATATTATAGCCATCAATGCTAACATCCTTATTCATATTTGATTTGCTTAGCCAAGTTTCAGATAAAACAATGACATCTGCATCAGTTGAATGTGCACAACACGGATCATATCCATTTTCGCGATCAAACTGCGCACATTCAAGTGGATAAAACCAAGACCAGACCTTGATTTAAAATCGGCAGGAGTGTTGAAACTAATAGCAGGAGCAGGGCCTGGGTTGGGCTACACATTCCCTGAGATCAGCAGCAGCAAAACAATGAAACACCTCTGCTTATGTAGATTAATGGGGGATTCTTTCTTAGTATTCGTTTCTAATGCAAAGTCACAAAGACAGTCCACTGAAGTGATACAATTGTCTTGTAGAACCATGACACACATCAGATGGGCCAAGTCCATAGAGTCAGGGGAGAAGAACAGAGTCAGGGATAATGATTTTACATCGTGCGGACAGCCAGATGCGCACGTTCCACGGTGCAATGCAACCAAATTTGTGAGTAGCAGTGTTAATTTTGTCAGCTATTTTTAATTTTAGTTTTAGTCTTAGTCATGTGTCAAAAGCTCTTTTTCGTTTTTATCATATTTAGTCACCTTTATCTATTTTTTGTTTAGTCGAGTTTTAGTCAACTACAGGTCTGAGCATTTTAGTCTTAGTCTTTTTGTTTAGTCTCGATTTAGTCTTTTTGTTTAGTCTCAATTTAGTCGCGGAAAACAGAAGACATTTTAGTCTAGTTTTCGTTAATGAAAAGGTATTTTAGTCTCTTTTAGTAACGCAATTCTATTTATTCTTTCAGTATAGTCTAGCCAAAACCAAAATATTTTGTCTTTTTTAGTCAAACCCATTTCAAAATTCCCACAAGATTTCTTATCTTTATCTGATGAAATACAGGTTGAATGTTTAAGAATGCATTTGAGACTGGAGAGAGTCTGGTTTGATGGCATTGATCATTTCAAGGAATGTTTGGTTACTAGGCAACACCTGTTAGCTACTAGCTAGAAAACTACCAGCTGATTCACAATTAAGTTCAGTAGGAGCCAGTAGGAGCCCAGTAACCAAACATTCCTTGAAATGGTCAATAGATTCAGAAATAGTCAAACATGGAACATATTTGCATTTAAAGTGCATATTTATTTTTTTAACCAACAACAACAATAGACATTTGAATGGTGTAAATACACAGTACACACTAATTGCAATCTGCTTGATATATATATACGGTATATAAAATAAATATAAAATCACATTCTGAGGTCGGTGTTAAAGTGCCACATGGACTTAGAATAAACTAAGGTTAGGTAAGAGGTCTAGGTCTGGTTAGGGGTTAGAGTTAGAGGTGGTCTAGGTCTGGATAGGGGTTAAGAGTTGGTCTAGTCCTAAATAATAACAATAATAATAATAATAAATAATAATAATAATAATAATGAATGCTACAATAACAAACAACAACAACAACAAAAAAGTGTGTGTCTGTGAAACTGAACTGAAAACTGTTAATGAACAGATTTTGAAATCAATGGATAAACCAATCTGAACCTTACTCCTCCAAAATCTCTTGTTCAATTCACACTAGCACTAACTTCAGAACATCCTCAACAAGGGCTCCTACTAGTCAGATTTGACCAGCACCTGTACTGCTGAGGTTAGTACCTTTGAACTTTATCTGCGACACTTATTGAGTTTTGTTTTGAGCTATTTAACAGGCGGAGTGACCACTGGATGGTCAAATCTCTCTTGTTAAAAAGGACTGCATATTCTATTCAGTCAAGTCCAGATTCAGAGAGAATGCAGTCCTGAGAAAGGCTATGCTGATGATGAATTCAGTGTGATGATGGCTATGAGGGACAAATAAACCTAGCTGAAACAGTGTTTTTCAGTTCCCACACACAGTCATATTTTATGCCTAACATTACGCCAAACTCACACTGGCGCTAGAGAACTGCACTTTTTACAGACTCATTACAACTGTAGCCTAGATGTACCATGCTTTATCCCAAAGTAGCAGACTGGCATGGGTGTAAATTATTAAGAATGTTAATCAATCTGTTGGTCAATAATTGTGTCCGTCTGGCTCACAGGATGTACGATAGCTAGGTTAAGCCTAATTTATAGCCTACTGTGAGCCAACCCCTGTGAGCCGTGGCTAGCGTTAGCATCGCGGCTAGCGTTAGCATCGTGGCTAAATTAGCGAATATTTTCTGAGATTATGAAATAAAAAATATGTTCGGTTTATTATAAAAGCTTGCTTGCCAGCTAGCTAGCTAGGATAGCAGCAGACAGGCGAATCCACCACAAACGAATCTAACCTGGTTACACTTACCTGGATTTCCTTGTGGAATGTCTTCAGGTGTCTTTTGAGATTCGTGGTGTTTTTACCCTTGATTCTATGGCCACATTTCTCCCTGGGCTGAGCGGGCTTCGCTTCTTCTCCTCCTCGTGTTTCACTTTCAACAATAACGTTACATTCAGTAGCTCCATCGAGCTCTATATAACTAAAGTATGCCCAGAGGTCTGATCTTCTTTTTCTTCCAAGCCCACTGCATACAAGCCCGCCGAGACCCTGTTGCCCTGCCATTTTTCCATTAAGTTAAACCCGTCGTGACTTGACGGAAATGCTGCAATAATAATAAAACGAATTATTCTAAAAGTTATAATTATTTAGTCTCGTCTTGTTTTAGTCAACAAAAGTGAAAAGAGATTTCGGCAAGGTTTTATTTGGTCAACTACATTTTGTGTCGCTGTTTGTAGTCAACGACATTGCATTAATTATTTCGTCACGTTAGTGTCACATGATCTCCATTATCGTCTCGTCTCGTCTCGTTGTCGTCATGGAAAAAAGCTTCGTTGACGACCATATTTAGTCATCATTTTCGTTGACTAAATTAACACTGCACCCAGTTCAGTCCAACTAGTATTGTAGAACATTACAGTTTTTCTCAATTGTTTACACACATTTTCTTAAAGCATACCTCATATTCTCAGAACTCTACACACAAATCCAAAAACACACAAAAGGCAAAACTCAAAATGCAAAACAATGTCTTCTCTCTCAAAATGGTATATTGTGTTCAAATGACACACACCATCATATGAATAGACATTTCTAAGAACCAATTGAACACTGATGTCCTCAATGTAAAACACTACTATGAATGGAAAACACTAGTATGAATGCCTTACCTCACATTATAGAATTTTAACAAACAGATTATGGAACCTCTGTTCCATATGTGAGACAGATACATATATAACCATAGAACATAGCACATTTAGCCCATACCCTCTCTCAAATTATGACAGGCAGAGATGTATTGAGCTGCCACCTCTATTGCAATAGTGACTTCCCCAAGGATTATTTTAAAATGTTCTGTGTCTGGTAGGTATTGATATTTATTTATTAGGGCAGAAAGTTTGTGGAAATATGTATCACTGATGGGGAGGTACCTGGGGCAGGTGAGTAGGAAGTGGGCCTCCGTTTCCACCTCTGCCAGGTTGCAGTGATCACACAGCCTGTTCTCTTTAGCCAGCCAGGTCTTTTTGTGGCGGCCTGTTTCGATGGCAAGACTGTGATCGCTGAGTCTGTACATCCTCAATGTGTGCCTTTGTTTGGGGTCTTTTATTCTGACAAGATATTCTGCCAGGGAGTGGTCTCTCTTTAGAGTTTGGTAGGTGTTTGTTTCTTCAAGCCATGGAGGAGAGAGAGGAGGGGTGGATGGACTTGAGATTGCAGAAAGTTATGGAGCGCTCCTGCTTGACGAGGGGGGTGGGGATGTCAATGTCCATAGTGATGGCCAGGTGGTTGGAGATGGTGAGGTCGGAGCTGGTCAGGTTGCTGATGGTGATGCCAGAGGTGCAGACCAGGTCCAGTGTCCTTTTCTATGGGTGGGAAAATCTACGTGTTGGGTGATGTTGGAAAAGTTTAGAATGTCCAGGAGTTCAGTCGTGGTTTTGCAGTCAGTTGAGTCGACGTGTATATTGAAATCGCCCAGTAGCAAAACAGATGGCGAGATAGCACAGAGTTGTGTGTGGAATTCAGAGAAGTCAGAAGGGAATGCAGGATTGGGTTTAGGGGGGCGGTAAATGACTGCAGTAACCAGGGGTTTAGGACCACACAGTTTAAGAGCAAGGTGCTCAAATGAGGAGGGGGGCGGAATGGTTATTGCACTGGTTTTGATGTGTTGTGGATGTAATGTGGCTATTCCACCAGCAGGCCCGTCGTGGTGTGGTTTCTCCATGTATGCGTATCCGGCAGGTGTAGTCTGGTTGAGTGGGACATATTCCAGGGGTTTGTGCCATGTTTCGGTGAGGCACAGAAAGTCGAGATTATTGTCCGTTATGAATTCACTGAGTACAAGGCCCTTGTTATTTAGGGATCGGGTGTTGAACAGAGCAAATGCAGAGCGTGCTTGATATTGAACGGGCTGGGGTGCTTTGACCAAGGTTCGTAGGCAGGCAGAGCGCACGTGTTGGTTGTTATGGTGTGACGTAGTAAAAGTGCGACAGTGCGCTCGTTTGACCACAGGGGTGCGCTGGAATGATCAGACCGCGAGGAAACAAACTGTCGTCGCGAGCCGCTGTGGATGTAACTGGGTCTGCGCAACAGCCCGTGTTTTTAGATGGCTGTGATGCATGGTGGACTGGTGTGGTTGTTGAGTTTGAGGAGTTGCAAAATTTTAAAGACACAATTTGACAGCTCTTATTTTTAATAGGGAGAAGAAGGGGGAATCGGCCTAATTCGGCCCTGCACGCATTATTAGGGGCATTTCTGTGAATATGTAACACAGTTTTACAGAATTCTATGTGGAATTGTTCAATTCGATTTTTATCCCATAATTTGGTGTTTAATAGGCGGCCCCATATTTCACTTCCATAAAGGAGGATGGGCTGGATAATACTATCAAATAATTTTAACCAGATCTTAATGGGGGGGTTGAATCTAGAGATAGTTTTTTTGAATGTGTAGTAGGCCCTGCATGCTTTGTCCCTTAATGCATTTATTACCATGTTGAAGCTACCTGAAGCACTAATCACCAGACCCAGGTAAGTATAGCTGGTGGTGTGCTCCAGGGTGTTGGCTCCCAAGGTGAAGTGGTACCTGTTTCCCTGAGACCTGGCTTTTTTCTGGAAGACCGTAGTTCTGGTCTTATCCAGATTTACTGTCAGTGCCCAGGTCTGACAGAACTGTTCTAGGTATGACAGGCTCTGCTGTAACCCCTGTTCTGTGAGTGACACAGAACCAGGTCATCTGCATAGAGTAAGAATTTCATTTCTTTATCATGTAGAATGAGCCCAGGACCAGCAGACTGTTCCAACACTGGGCCAATTCATTGATATAAATGTTGAAGAGTGTTGGACTCAGACTACATTGATTTTATGATGTCATAGACTTTACCCCCTACACCACTCTGTAAGATTTTAAAGAACAGTCCTTCATGCCAAATTGAGTCGAATGCTTTTTTGAAGTCTATAATGCAAATATTTTCCCTTTTGTTTGTTTGTTTGGTGGACTCTCCCTCTCTCTCTCTCTCTCTCTCTCTCTCTATCTCACACACACACATATAAATACACACACCCTCTCCTTACCTCTGTTGTGGAAATTCTACTATTCAAAGGAAGCAAGATATGAAAATGAAATGAATATGAAAATACACGTCTGGACGCAGCGCAACCAGGGGAAAAGCTATGAAAGGAAGCGGACAGACCATTTGGAATTATTTAATAAGTATTCATGGACAAAATATAATTAACATCAGTCTGTGATTTTTTTTAGGCCAGCAGAGAAGGCCTTGCAGGCCCTGACGGCCCACCACTGCGTTTTACCCTCCCAACATACACATTTCTTGCATACATTAGGATGGGGCAACTCCCACCCATGACCCAGTAATAACTTTCCATCCATGTTATTATGATTTATACAGTGCAATAATGAAACTCATTCCCAAGGAACTGACCTTGACACTTCCTGCTCCCCAACTCAAACATCTCAGTATCTCATCCTTGTTTCTCTCCCACATCTGTCAATACACACATATCTCCTCTTGGCCTGCTCGTGGAAGCATAAACAACTTAGTAAAGCTGAAAGCGGCCTGTCCTAAGGCCTAATTAAGTTTTTCCCCTTACACCTCTCTCTCTCTCTACCTCTTTCCCTCTCTCTTTCTCTCCCTCCTCTCTCGGTCTCTCTCACACACACATAAACTCCCTCTCTCTGTCTCTCTCTCTCTTCTCTCTCTCTCTCACACACACACACACACACACACACACTTAAACTTCCTCTCTCTCTCTCTCTCTCTCTCTCACACACACACATAAACTCCCTCTCTGTCTCTCTCTCACACACACACAAACACACACACACACACATTCTCTCTCTTCCGCTCTCTCTCCCTACCACTCTCTCCCTCTACCTCTTTCCATCTCTTTCTCTCCCTCTCTCTCTTTGTCTCTCTCTCTCACACACACACACACACACACACACACACACACACACACATGCATGTATACACACCATATAAACACACACACACACACACAGTGAGAGACAGTGTGTGTTTTATGTGCTGGTGAAAGTCTGCTCTCTCTCTCTGCACTCCCAGCTCTGCTCAGCTCGGCCTCAGCCCAACGCCACACCTCCTGCAGGTGTGGGCAGAACCAGGAAGTCACTCCCTCTCTCTCTCTCTCTCTACGCAGTTTCAGAGAAATGAAACGTAACTCTCTGTCTCTCTGTCACTGTGTGCAGTAAGATGGCTCAAGCTCGAGATCTAATGGATCAGGACCAGATCAGCTGTTCAATCTGTCTGGATCTACTGAAGGATCCGGTGACTATTCCCTGTGGACACAGTTACTGTATGGGCTGTATTAAGGGCTGCTGGGATCAGAATGATCATACTGGTGTCTACAGCTGCCCCCAGTGCAGAGAGACCTTCACCCCAAGGCCTGTTTTAAGAAGAAACACCATGCTGGCTGAAGTGGTGGAGATACTGAAGAAGACAGGACTCCAAGCTACTCCTCCTGCTCACTGTTACGCTGGACCTGGAGACGTGGCGTGTGATGTCTGCACTGGGAGAAAGCACAAAACCGTCAAGTCCTGTCTGGTGTGTGTGGCCTCTTACTGTGAAACTCACCTCCAGCCTCACTATGAATCTCCTGCCTTTAAGAAGCACAAACTGACCCCAGCCACTGGACACCTGCAGGAGAAGATCTGCTCTCATCATGACAAACCGCTGGAGGTTTACTGTCGTACCGATCAGCAGTGTATCTGTCTGCTGTGTGTGATGGATGAACACAGAGGCCACGATACAGTCTCAGCTGCAGCAGGAAGGACTGAGAAACAGGTAAGAACTGTAACTCTGTACTGGCAGGTACACATAACACTTACACTCTTTACAGTGGTGATAGTGACAATCTTGGGTCATTGATTTGATCTATACTTTATGAACTGTGCTTCACTGAATACAATTTGTTTTGTAATATTTCATAAATTAGAAAATATGTTGAACAAGGAAGTGAAGTTTTTAGGTCATAAGTTCAGTGACAAAGCAGTAAGAGCAGGAAGTGAACACAAGCCAGCTCTCTGTGACAGCTCTGCTCCCCCCTCCCCCACCTGTTCACTCCCTGAATGAGAATCAACATGGCTGGAGCAGCTAATTCACTCACACAGTTTACAAGCTTCACCTATAAGACCAGAACTCTTCTGACGAGCAGTGTGTGATACAGTTTCATGGTTAATTATAGTGTGTCATTTTTATACTTAAACAGAAGTATAATTTAACAGATTTTGATGTATTGCAAGATAATATAACAAGGAGAACCGTCTGTCCACAGAAGCAGCTGGGGCCGACACAGAGGGAATCCCAGCAGAGAATCCAGGAGAGAGAGAAGGAACTTCAGGATCTGAGACAGGCTGCGGATTCACTCACGGTGGGTACTGACCAGAGGAGAACACAACAGCTGGCTGCTGGAAGAGCCATTTCAGGGCTCAGTCAGGGCTCTCCCCCAGTCAGCCAGTGAGGAGCCCAGTGTTGGGCCACTTTCCAGCCCTGTGGGGCTCAATCCCACTGAGCCACACTGTGGGAACAGGCTGTCTGGGGTCCCAGTAAGAGCTGAGTGAAAGGCCTAGTTAAAATGTACAGCCCTCCTCTCTGTGTGTCTCCTGACAGCACTCTGCACAGGCAGCAGTGGAGGACAGCGAGAGGATCTTTACTGAGCTGATCCGCTCCTTTGAGAGAAGGCGCTCTGAGGTGAAAGAGCTGATCAGAGATCAGGAGAAGGCTGAAGTGAGTCGGGCTGAAAGACTCATAGAGCAGCTGGAGCAGGAGATTGCTGAGCTGAGGAGGAGAGACGCTGAGCTGGAGCAGCTTTCACACACAGAGGATCACATCCATTTCCTCCAGGTAACATCACTGGCTCTCTCACAATCTGCACTGTGTACATTGTACACACATGGTGAGGTGTGTTCCTCATTTACAAAGATCTGCTCCTGGCATCTCTACAGGAATGTGTATGGAGACTGTTTGGTTCTCTGTCTGTCTGTCTGTCTGCCTCTCTGTAGAGCTATCAGTCTGTCTGTGCCCCTTCTGGACCTGGAGACCTACCCAGAATCACTCTCAATTCACACGTCTCTTTTGAGGCTGTGAGGAAACATGTCTCTGAACTGAAAGAGCAACTGGAGGACGTCTGCAAGGGGGAATTAGTCAAGATCTCTCAAACAGGTGATAACAGCAGAAATAGTTTTCTTAATTTTATGTAATGTAGGCCCTTTAACTTTTAGGAATTATTTTAAGCAGTTTCATCATTTTGTGATTAGGGATATTCCTCCATCAAGGGCCTCAGGTCTCTACCCGCATCGCTGTTTGCCTGGGGACATTCAGAGCTGGATGGACAGTCACCACCTAAAGCTCAACCCAGGTAAAACAGAGCTAATCTTCATTCTGCCTAAACTCTCCCCACCTTGATTTCTCCATTTCTCCGGTGACACCCTGGTGACATCATCACCCTGCGTAGAAGAATCTCGGTGTAGTGATGGACAATGAGCTGTCCTATCAATGAACATTGCAGCGGTAAGCCGGCGTGTGCAGATTCTTCTGTATAACATCAGGAGGATCCGTCCCTTCCTGTACTCTTACCCCAGCTCCTGGTCAAGCAATGGTACTGTCCCTTGGACTACTGCTGTCAGCTCCTGGCACAGCCTTCCCGCATCTGCTATCAGACCCCTGCAACTCATCCAGACGCTGCGGCCCGTCTGATCTACAACCTTCCTCGACACTCCCATGTCACCTCTGCTCCACTACCCTCCACTGGCTGCCTGTGATAACAGCTCGCATCAAATTCAAGACATTGGTCCTAGCATACTGAGCAGTCAGGGATCAGCCCCAACATACCTCACCAAGATCTTCAAACCTACACACCACTTGAACCTCTCCGTTCGGCTACCTCCAGGACGCCTAGCACCTCCCTCCCCGCACCTGCGCTTCCGAATCACGTCTCTGAGTTCTGGCTCCACGATGGTGGAATGACCTTCCTGTGGAAGTCAGAACAGCTGAGACCCAGCCACCTTCAAGCGACGACTGAAGACTCACCTCTTCAGGGTGCACCTCTCCCCGTAGTCCGAGTTTGTGTAGGGACATAGTTGCTTAGTTTACACGTCTACTTGTTTATGTATTATGATAGGCTTAGGCATTATTTCCTGCATTGAGTGCTTTACTGCTACCTCTGAATTGTGGCTACAGATTTACCTACAGGGTCCTAGTTTAACTATGTGGTTGCTCCTAGCACCCAGGGGTGTACTTCCACTAGGGTGGCTTTCAGCTAAATAACATATAAACTCTGGTTAACACTTTGTTGTACGTCGCTCTGGATAAGGCGTCTGCCAAATGCCTATAATGTAATGTAATGTAATGTAATGTCCCTCACGCTAGCACCAACGAATCTGCCGCCGAGGAAAAATACGCAATATTTTGTGATGTATTCTGGGGTTGAAGTCACAAACAGCAATCGCTCAGCACATTTCCCTGCTGTAAAGACTACAGTTCCAATAATTTACAGTCTACGTTGTACACACGCATGACGTTAATAAAGGCGTTTGTGTTATTCCTTCAGTATAAGTAGCCACTGATCTGAAGACATTCGTGACGGTAACTGATACCTATCTTTAGCGTCAACTAGCCAGCTTGCTATTAAAATGCGTTGGCGACATTAAATTACAGTTGAAACATAATGAAGAATGCCTTGCAAAGGTCTGTAATTGAGCTTTATGAAAACCAGAAAAGTTTCTTTATTAAGCAGAATAAAATATAATGTAAAAAGAATGACATGCTG
>JAINUG010001952.1:0-15266 GCA_029706075.1 Aldrovandia affinis | reverse complement strand
AGATCGCAAGTGATTCCGTGGTCCTGACCGATTGCGGAAGGTCGCTCCACCAGCGAGGGATCAGGACAGAGAAGAGGCAAGACCACGAGGAGCGGCTGCCAGGCGCCCGGAGGGAAGGGACAGTCAGTTTACCAGAGGAGGCGGAGCGGAGGGGTCTGGGAGGGGTGTAGGGAGTGATGAGTGACTGGAGGTAAGGGGGAGCAGTAACTCTAGCCGCTTGAAAAGCAAGCACCAGTGATTTGAATCTAATGCGTGCTGTGATGGGGAGCCAGTGCAGAGAGGAGAGTAGAGGGGTGACGTGGGTGAACTTCGGCTGGTTGAACACCAGACGAGCGGCAGTGTTCTGGACTAGTTGCAGTGGCTTGATGGCACAGGCCGGAAGGCCTGCCAGCAAGGAATTGCAGTAGTCCAGACGTGAGATCACCAGGGCCTGGACCAGGAGTTGAGTGGCCTCTTGGGTGAGGAACGGTCGGATCCTCCGGATGTTGCGGAGGGAGAATCGGCAGGTCCGAGTGATTGCTGCAATATGGCTCGAGAAGCACAGCTGGTTGTCCAGGGTTACCCGGAGACACTATGGAGCCTTCCACGGTGATTGACGCATCAATCATCGGGGAGCCCTTCGCTGGGAGGAAGAGCAGCTCTGTCTTCCCCAGGTTCAGCTTCAGGTGGTGGGTGGATATCCATGCGGAGATGTCAGCCAGGCATGCAGAGATCCGTGCCGGGACCTGGGTATGAGATGGAGAGAAGGAGAGGAACAGTTGAGTGTCATCAGCATAACAGTGATAGGAAAAACCATGAGCAGAAATAACAGAGCCAAGTGACTTGGTGTACAGAGAGAATAGGACGGGGCCTAGCACCGAGCCCTGCGGGACTCCGGTAGAGAGGGTGTGGGGAGAGGAGAGGGATCCTCTCCAGGCCACCTGGTAGGACCGGTCAGCCAGGTAGGACTTGAACCATGTCAACGCAGATCCAGAGATTCCCATCTCGACGAGAGATGAGAGCAGGATCCGGTGGTCCACGGTGTCGAATGCTGCCGACAGGTCGAGGAGGATGAGGGCGGAGCTAAGGGATTGGGACTTAGCCCCATGAAGAGCCTCAGTGACAGCAAGGAGAGCAGTCTCTGTGGAGTGGCCTGCTCTGAACCCAGATTGATTCGGATCAAGCAGGTCGTTCTGTAAGAGATGAGCAGACAGTTGGTTATAGACAGCCCGCTCTAACGTTTTGGAAAGGAATGGGAGGAGAGAGACAGGTTGGTAGTTTGAAATAACAACAGGATTCAGAGAGGGTTTTTTGAGGAGGGGGACAACATGAGCACATTTGAGGGAAGAGGGGACAGAGCCAGAGGAAAGAGAGGAGTTAATGACATTGGAGACAAAGGGGAGGATGTCCATAGCAATGGACTGGAAGAGGGGGGAAGGAATGGGATCAAGAGGGCAGGTGGTGGGACGGTGGGAGAGGACAAGTTGAAGGATGTCTGAGTCAGGGAGGGGCGAGACGGATGACAGAGGGGTGAGAGGTTTAGGTAGCGAGATGGGTGAGGGAGAGGTTGGGGGGAAGGAGTTGCGAATGACATCGACCTTCTCGTGAAAGAAGGATGCGAAGTCATCCGTGGTTAGAGAGGAGGGGGGTGGGGGAGGAGGAGGGGTGAGGAGAGAGGAAAACGTAGAGTAGAGTAGAAATGAATTCAAAGTCTTGAATTGTAAGTTAAATTGTAAATGCCACCTTGATTAGTCTGGAGTTACTTCTCTGTCTACTTTATGAACATGCACATGTAATGAACCGCCCAAAAACACCAACAGCAAAATAAAAAATGAAATGTAAAAATTTTTTTTACATTTTAAGCATTTAGCAGACGTTCTTATCCAGAGCGACTTACAAGATGTGCATTAGTACATGGTAAGATCAATCATTGTTCACGTAAGAGATCAGTGTAGTGATACGGTAATAGACATCATTGTTGGCAGCTGCAGACCGTACCTTTAACACCAGGAAAGAAAAGGTTATTAAACTTTTTTTTTTTGTAAATGTTTTAAGCAAGGATACGTATTACTGAAAGCAATATCAAACATGTAAGCAGTGGTGATGATAATTA
This sequence comes from Aldrovandia affinis, assembly GCA_029706075.1. Classification (NCBI taxonomy): domain Eukaryota; kingdom Metazoa; phylum Chordata; class Actinopteri; order Notacanthiformes; family Halosauridae; genus Aldrovandia; species Aldrovandia affinis. The sequence continues at coordinate 13,174 of JAINUG010001952.1, read as the reverse complement.
GTTTGCTGTGCAGAATTCAGTGGTAGTGGAGTCTATGAATAAACTGAACGTGTTAAATCCAGCTGAGAGTGTTCACAGAATGTGACGCTGACAGCCGTGACCCGTCCACCATCTCACCTGGCTCCCCGCTCTAATCATATTAATCCACAAAGTGCCCTTGCACAGAGCCTTCGGGATAAAGCAAAAAAACAAACAGCTGCAGCCTGTGGCCTGTCACAATAACACACAGCGTATTGAATAATAGGATGTGGCATTCCACGTTACACTTGGCAAAATCAATTCAAATAAATTATCACTTCATTATGTCCGGGATAATTACAGGTTACACTTCTCGCCAGCGGTAAGACTGTTCCTTCTACTGCTGCGTTTCACTGTACTGATCATTTTATAGGTTCTAAAAGCCTTAACTTCCAGCCAACATACAGTATGGTATATGTGTTGAAACATTTTCAATATGTGCATATAATTGTGATGATCCAATATGGTCTGGCTGGGGGAGGTTGAATATACAAGCCATGTATTTGCGTGTAAAAAAATAACACTTTCATTTATTGGCTGATTCGAGGCCATCCAGCAAAGAATATGAAATACCAAATGCACATGATTATACCCCCAAGAGTCAAGCTACTTGAAAATAATAGTTTTGTTTAATGCCTCAATTTTTTGCTCAAATCCAACCATCTGGAAGTGGCATTTCTTTCTTAAGGGACTGTGTATGAAATTTATATCGTTTTTTTGACAACCATGGGTTAGAATTGTGGGGGCTTTTGCTAAAATTCAATTGTTTAAATCATAAACAAATCTATTAAATAAAGATCATGCATAAAAATGCATACATTGTCCTGGATGTGGGAGTGAAAGCTAGCTTTTGTTTCCATATGAAATCTCACTGAAGCTCAAAATAATCTGAGCAGGAATCCACACACAAAACAGAACATTTGAATCATAATAGCACTTGACAAGCTCATAATTAACTTTTCAGCAATGGATACTCCTCAGATTAGCTTTGTTTGTTGTTACCTCAGATATATTTATGATTTGGGGTGTTTTCATTGAATCCAACAGTGGTGGCCAAAATATTTATTGTTGGACACATTATGGGAACAATGCAAGTTAATTAATTGTATTCAAGCTTCATGAGCAACACTTTGTTCGAAGTCACTTTCACTCTGAGGACAACAAATACTTATTCACACACCACTGGAAACTCAAGGGCTGGAGCAGAACTGCCAACATAAATAGATCTGTAGCCACATGGTATAATTCAGAGCCAGCTTGCTGGTCTAGCTTACTGGAGGATCTCCAGCAAAGGGGATTTATTGTAAGCTTAAATCTGCAGGTTTCCATGAGCAGAAATGGGTTTTTATATGCAGAAATGAGCATTATATTTCATAACATTCTCAGACATGTCTTTCAGAGAACAAGATGGGGTGCAGCACCTGACATATAAATCATTTCTCCTCCAGTAGTCCGTTTGTCAGTTTTTTTAACAAAAAAAGGATGAGGACATTGGTTTGGAGAGAGAAAGTGAAAAAAAAACTTGAAAAGCTGTTAACTTTTTATCCAGTGCTTTTTGTTTGTTTCCATCACAGTGAATGTCGCCACATTTGGTGAGAACTTGGCCATGGCTTTTGATTTCCAATTCAGCATAAAAAAAAGGTTTTATTTGTTCCATTTTTTCAGTGTTTTTCTCTCAATTTAGTAGCCAATTAGACCCTCTATTTATTTCGACTTACCCTCCCCACACGAGTCTGCCGCTCGTCTCTAAAAGGCAAGCTAATTCTCCGAGGGCAGCAAACTCCGCTTCCTTCGAGACGGAATTCGCCCACCCACGTTCACGGTGGACCCGAGCCGGCCGGGTCTGACGACCAGGGCCGGTCTAGTAGAGACAGGTTTCACACCCTCACAAGCAGCGCACACCATATCAGACCAGCCAAAATATACGCTGCCCCAATTCAGCATTTTTGAATGAATTTTCATTGGCTGGCTAGTTTAAGTCTATTGTGATTCGTCATATTGAATCATTGAGGCTAATGAACAGGACTCCCTGCAATATGGACAGGCCTATCACCAAACACAGTGCCTTTATGGTCAGGTGCTATATCCACAAGGATATTAAAAAGCCTGCCTTGCGAGGTGGTGGCACATGGCAGAGACCAGAGATGACCGCTAGCTTGACCCCGTTCACAACCAATACACAAAGCTAACTAGCATTTCATGAGGGACTGATTCATCCTTGCTTTTCAGCTAGGAACTCATTTACCATGTAATTGGCTGTTCTGTGTCTGTGTCATTGTTATTCTTGTTGCTTCTGTGATATTAAATGAATTTATCCTGCCCCCGATGGCCTTGTCACTCTAATAGTCAATTTCCCTCCCAGCTCTCCTTAACTCAACTCAACGTATGAAAATTGTGAAGTGTCAACTCCTGGATCAGTTATGTTATTTATTTTCTTATTTCCACACGTTCGTCATAACCAACCATTGCAATTAATTTGAATAGAACGTCTGTGATTTCAATACATACCGTCCAAATATTGTGGGATTTTGTGACAGTTTGTGACAAATCATTTGTCATTGCACTTTAACTCCTCTTGTTCTATGGAATTTAAGGCACATTTCCATTATGGTGTACATGGTCAAAAATAACTTACCATGTGGAATACTAATTAAAGTTACACACAACATGAGCTCTTATATTATCTGCCTTACCTTCTTCTATAAATAATACACACAGGTGTTATTGGGGCTTTAAATCTCGAAAAATCTATATTGCCATTCTGTGTTTTTGTTATTACAATTTAATACAATTGTAACAACCAGGATGATAGACCTCATATGCAGTAAAAGTTAACTCATCATAAATCTTAATCATAATCATACATTTTGGGGCAGCACAGAGGCATATTATGTGTATGTTGTGGAATATACTCTACATATACTGTTTACATTTTGCAGCCGAGAGGTTAGGGAGAGGCTCCATCAGGCCTAAGCACCTGTTTAAAAGATTCCATGTTGCCCACAGGGCCCGGCCCAGGTAAACACAACATCCCAACTCAGACAAATGCTTCAGCACACAGAAGGGCATCTGAGTACAGAATTGATACTGTAATCATATTCTTTTTGGCAAGCTCCGCACTCTGCCTGGCAGCGTCTGGGGCAGTGAAGACGAACACATCATCAGAGGTCCCCAGGCTGGCAGTGGGAGCTTATCGTCCTCCGTGACGAGAGAAGAGAGAAGGGCAGTCTGAGTCTGACAGGTTTCCATGGCAGAGGCTCTGGAGGACGTCTAGGATTGGGGGGGAGGGAGGGAGGGGGACAATTGTCTGGCAGATTTGAGGGAACCCGGTGGCCATAACAACTGCCTTCAATTCAATTCAGCTCAGTTCATTTGTATAGCGCTTTTAACAGGTACATTGTCACAAAGCAGCTTTACAGGGTATGGAGCCAACAGTGGCAAAGAGACACTCCCTCCGCAGTGACCGCCCAGCTGCTGGACTGCAGAGTGAAAATGACAGGGCAGCTAACATACATGTATTTCAGAGGGGACGTGCTTAAGTGTGTGCTGTCATTGACAAATGACCCTGAAGTGATGGGATGGGCCTTTGACTACAATTACCATTGGACATTCCTAATTTGTGGCAAAAAAAAGGTAAATTAAAAACGGTTTACAATAAAACAATGCATGACATTTTGACGTTCAAATATCACAAAAAATGTATCCAATAATGACAAAACATAAATATTTAAGATTGATAAAAAAAAATAGTTATGACCGAATAAATGAACTCACTCATTAAATGTCATTTAATGTCACTTAATTATATTTAGCTGGACTGGCAGTGCATAGCTTTCGAAGCACTTGGATCCACTTTCTGAAAGATCGATTGGCTCCACGAGGGACAGTCCAACAGACGGAAGTTGATTACTGTGTGTGTCAGGACCGGTAGATGTGGAACCAAATGCGGGTGAGAGAGAGAGAGAGATCCGGAAGCAGTGACGCGTTTAAGCCAATTTTAATGCTTAACCGTAGACAGGACAGAAAACAAAACGGTGTCTGAACAAAACACGTAAAAATACAAATAACCAAAGCAAAAGCAACAACGAGAAGAACCAAACAAAACTAGCGAAACTGAACAATCCAAAACGTGTACTAAAAAACACGTAAATAAACTAAACACTGGAGTACTAATAAACAAACAAGAAAACATGAACACGAACAAGAACACGAACACGAAATCTAGCGAGCGAGAGACAATAGGCAACAATAGTACAGAGAACAGAATACAAAGCTATCAAAATGTCCAAGGGATGAACAAAGAGAATCCCGGAGTATAAATGTTCTCACGGTTAATTATTTCCAGCCGTCGATAATGACCTGGCTAGATTTTTCGCATTCCTCACGCTTCTCCTGATTGCTTGATTCGTGACAGTGTGAAGGAGTTTATCTTTGCCTAATCATCCGATTTGCCAGCTCAGTGAGCCCAGCACACTGTTTTGTAACTTAAAATACCTGTTTGCATGAAATCTAGCTATGGGGGCAAAACAAACAAACAAAAAAACAGTCACCCTACATCGTCGACACCCCTGCTAAAGTTTACTTCTCATTGAGCGTTATGGCTATGCTGCACAAAATGTGGTTGAGGTTTGTAGCTCGGTGGTTGAAAACAATGCATTTGCTTATACAGTGGAGACAGCTATACTCACCATTCATTATTACATAAAGATTACTGCCCATTGGTCTCCCGAGTGGTCTAGCGGTTACAACGTTCGACGCTGGCCACTGCGACCGGGGTTAGATTCCACCGGCCGCGCCAGTATTGGTTCTGGCTGAGAGTGCCACTAGGGGGTGGCAATTACCTGTCCGCCCCAGGGAGGGGGGAGGTAAGCTGATATGAGTTTACTGCGTATAGGAGTGGCTCTGTGCACCGGAGTTACAGTCATCGGCTTGGGGAATGCCGGTTTGGAGGAGGCAGTACATCACCTTTGTCACTGCCGGTCACAGGGCTACGGCAGTGAACTCACAATACGAGGGGGGAATTGACATGAAAAATAGAGCGTGTAATTGGTTACTAAATTGGGAGAAAATGGGAGAAAATGTGAAACAAATACATTAAAAAAAAAGAAGAAGATTTTTGCCCATTGAACTGAGCTGTACACTGCTCATCCACACTGTTAGGCTCCATTGGTGGCCTTCAGAGTTGGCGCCCCCTGTTGGCCATGTGGCACCTGGCATGCCATGACAGAGTGGCAGCCCCAGGGGTGTGGATATCATTTGTCATTAGAGCCCTTGTCCATAGTTACCTCTGGTGTCTTCTCTGTGTATGAGTGTCAATGCATGCTTTTTGAATGACCCTTTTAAATTATAACCAACATTAGTCAGTTAGCCTTTGCTGTTCAAAGTGATACTGTAATTACTCGATCACCTGTGATCACCATGGCAATGCGCTTTAGTGCTGAATAAGAAGCCACAGGGCTTTAAAACATTTTAGCATGGCACATTTGAAATAAAGTCGGGGGATTTAATGGTGGATTTGATATCACTATAACTTGAAGGGGGACCTTGGAACAAGCAGTGATATCCACTCGAATTTGACTTGTAACTTAAAGGTCTAATTCGTTGTCTTGACATATTTGGATAGCTTCTCCTTGCCATTGAAGCCATCTGCATTACTAACAAATAATGTATTTATGCACACAACGCATTGGAAATGACAATATATTTCTCTGATAAAATACCTCTTGAACATTAATTTATTAGGAGGTCATTCCATGGTTTAAAGAGATGTATTTGGGTATTGATGGTAAGTATTTGGCAAATGCTTAACTTGGGGGGAAAAAAGTTAATTATTTGTGCATATCTAAAGTAAGTAATGTGGCAGGCAAAGTGTAATGTGGTAGGGGAAAACGCAGGCTCACAGTGTCCTTTAATATTTTTTTCTGGTAGAATGGTTGACTAACGTAGACTGCTGTGTACGTGCTTTTCTCTTAACATCAAGGTGAATGGTTAGCTCATATCAGGCTGTGATCAGTTCATTTCCGGTCTGCAACACAAAACACTAAAAAACAACAGCAAAACAATAGACTGTCAGGTGTTCAGTAGTTGCTTACGTTACACATCATTTGATATTGTTTCTCCGTTATGTCTGGTGCTGAGTTTAACCCGTCATTTAGCTTAGTCTTTTTTTTTTGCTTCCTTCCTTCTTCCCTCCTTCTCCACCACTTTCTCTAAGCTGTCCTCATCACTGGTTGAGGTCCTGTGCAGTAGATATTTTGTAGTAAGTATATAGTAAGTATCTTTGATACTTGTTTTGAGAGCCTTTGTGATGGGAATAGCTTTCCTTTGATAGAAACATGCCACATTCCCTTTGTGTCTGACAGCAGTCTGTCCCTCTGCTGATGTAACAGTGATGACAGTGAGTACGGGCTGGTTTCTTCGTTTCGTCTCAGCGAGATCTCCAGGAACACATCTTTGTCTGTTGCTTTGGGCCTCTCAAAAAAATTACAAAATAAAATCCTTGCATGATTTCTTGCATGATTCCTGTGATTCCTGTCCAAATTTTTAAACTTTTTTCTAAAAATACACATTGGTGGAGGGCGGGCACTCCAAATCAAATGCACACTATAAATAAGGTTGACAGGGCCTCCTAGGTGGTCTAGTGTGAGGCTCTGGTCTGGGTCTGGCTCTGGCCGGGAGTACCACTAGTGGGTGGCAATTGGCTGTCTGCCCCAGGGAGGGGGGAGGAAAGCCGATATGAGATCGCTACATATAGGAATGGCTCTGGAGTACCGGAGTTACAGTCAACGCCTTGGCGAGTGCCGAGGAGGCAGTACATCGCCTTTGTCACTGCCGGTCTCAGGGCGCTATGGCAGCGAACTCACAATATAAGGGGGGGATTGACATGAAAAGAGAGAGTATACTTGGCTACTAAATTGGGAGAAAATGGGATACAATCTGAAACAAATTCTTAAACAAATAAGGTTGACAACAAGAAGCACGGCATCAGACTAACGACTCAGATGAGCAGTATAAAAACGCCATTCACTATATAACACATATTTTTCAAAACAGAACTCATAAGTTGTAACAAAGGATTTTGTAACTTCAATCCATCTCTCCTGGTCTTTTTCAAGAAAAGCCAGCTCTGGAAAGTCTCACATTGTGCTCCTGAAGTGCTTCTATTATATATATTGTGGCAGCCGGATGGGCTGCACTAGGAAATGGCTGCCTGGCCTACAACACATGGCAGCCATTTTCACTACATTTCCCAGCATGCCACCGCAACACCTGAACGAAGTCAGGCATAGGGAGCAAACGACCAGCTGAAGGCCATTGCAAGGCCTATTTAAAGGACTCGATCCCATTGTTCTTGGAGAGGAGTAGGAACGTGGTTGTGAGGAGTTGGTGAGTGAGAGAGAGAAAAGATAACTGTGAAGTCTATTGACCAGCCAGTATTTTTGGAGAGTATTTTTGGAGAGAGTTTTTGGAGAGTTTTGAGAGAGAGAGAGAGTTTTTGAGAGAGAGAGTTTTTTGAAAGAGTGTTGGGGAAATTGTTTTTGTGTTGGATTGGATTACTTGGAATTGGATTACGGACTGGACAACGGAACTTGGACCTGGATTGTGGACTTTGTGTTCGTATTCCCCAAAAGACCCCACCCTGCGTTTTGTGTTGTTTGTTTAATAAATCATAATTTCTGCTGATATTACTGCCTCCTCAGTGTTCTTACACTTGCCTACGCCCTCTGAAAGGTCAGTGAGTGTCGCCCAACCCTTGGGGACGCCACAATATATATATATATGGACTGTCATTGTCACTCCGTTGCCTTGTATCTTGAGTCATTTTCAGTTTTGACATTTCTTTACGCTTCTTATTTGAATGTGTTTCTAAAATCCTTAATTTTTATATGATAGTATTTCTCACACATGAGAATTGGGGAGTAAATGTCAGTGTTGGACAGTGAATGAAAGGCTGTGTGCTGGGGGGGGTAAAACTATCAGCTCATTCAGGGACCACCACGTTCCCCTCAAATCAGAGATGTGACGTGGCTGTGACATCAAAGGCTCTTTATGCGGCTGAAACGCTGCCTTTTCCATTTGAGTTCTCTTTCAATTCAACATTTCAAACGCCTGAGGTTGGCAGTTTAATTTTTATATTTTTTAAATGATATCTTCAATATAAAGGAATAATATCATGTTATACAAAGGCACTTTAATAAAAGAATATTTTAATCTTAATTAAACCACCTAGTTAAATGACCCTAGGGCTACTATCTGAATTAATCCACAAGTTCATCTTAAAATGAGTATTTAACACATAACATCTAATAGGTTCTTGAAATGGCTTTTCAGCGAAAGTCAATAAGTGTAAATGAAAGTGAACCTGGGGGGAGTTACTAATGAAGGTTAATTTCAATGGAAATATAAAACTGCAAATGGCGGCATGGTGGTGCAGTGGATAGCACTGTCGCCTCACAGCAAGAAGGTCTCGGGTTCAAATCCAGGCCGGGGGCCTTTCTGTGTGGAGTTTGCATGTTCTCCCACGTGGGTTTCCTCCGGGTACTCCGGTTTCCTCCCACAGTCCAAAGACATGCACGTTAGCCTAATTGGAGAGTCTAAATTGCCCGTAGGTATGAATGTGTGAGTGATGGATTGGCGACCTGTCCAGGGTTTATTCCTGCCTCTCGCCCCTATGCATGCTGGGATAGGCTCCAGCCCCCCCGCGACCCTGACCAGGAATAAGCGGCTTAGACAATGAGATGAGATGAGAGGTAAAAACTGCATGTTATTCCTTACCTTCACCATAGAAAGTATGCATATTGAAAATTTGCATTAATATCCAACAATGCAAGCTAGTTGGAAACAGGGTTTCATAGGTTTCTGACTTAGATCTATGAAACCCTGGGCGGCGATTAGGGTAGTGGTCTGACACATCGTATTTTGGCTGGTCTGATATGGTGTACGCTGTCTGTCAGGGACTCGGTTCGAAACCCGTCTCTACCAGAACGGCCCTGATCGGGGGCGTTATTTGGCTGTCTGCCCCAGGGGGAAGGGGGGAGGGTGAACCGACTCGGGTGCGCCGTGAAATACGTAAGGACTCTCCAGAACGTGGGTGGGCAAATTCAGTCTTGAAGGAAGTGGAGTTTGCTGCCTTCTGAGAATTAGCTTGCCTTGTAGAGACGAGCGGCAAACTCCTGTGGGGAGGGTAAATCGAAATAAATAGGGTGCATTTGACTACCAAATTCGGAGAATGAACGGAAAAAATAATAATAAAAATAAAAAAAATCTATGAAACCCTTATACAGATGTGAGAATACGTTCCCCCCCAACCCCCCCTGACTGACTGATGATGAAGCGCTATCACGCTTTCTTTTGGGGTTTCTTCCCCGTCCTTGGATGGTAACCCCCGGGAACACCTCGTGGATTGGTCTCCCACATTGACAAGTGCCAAGCATCCCTCTGCTTCATGAAAACAAGAGGTCCTTCTGGGTTTACCTTAACTGACAATTTGAAGTCTCTTTACCTGCGCCGAGGGCTTAGACTGATATATATGAGAGCTGGCAATCACAATGATGGGCACAGTAGTGCTCGCCGACGTTTTCGGCTTTGCAGTAAACGCTGTTTGCCCTTGGAGTCCATTCCCCTTACAAATGCAGGATGGTTCAGGAGACTTACAACTAACATTTTTCCTCTATATTTTTGTCACTCACTTAGAGCACTAGCAAAATTTCTAAGTGGTAAAAACAGTACAACATTTCACTAGGGTGAACTGAATATGAATTTGATTCATATTTGATTCACAAGAATGCAATAATTTAAAGCATGATATCTAAAATGCAGGATAAGAAATGCATTTTAATATGTCATAATTGGTGGCATGCAAAGCCAACTGACACATTCATATATTTTTATAGCTATGGAAGTGATAATGTTCTAGGTGGATATTTTGATATGCAAAATGTATCCCTGATGGTTTTGGACTGAAATGTGCAGCTTTGTGAAAAAAATCTGTTCACACCCACTTCACAAGTTTTTTAGCGCTGTGTTTCTATTCCTAAGAAAAATCGATTCAGCTATTTTAAATGTTGATAATGCATAATGACATTCATATATTCTCTCTGCTTGCTGCAACCCAAAAACATAGTGACTAACATCGTGGATATCCCACTGTGCTTGTGAACAGATCTTTACACTTATCAGCATGTTAGAAATTGCACTTCTGAGGTGACTTGACTGGGCCTCAAGTCATGGGCTCCCCAGAGGAGCGTTTCATTAAATGCATGAATTACGTGTTTGTGGATACATTTACCATACCTCTGGGAAATGGAGAAAACCCATCATTTAGGTGAAATGAAATGCATTTAGTTAGCTGCTGATGGTCTTGGATTGTGGAGGTTTGTCAATGCTGGTGGAAGATGGCATTACCCTGCTCCAGTCTCACCAGAGGGACACATTAAGACAGTGTGACAACATACAATGTCACCATGTAGGATTCTATAGCAAATGTGTTCTTTTCTACAAATTGCTGAGGTACCCTTCAGCCCACAAATGGGCTGATTTGTTAGGGTCAGAGGTCAAGCTCCACCTGTTCCCTGATGGCTGCCTCTGCCACACCGAGGGTCAGACGGTGGGATTGATAGAACATAACCAACGAGGCGACTCATACAGCATGCGGATAAAACGGATAAAACAACAAAGCCGATTTGAGTATTTTTCTTTTAAAAGAAAAAGTCCAGCGCTTTTTTCCCCCCCAAAGGCCTAGGAGCCTTTGTGTTCTTGTCAAACGAAACCTTACAGAGTCCTTACAGACAGACCTCTCTTGTTGTCCTCATTCAGGCAGGCATCGGGGCTGCTCACTCTTCCTGTTCTCAGGCAATCCACCTCCTGATAAACATCCAGGTTATTAAATTAGGGTTAACCCTAAGGGCCCCGTGGTGTTTGTCTATGTTTTTTCTTCTTGAATTCACGCGCATATAGATGTATCTTCTCACTGGTCTCAGGAGACCCAAACAAACCTGTTCCGATTATTGTATGTTCCTATTATAAAACCCTTGAAAGTCATTCAGGACTGAAATAGGTGGTGGTGTCCCTGCCTGCCTGAGAGCTGTATCTTCAGAATGCAGAGTGCTACAGTCGCCATTAAAAGCACGTTAGACAGAGCTCTGCCACAGCTATACAAAGCCACCCATGTTTACCTGGCTTGTTTACTACTGGTTTGGTCCTGATAAGTGGATACCGTCTGACTTTACCCTGTTTTGGTGACCCTGATATGCTGCACGTGTACCCCATAAAGTTCTGTGTGGCTCAGTAGATAGAGCATGGTGTTGGCAACCCTTAGGTTGTGGGTTCAATCCCCGCTGGGACCACATATACTGAAAAATGTGTGCATTCACTACTGTAAGTCGCTTTGGATAAAAGCATCTGCTAAATGACCTATATTATTATAATGACAATAATAATAGTAGTATTATTTATGAAATAATAAATAAATAAGAATCTTAATGAATAGTATCGTCCTTATCGAGTTCTCGAGCACTGGATTACTCATGCCCAGACTAGGTATGTCCCCTCATCAAAACCCTTGCTATGAGCCCTTTATCTTTTGGCCTTCCCCTTATTTCTCACCCCTACATGTCTGTGAAGGTGGAAATGTTTTGCCTACTAAAAGGCAAATACACTGGGAAAATATATGAAGAACTCCTAAAGTCCTAACTGACGTCATCTCATTAGACATGTGTTCTTCTGTGTCTCTTTTTTCCTTGTATTATTTGGTCTCTACTGAGTGTGTCTCTGTGGTTCTCTCCTTCTCATTGTCAACCCTCAAATATCAAATCCAGACTGCTGTTATTATTAGCATTAGACAGAGTTTTACCAAAGTGGTTTACTGCATAAACAGACAACAGGGTAAACACAGAATGAGAACACTATAACACCGCCACCATTTTCATCGTATTTTGCATTAGGTGTGTGTATGTGTGTGTCTGTGTGTGTGTGAGAGAGAGAGTCAGTGGTTTTTCAACAAGTCTAAATGTCTGTCACTCATTGTTGGAGACAGACAGACCTCTCCATGCCCCCAGCTCTGTGGTCTCTGGCTGGGGCCGGCGGGACGTCCTGATGAAACTGGAGAGGAGAACTGGGTCGCCGGAGTTGAGAATGCAGGAAGTTACAGTGCATGTCCCGTAAGCGGCACTATTTGAAGCAAGGACACGTTCTGCGCTGACCTTTACCAGCACGCATTGATGCTCAGCCTATTCCATCTGGCCCATCAGCTATTTTTACGGCAGTCTGTCCAACTAGGTAACCAGGCAACAGTCGCCGATGGCACCTCATTCGCTCTGTTTTTTTTAAAGATTTTGTTTCAGATTTTCTCCCATTTTTCTCCCAATTTAGTACCCAATTACACCCTCTCTTTTCCATGATAATCCCCCCTCATATTGGGAGTTCGCTGCCGTAGCCCTGAGACCTGCAGTGACAAAGGCAAAGTATCATCTCCTCCGAGACGGCACTCGCCAAGCCGCCGACTGTAACTCCGTAACTACAGAACTCCAGAGCCACTCTTATACACAGCAAACTCATGTCTGCTTCCCTCCTTCCTCCCTGGGGTGGACAGTCAATTGCCACTCCCTAGTGGTAGCCAATTACACCCTCTATTTTTTTATATACCCTCCCCAAACGAGTCCATCACTCGTCTCTACGAGGCAAGCTAACCTCTGCTTCCTTCAAGACAGAATTTGCCCACCCACGTTCTGGAGACTCTCTTACGTGCTTCACGGCGGACCCGAGCAGGCACACCCTCCCCCCTCCCCCTGGGACGGAAAGCCAAATTCCTCCCCCGATCGGGGTTGATGACCAGGGCCGGTCTGGTAGAGATGGGTTTCGAACCGGGTCCCTGACCGGCAGAGCACACTGTATCGGACCAGCCAAAGTCCGGTACAAAATACGGTTTGACCATTACGCTATCCGCAGCTTATTAACTCTCCTTTTAAATTGATTTTATATTTTGTAATCCATTACCCAGATCTGAAATTGGTGTGTCCAGGGCTTTGGTTCAGCCCCATTGACTTTGTTTTGTTCCATTTAGCCAATTTTCTGCATTTGCTAATTTTGCACACAGGTTCATTGTGACATGTGTCATAATTGGGGGTGATTCATAAAATTCACCGTCGATGTTTTTACA
>JAINUG010001951.1:0-15270 GCA_029706075.1 Aldrovandia affinis | reverse complement strand
AGGTATTTAGCAGACGCTCTTATCCAGAGTGACTTACACAGTTTACCTTTCTACACAATCCATTTATACAGCCGTATATTTTACTGAAGCAATTCAGGTTACTTACCTTGCTCAAGGGTACAACAGCAGTGTCCCACCTGGGAATTGAACCTGCAACCTCTGAGTTACAAGCCCAGCTCCATAACCATTACACTACACTGTTAGCCATGCACTCCCCACATGTTAATGTGGGGAGTGCATTTTGAGGAGGGGGTGTTATCTGAATTCACTGCATGTCCCAATTGTTGCATTACACCTTACCAGCACTAAAATACAGGGTTAAGTCATGGCCTTACTAATTTTGGACCTGGGACAGCAAGGATGATAATGTCTATTACAGAATGATAAAATTGTTAATAATATCATAACAATATGATAATAATGGGTGCATACAACCATCATCCCTATATCTACTAATAATACATTTTTTGTACAACTCAGTGAGTTATAGCAGAGACTGTTAAACTAGAGACTTTTGTGTTCTGTGCTCTTTGCATCCTATGTAACTTCCATGTCTGCTTCCAGGCAGTTTTTTGGGCGTTGATAGTGTGCCATCTATGGATGGTCTGTCTTTTGACACACCCATTCATCAATATTCATAAAGAGACAGCAAATCAGAATACATTTTGCTTGAACCATGGCAGAGGCAGCTTTTTCAAAGTTAAACACACCAACCTGAATATATGTTCAGTACAGTAGATGAAATAACAGGTTTACAAAATGGAGCGACAATCACTCACTGGAACTCAACAGCAATAAAGCAAAGGAAGTGATCATTCACTTTCAGATAAAGACTAATGATCTAAGGCCTGTCAATATCAACACAGCTGTAATAGAAATGGTACAGAAATATGAATACCTGAGCACCATCATTAACTCAAAATTGTACTGGAACTCAAACGCACAGGGAATACTCAGGAAAAGACAACAAAGATTCTACCTTCTCAGAAAACTCAGGAAATTCAATGTGGACAATATTGCACCTATTTTATAAAACCTTAATTGGGAGCATTTTAACATTCTTTTTCCTCGGCTGGTACAGTTCACTCTCCATACCCAACTACAATAAGATAAACAAATAGTCACCCACCCATTAAACAACCAGTATGAACTGCTACCCTCTGGCTAAACTCCCCTCTGTAAAACAAACTGGGCACCCAAATCATTCATCCCAACTAGTACCAGCTTTTTTTTTTTTTTTAAACATATATTTATTGATTTTACAAATTTAACACCACACAATTTACAATTAACATACTTAAGTATAACCTCCCCCAAATTGAACTGTACCCTCCCCCCAAATTGAACCTATGGCAGAAAAAGAAAAGACAAAAAAAAAGAAAAAATTCACTTAATAATTAAATCGATGATAATATGTACTATGAAAAAAATCTAAAATTAAGTAAATAAATAAATGAATTAAAATTGAATAAAAATAAATAAAATAAAATACAATCACAGACATATAACAGCATACAACACACATTTCTCACAATAGAGTAGTCATTCCCACCACAGCTTTACACTTCCAATGCCTCTTCAATGTCACCATTTTTAACCCTCTGAGGTCCGTGCTAAGCTTTGAGATAGTTTGTAATTTGGCATGGTCTGATATTTATCTCAATTTCATCAACTTAACACACACTTACTCCAAAGTGTTTGATATTTTTATTTGAAGGACAAATCACAGCTACATTTGTATGCCATCAATAGTTTGGTCAGTATCATATGCAGCTTGTAAATAGATCTACAAACACACAAGTTAAAAATAGTAAATTTTTCTGCTGTCACAAAAGTTGTGAAAGCACACACTAAACTATAGTGACGAATTGTTTTGCCAATGTGCGTTTGTTCATCAAAGGTCTTGGTTATGTAAGGGTGAAAAACAGTTTAGCACATCTGAGATCTAAATAGGTAAAACCTGTTTTTATCAGAACTGGTCACATTTATTTCAGGCTGTGGAGGGCTAAATGCTAAATACCTGAATATTCATTATTCATTGTCCACACCTCTAAGAGTTGTCAGATGGGCCATCTCTGTCTCTCAAAGGCCATACAGAGTAAGCAAGTCAGTGAGCCATGCAGAAGAATATATGCTTTTTCATTTTGGAAGATTTATTGAAAACAGCACACAAACTACTATACAGTATATACAGGGGAATGCCACATATTACAAGTCATACAGCCTAACAATAATGCACATAATATCCTCCTGAGACCCAAGGAAAAAAAGGGTCTTCCAATTAAACTTTTGTGATTTTTTCACTTTAGAATTAAAACAACAACTCACAATTTAGATTTTAAATGGCAAAGCAATATTTGAGTTACCATTTCTCCTTTCACAACAAGCGCATCTTGTGGCAGCAGCCATTTTGGCTCTTATTTTATTATCCACAAACGTAGGCAAAACAATGTCGGAGGCGACACGCAAATAACTCACAAAACAAACCAAAATGATAAACTAACTGGAACAAACAAAGCTAGCTGAACAAACAAAGCTAGCTAAACAGCAAATCCAAAACGTAATCCCAAACACAGATTTAACTAAACAGAAGCACTCTAATAATAAACAAAAACAAGAATCGATTTTACAAGGACGTGAGATCATGAAACCGATCATGCTACATACGATTTTTTCTAATATTTTAGGCTGTTTGAAAAGTATTCTTCCATAGATCTTGTGTGGCCTATTGAAATTTGTTACGCTTGCAACACGCCGAATATGTAGTCACGCCGAATTCATATATTGAATATATATATACGAGTATTTGATAACATGGCAAATCAAATATAGTTACTTTACTCTTAAGCCAGTTGTTGTCCTCGCCGCTTCCATCAATGCTGTCAAACACTGCAGCGCAGAAAATCTTTCCATCTTGAATAAAATTGTATGTCTGTATAAAATCTTGCTTCAAATTGTCGACAGTTTGTGTTGTTTACGCCCGGCGTTTTCACACATGGCCCCACGCCCCCCCACATACCTCCCGAAAATCGCACCTAGTTACCATGTCAATAGAAGGGGACGTTACTAACAGGTAAAAAGAGAGTAAAAGGCAAGGTTTACTTTTGGTCTAATTAACCTAATTTAAAAAATCCCATTTGATTTGCCAGTGCTCAAATCGGAAAAGTCGTCATTCTAAGGTTTCTGTCAATGTTTTGTCGCGTGTATGATAAAATATCGCGAAGTTAGAAATAGTAATATACTTTTATTGCTGCTGGGAGCGGGCGCCATCTCCCGTCCGACCTCAGGGTTAACAAATTCCAAAAACATCTCCCAGATATTATAAAACTCAGAGGCTTTCCCAACTAACTATATCGTAAGTTTCTCAAGAGCCAAACTTGTTGTTAAGTTTTTCAGCCAATAGCCAAGAGAGGGGCAACTAACATTCTTCCAACACAGGGCAATCGAGCGCCTGGCTTGTAGTAGACATAGGTCAGCCATTTTTCTTTCTCTAGTAGAAAGAGAACAATTGTCTGGGTAAATACTTAAAATACACAATTTAGGACTTAGAGGCACAGGAGAAGAGGTAATTTGAGAGATATAACGTATCACAGAACTCCAGAACTTTTTGAATCTCCCCCACATTCCCACAAGCAGTGATATAACGTACCTTGGTGACTATTGCATTTATAGCATTGGTCAGAATATTGGGATCAAATTTATTTAACTTCACCGGGGTGATATACGTTCTCATTATCCAATTATACTGTATTAATCTCAGTCGAGTGTTAATGGTTTGAGTTTGTGCCTTTGAACATATATTAACCCCATTCATCCTCTAAAATGTCCTCTTTGTAAGTCTTGTATCCACTTGTCTCTTACTTTCAGAGTTGTCTTTATGGTTTTCCACCATTAAATTATATAATTGAGTAACCCGTCCTTTGCTAAAACAATCTTGTGTGGAAAATATCTCCAAGGTGGACATTGGAGGTTGTTGCACTGAATTCTTTGCCGGCCCTAATAAAACTTCTAAGTTGTAAATATTTAAAGAAGTGTTTCTGCGGAACATCATACTTCGATTTCAGCTCATCAAATGACATTAGATTGTTATCCTCGTAGAGATCTACTAGTTTAACTATGCCCTTACTTAACCACTTTTAAATCCCATGTCATTCTTAGCTGGGCTGAAGTGTTCATTGCCCCAAATTGGTGAAAAACAAGACAAACACTGGGAAGTCGCCCAGATATCTATGTACTTCATGCCAGACTACAATAGTGTTTTTCACAAAAGGATTAACTGTGTTTTTCTTAATGTCTTCAAGGGAGCTGAGTACAAAAAGCTATCCAGCGCCAAACCCCTGAGGATAACGACTCATCCGCAGCCAGGGCAGAGTTACCTCACCAGAAAACCAAAACATTGCTGCCCTCAACTGAGCAGCCCAGTAATACCACTGTAAATTTGGTAGTTGTAACCTCCCCTATCGTAAGGCAAATATAACAGAGAAAGTCTAAGTCTCGGCTTTCTGTTATTCCAAATAAAGTTTGAAAACAGCTTCCTAATTTTTGGGAAAACAAAGTTGGAGGAGCCAAAGGAATTGATTGGAAAGATATAAAAATTTAGGTAATATATTCATCTTGATTATATTTATTCTTCCCATTATAGAAAGAGGCAACGTTGTCCATCTTGTGACATCCTCCGACACTTTAGCTAACAAGGGATCATAGTTAGTTGAACTAAGAGTGGTTATCACTGAGTTATTCTAATACCCAGATAGTTAAACCTTCTACAGCATTTACAAATGGGTGGGGTATTGTTGAATTCTTCTCTTGTCATTTAGAAACATAATAGATGATTTATCTTTGTTCACCTTAAAACCAGAAAAGCTACCAAAATTGACTGATCAACCCCAAAAGGGATGGTATTGATTTCCCAAGATTTGAAACAAACACTATGGTATCATCTCTGCGTATAATGCAATATGATGCTCTTGGTCCCCTGTCCTGATACCACTAATTGCAGGATGTGATCTTATTGCTATTGCCAACGGTTCCATGGCTATTACAAATAGTAAAGGTGAAATTGGTGAGCCTTGCCTCGAGCCGCGAGAGAGCTTAAACGCTGCGAAATCAAATTATTAGTAAATATTTCTGCAGATGAATCAATAAACAGAAGTTCAACCCATCTACAAAAGTGGACACCAAATCCAAAGCGCCTAAGGACCTCTAATAGATAGGGCCATTCGACTCTGTCGAACGCCTTTCGCATCAAGTGCCACAATGGCAGAATCGGGACCCCTCACACACATGTACTATATTGAGTACCCTTCACATTGTGGAATCTGCTGTCGATTTCTAACAAAGCCATTTTGATCTGTATGTATAATGGTTGGCAGGACTGTCTCCAGTCTCATAGCCAAGGCTTTAGCAATGATCTTTGCATCAGAGTTTAAAAGAGATCGGTCTATAAGAACCATTCTGTTGCCGATTTACCTGGCTTTAAAATAAGAGTGATCAGGCACTTTTGTAATGAAGGGGAAGGTAACCTTGTTTGAAGGATTCCGTAAAAATATCGAACAAAGGGGCTATTCGTTTTTCTCTAAATAATTTATAAATGTCTATTGGGAGCCCATCGGGTCCTGATGCCTCCACTGCCTTTCATGCTGAGAATGGCGTTGAAACATCCTCTAAATCCAGTGCCTTATCAAGCTCAAGTTTTGTATCTTCAGGTATACAAGGGATATCTAGTCCATCTAGAAAATGTTCTGGTTTACTGAATTAATTGGATATTCGATTGATAGAGGGCCTCATAGAATGAGATGAAAGCCCGGTTAATTTCCAAAGGATCTGTAGTTATTTCCTGTTCATTCCTAATTGCATTTATGGCTCTTTCGGAGTTAAGTTTCTTAATTTGCCAGGCAAGTACTCATTTTTTTTTCCCTGGTCATAAAAGTTTGCTTAAGCCTAATTAGACTATCTTCAGCTTTTAGTGTGGAAAGCTCCGCCATACTCAGCTTTAAGGGAAAATAGTTCTTGTTTTCTTTGTACAGAATTATCAAGGCTAGCCATTCTCTCCAAATTTCTGATTTCTGAGTCCAATTCGTTCATTTTCTGTTTTGAATTTATTAGATTTGGAACTGGTGAAACTAATCATTTGCCCTCTAATATACGCTTTAAAAGCCTCCCACCTAATGGCCGCAGTAGTCTGATCTGTATTAATTGCAAAGTAAACATCTATATGTTCACCCACAAATGTTATGAACTCAGAGTCCTGTAACCATCTAGGTGTAAACGCCATCTAGAGGAACCTGTAGGTAATGAGAATCCTTGTAAAATAGTGAGGTGGGGAATGATCTGACAAAACAATACTATCATATATGCAGTTAGTTATATTGGGCAGCAGAGAAGAGGAAATTAAAAATAATCTATACGAGAATAGGTTTTAAATGTTGATGAATAACATGAGAATTCTCTTTTAACTGGGTTGTGAATCCTCCAGGGGTCACAAAGGTTCAGGTCTTTCATGAACTGATGTATTTTCTTTCTACTTTGCGAATGAGAGGTGTCTAGCTTCGATGAGCGATCAAGCACCGGGTCAAGAGTACAGTTAAAATCGCCAGCTATTATGACTTTGGCCAGGAAGGAGGCAATCAGTAAAAATAGATTCTCAAAAATGAGGGATTGTCATCATTTGGGCCATAGACATTAACCAAATTGATATTTTCTCTCAGAAGAGTGCCCTGTACCACCAAATACCTGCCAGCTGTATCAAAATAGTATTATTCACTTGAAATGGCACAGACCTGTGAACCAATATCATAACCCCTCTAGAGTGAGAAGAGAAACATGAAGTCAGTACCTGGCCCGCCATCTCCTTCGTACTTTCAGTAAGTCATCACTAAGTAAGTGAGTCTCTTGGATAAAGACAATAGATGAATCAAGCTGTTTAAGCCTAGTAATAACCTGTTTCAGCTTAGTCAATTTAACCATCCCCCCTCTACATTCCAAGAGGTGAATTTTAGTTTCTTATTTGAAGTCATCAGCACTATACTGTAAATAAACCTGTTGCTTCATGAGATTAAAAGTGTGTCGTCGAACAGAGTAATATTGTGAGAAATACAGACAAACATACACAATAACTAAAATCTGCCATAAACATATCCCCTTAGCTGTCATCCCGAACAGGACAGCCTCTCGTACCTCCCACCCTCCCCTTACCTTGGGGTGTAAATACGTGCACCAACTGATCCAGTGCAAGCAAGGGAGCAGTCAAACCAAACTAAGCTATCCGTGTAGTAATACACTAGCACTAAAACAAAATATGTGTCTCTCCTGGCACTAAATTCACGGACAAGCATTAATTAAAGAAATACTCAAGGTAGTCTCTTTTGCAGTATAGGTTTGTTCCAGGGATCTTAGTCACCTGTCCACTTCCAGAAAATATAGGCAACAGTGAATGACGAGACGCACCTCTCTCTGATAATCTAACAGAAAATATCGGCCTTCATACGACAAGCTAATGCCATACTAAAGCGGTTTAAGTGAAAAGAAAATAGGAAAACAACAATAAGATATGCTAATAATGCAAACAATACCCTTTACATTTGTAGGTTCATCCATTAGTCAACAGCTCGAACAGTGTCACTTTACATGTCGCTAATTAGCGATATTCTTAAGAGTTCCAAATCATCTCCGCTGTGTGTCAGCTGCTGCGGTGCGTTGAATGCCCTGGACAAACTTCTCAGCGTCTGCTGGGGACTCAAACTCACGTGTTTTGTCCATCAATCGTCAGGCGAAGCTTGGCTGGGTACACAATTCCATGGCGAATGTTCAGGGATCTCAGTTGTTGCTTTACCCCATCGAAACGCCTCCTCCGTCGGTGCAGCCCGCTGACAGGTCTGGGAAGAACATGACCTCTTGTTCGCCGCAGAGTACCTTGCCTTTGGCCCTGGCTGCTCGCATCACTGGATTTTGTCTTGGAAGTTCATGAACTTCATAATGAGGACTCTTGATTGAGGAGTGCGGGTGGATTGTGCCCGACCGGGGAGCCTGTGTGCTCTCTCGATGATAGGTGGTGTAGGAAAGATTGCAGGTCCCAATGCTTCAGGTAGCCATTTCTCGAGAAAAGCGATTGCGTTGTCTTTTTCCCACTTTTTCCGGCAAGTTAACCAGTCTAAGGTTTGATCTCCGCGAGCGGTTTTCAAGCTCGTCAAGCTTGTTTGTAAGGAGAGCCACTTGTTTAACTAGCGTTTCAGTCTTGCCTTTCTCTGAGTTAACTGTGTCTTCAACGTTGCTAATCCGCTCTTCTGCCTCATCCATGCGACAGGAAAAGTCTCGCACATCTCTCTTAACATCCTGAATTGCATTCAGGACTCCATCAAACTTTGTGACAAAGTCACTTCTCATCAAGTCTAGTTTTTGAATAACATCAAGTTGTGAGCCGTTTCAAGAACCGTCACTTCTGGCTGGGGGAAGAGCTAGCGATAGCAGCACTGCCTGTTGAGCTAGCTAGGCTACTAGCATCCATCTCGTCGCCGTCCTCGACCGGGAAAGAATTAGATTTAGACTTATTCTTTGCCTTTTTCAAGCTTATAATAACGATTGTATACACTGCAAAGTTACCACCAACAATTGGTGTTTATGTCCATACACTTAAAGGATGTTGTACAGGAATTTAATCAAATTTCGCCAGGAGCTCACAAAAAGACGTGTGCCTAGATCAGCGCCATAACCACCACCCCCTAGTACCAGCTTTTTAAACAAGGACTTCAAAATATAATTGCCTCACTTTACACATCATGTTTTATATGCTCATGTTATGTATTTTGTATTATGTTGTGTTGGGTGTATGTGTATGCCAATGCCTGCCTGTATTATTGCAAAACAAATTTCCCTCTGGCACAATCAATTATTCTATCTATCTATCTATCTATCTATCTATCTATCTATCTATCTATCTATCTATCTATCTATCTATCTATCTATCTATCTATCTATCTATCTATCTGTCTGTCTGTCTGTCTGTCTGTCTGTCTGTCTGTCTGTCTGTCTGTCTGTCTATCTATAACTACAGTTATAATATGGTCCTGACATCTATTACCTGTATTACCTGTACTACTTCCTGTTTGACTGAAAGTTAAGAGGACTGATGTGATCTTCTGCAAGAGACTCAAAACCCAACTTTTCAGACTCTACTACCACTGAATTCTGTACATCTAGCCAATTGTCATTACCACTGCCTACTTGTTCAATACTTTTTGTATATGTATCCCTGCTTACTCCTCATTAAAACATAAAAAAAAAAAAAAATTACTAACCTTTTCCTTCCCAGTGTTACAGGTATGGTATGCAGCTGCCTACAACAATGTCTATCACTGTATTACTGCACTGATCTCTTGCGTGAACTACGATTGTTCCTACCATGTATTAATGCACATCTTGTAAGTCGCTCTGGATAAGAGCATCTGCTAAATGTTTAAAATGTTAAATGTACACACATACACTGGAACAGTCAACGAACACTTCCAGGTGACGGACCTTGCAGGGCCTTTTCATTGGAGAGACAGAGGGCCCTTTCTCTTTGTCATGCTCTACCCTTCGCACATGAATCCACAAAATCCCTACAGCCAGAGCCCGTGTTACTCCAGTATAACAACCTGCCACTTCCCATTACCCAAATCATCCTTCACCCTGGGTACTCACTTTAGTAGCTAAACCCAAGGAGCCAGCTGCTCCAGGCATTGTGCGGGTGGCACGGGCGCAGTGTGCCGTTCACATTCCCCCACACTGCCTGCCCACATGGTGTCCTCTTCAATGGCACAATGTTCCCATTACCCCACACAAACTGTTGGATTTTCAGTGTGGGTGAAGCATAGGGACTGGAAAAGGTATTCAGTGTCCTTATTGTTGCCTGCATCTGTTGTGTTTGTAGTCTGGATCTTTCTAATGGTGTTTGTGGTTGACTTACTGCAGACTGTCATACTGTATGTATGAATTGTTACTCAAAATTCTGGATGAGAATTATATGACTTCCCCTTTTTGAATATGGAATACGCTAAGGGAATACAATACCATTTAAGAGGTATCAGGTTGGAGAAAGACTAGAAGCCCTAATAGAGGAGTGTTGTCCTTGGCAACTTGGTCACAAGTCTTGCATTCTGATTTGCTCAAGTATCACTGGCAACATTAGCACTGGAAACAGCGGTGAGTAACTTAAAAATACATTTCTGTGCTGAAAAATAAGGGGTTTTGTTATGTCCCATTACCTTAGCAAATGTAAAAAACCACATGTAATCCCCAGCATAAACATATGTCTCCATTGCCTCTTGTGTCTTGCGCCAATATTGCAGGCTTTTTCCGTACACAGCGTAGCAGTGCCGGACAAGCGCCCCCCTTCTGTTTAGACAATGTGAAAGTTATATTCCGCAAATGAGCCATGGAAAACTCTGGCCACGCTTGACTGCGCCTCTGGCCGAGGCACAGGCAGAGTCCACAAGAAGGGGTTGAGGGAGGGAAAATGGGGCACTTTCACTGCACTCCTGCCCCAACTCCCCCCCACAGCCTGAACGCAGACGTTACTCAGGTGTGACCTCGTTTTTATTGCAGGAAAGGAGAGTGAGGGGATAGCAATGGTGGGTTTACTGCTGGCTGACAACCCAAAAACAAGTCCCATTGGGGCTTTTAGGGCCAACTCTGGCCTGCCTTCAATGGGCAAGTCTGGTCAGCCTTCTAGGGCCAACTCTGTACTGCCTTCTACAATATGGCAATTTTATGTTGCAGATATAGCCAACATTGCTGCTGCCATTCCAGAGATGTTTTTGTTTTTGTTCCAGCCAAGCTCTTAGTTGCTTAATTGGAACCATTATTGTGTAAAAGAATGTGGGTAACCATGTTGTCGAGCTATCATACTGATTATTGATTGATTAAAATACTGATATTTAATATGCAATAATAAGCTGAGAACCTATCCTACTGACAGTAACATTACCTTAAACTAGCCGTTCTCTGGCTTTTCTTTTACAGCTTCCCATTCATTGCTTGACCTTTCCCTTAATTGGCTGCTATCTTTGGCATTTGATTTCAGTAGATAATAACCTATGCTTTCCTGACCCACTTATGCTTAAGAATGTCCCCTCAGTTGCCAGTTGTTAATGTCTTAACCTTTCCATTGAGGAGTGCACTATAAATGCTTGAATATGCTTCTTTTTGTTTTTAGAAAAAAAAAATATATATATTTACAGTAATACATCAATGGGTTAACAGGGAGCGGGGAAACGGACTGCATTCATTCTCCCTCTATTGGTCAGTAATTGCACTTTGAATTCGACTCAGCAAATGTATGCAAACAATCCTTGATTCAGTCCCAGAAAACATTTAAATTGATTATTTTTGCAGTTTAGGGGCCCTACTTCTGAAGGTGTTGAAAATATTGATTTGCCGCAGAAAGCATAACCACAACAAGAAATACTGAAACCTGGAGTCAAACATATTATTTACAACAAGGGAAAGGCATCCTTGGTAAAGAACAGGTTAAACTGCTCCCTTTCATCCCTCTCAAAAATCATGAGGGAGCTGCTGGATGCCAAGAAAGAGGTTCAATCTAGGGATTTATTAACCAATTTCAAATACCATTGTCTTTCACTTCAATCTGAGAGCGAGGCTGCATGAGGCAAAGTATAAGCATCCAACCCCAGTCCTGCTATGTTCCTGACACCCCCAGCTGGAATTCAATAGATATTCATGAACATTCTTGTATTCAGAGAGGGAAATAACTTAATACAGGCAGTGTCGATGGAATAATGGCCATTTCCTGGCTGACGTGCGGCCCCTAGGAAAATGAGATCGGGCCCGTCGTCATTTTTCTTGTCTGCTGGGCACTCCCAGTGCTGTGGTCTGCAACGGAGGTGACGCATGCTGCATCGGAAATGACCAGGGAGGAGAGAGAGACAGAGAGAGTGAGAGAAAG
Source organism: Aldrovandia affinis (assembly GCA_029706075.1). Classification (NCBI taxonomy): domain Eukaryota; kingdom Metazoa; phylum Chordata; class Actinopteri; order Notacanthiformes; family Halosauridae; genus Aldrovandia; species Aldrovandia affinis. The sequence continues at coordinate 3,329 of JAINUG010001951.1, read as the reverse complement.
AGAGAGAGAGAGAGAGAACCAGAGAGAGAAGGAGAAAGGGAGTGAGAGGGGGAGGGGGAGGGAGAGAGAGAGATGGAGAAAGGGAGGGTGAGAGAGAGGGCGGGGGGAGAGAGAGAGAGAGAGAGAGAAACCTAGGCATTGACAGTAAATCTGTATAAGACCCAAACTATGGTCTTCCAGAAAAAAGCCAGATCTCAGGGAAATGGGTACCACTTCATCATGTGAGCCAACACCCTAGAGCACACCACCAGCTACACTTACCTGGGTCTGGTGATTAGTGCTTCAGGGAGCTTCAGCTTGTGAATAAATGCATTAAGGGACAAAGCAGGGCCTAGTACACAAGGGCCTACTACACAATCAAAATCTCTAGATCTAGCCTCCACCCATAAAGATTCGGCTGAAATTATTTGATAGTATTATCCAACCCACCCTCCTTTATGGAAGTGATGGGACAGAAACAATAAGGAAGGGGGAGAGGGAGCCACAAGGGTTTGTCGATTCAATGCCCAAACCATAGCCTACTTGCTGGTCTGTGAAGTCCAGTCTGCAATATAATTATTTTTGTGTTTAGATTGTGTTGAACTTTCAGTTAACTTTGTATTTGTAATTTGGTTTATTTTGTGACTACTAGTTTTCTTTACATCTCTGCAATGTATTAAAGGTGTTTTTTTATTATATTTAGAATTATAGAATTTTAGAATGATATACTTTTATAAAAAAGACATGTATTTAGAAAATTCTGATTCATGCCACATGATGTATAGCCATTTCATGGTTGTAACTGTGAACATTTAAATCTGTAAGAGCAAAATATATTTCCTTTCACCTCCTCTACAATTTCCAACCTCCTTGCTGCATCTGATAAATACTGTTTTTGTGTTTTCTGGAGAGAAGGCGGACGATAAAGAAGGGTAACCCGTCTTCTCGGTTAATCGGTTATTTACTGAAAAATAGTTAAAGCTGGAACTCCAGAGTTTCTGTGGCTGGCAGATTCACCTTTCTTGCAGACCTCACTTTGGAACTTAATTTCCCTCTTCCTCCAGCCGGAAAACGCAGAGAAAAGGCTGCAGGGCAGGTAATGAGGTCTTCGATTATTTAAGTGAAATTCAAATCAGCAGCAGTGTAAAAATGTGATGATCCTCCCATTTTACTCTTCTACTTTTGCCTGTAGGGATTGTGTGTGTTTGAGTGCATTGTTATATTTAAGTCTGGCAGAAACTAGTAGAGGCTAGTGCATCAGTAGAACTTACTGCTGTGCTGTATTTACCGCAGTGCTACAAAAGAAAGGGTGTTGTGTGGTAAACTCGGCAATCACCAAAATCGACTTTCTGTTTGTGAAGAAAAAAAAGTTACTTTTGTTTATTTGCAAGTAAAAGTTAAGATGAAATGTTGACTGGATCTAGCATGGGCATTTGGTTACATTTTCAAATAATTTGTCGCACTGGTTCACAAGACCGAAAACCACGGACACAAAGCGCAAAAGGAGGAATTGAAAATGTAGAGAGAGAGAGAGAGAGAGCAACTCCGGCAGAAGGATAACCATGATCATCGCCCCTAATGCCGTGCTGGACAACAGCTGCGAGCGGTGTTTTAGGACGGAGCTATTCCATTTATCTGTGCAACTGGATGCGGTCCCGGAGTGATCCTCAACAGCTGTAGACATCTGGAGAGGCCTGTGGGCCCTCCTCCCACCTAATAGATAAACCATCTGATCCCACAGGCCCTGCTCTCTACTCAGCCTCCTGCAAATCTGCGGAGGTTCCAAAAATGAGAGGAGATAAAAAGGGCATACCGTTCCATTTAATAATATGTGTGTGAATATGAGTGCATATTTGGATTCAGCTGTGCACAGGTGTCATTGTGTATATGTATCTCCATGACTGCCTACGTGGTGCTGCGTGTGTGATGCTGGCATGTGTACATTATGCCCAGGTGGTGGCCTGGCTGTCTTGGTAGCGAGGCTCAGCTGTGGGTTGGGGGTGCTTGGCTGCCGGAGCAGGCTGAGCATGGTCTCGGCGGGCGTGGTCATCTGCTTCCTACAGCTGGGCCAAGCGCATTTCAATGCTCTGCCTCCACAACGCGGCAAATTAATGCAGCCCTCCATCTTGGGATGGGAGGGAGGATTAATTAAGCAGGTCTCCGACAGCTCGGAGAGACGCGGAGGTGAGCAGACACCCCACGTGGACATTGAGCAGATTGCCTCGTCGTTGTGTGTGCTGGTTTAATTAGCCACTGAAGAGTGCCTTTTGCCTTCCCCATTAAAAAAAAAAAACATTCTGAAAACAGCGGTACCCCCTCTCAGAATAGCTTCTCCCCAACCCAAAATGTTTTATTTTTTCAGTTTGTTCACTAAACTTTATGTGGGTATGCTGCGTGTGCTAAGCCTTGTGATAAGATGGCCGACATAGCGTGACATATAAAGAATAAAGAACGGTTTTGAGAGTTCCGATGTGAAAGGCACACCATGCCACAGCAGTTTGTTTGGGAGGAAATTAAAATAATAATGTATAAATGTACCTTGTGTGACAAGTTGCCATTTTTTCATACTATAACCACAACCACAACCACATATAGGCATGCATTCAACAAACATTGTCCTTATCTTATCATTACAAGTTTCTTCACAAATTCAGTTTGGCGACTTTTGGATATTTCAGCTTGCAAAACAATAGAGAAAATATATAACACTTTAATTTATTGTAAGTAAACGTTGTGGGTAAGCCAGTCTCTTCCACATTCCACATCTAACATTTGCATGTTATTTCTTTAAGCCAATGAACATGGCATAAATTGTGTAATGCAGGTGATTTCAATTAGTTCCCCTGCTTGGTTGAAGAAATTAGCTAATTAGTGAAATCACCTGGTTGCAACAAAAAATTGGCATACACTTGGCCTTGGTGTAATGGACTGCATGGCTATAGTATACTTTATACACTGTGAACAGGCACAGCATACACAAATGCTGCCACTTGCTTTTATTCATTGACTGGTTTTGACGCGAGCTTATTTCAGGACTTTTCTATTTGTTGAATGATTGTGCCTGAAATTAAATACAAACTTTGGCTGCCTTGTAAATTGTTAAAACATGTGTAATTATATTTTATAAGGTGGGGGGGAGGGGCTTGATAATAATGAATAACCATTTCACTAAACCAATACATTAAATATTATAATATTAAAATGTCAAATATTTCATTACCAGGAAGCAGCGGCAAATTTGAATGGTTACTTTACTCTTTATGAATATTGACTTTATAAATATCTGACTTTCTACTTGGTTAGCTACTTGATTATATGTGGATTCATAGTTTCATAAATTGCTTGATAGG
>JAINUG010001950.1:0-15276 GCA_029706075.1 Aldrovandia affinis | reverse complement strand
TTTAGCCCCCCTCCCGCTGACTACCTAACTCAGGAGGGGCAAAGTCTTTCAGCCCTGAGCCACCTTGGACTGACCATGACATGGTCTTTTTTGGACATACCCTGTGCCGGCCAGAAGAGGATAGCCCCCCCCCCCCCTTTTAGTCTTGTTCCTCCCAAGGTTTCTCCCTACCAAGGAGTTTTCCTTGCCACTGTTGCCGTTAGGCTTGCTTTTGGGGGTCTAGGCCTGGGTTCCCCCTCTGTTAAGCGTTTTGTGACAATTCTGTTGTGAAAAGCGCTATACAAATAAACTTGATTTGATTTGATTTGATTTGATTTGTTGGTGAAATATCAAGGCAGGCATTGTTCACCAATCAGGAGAGGTCTCTACCAAGCCAATCAGGATTATCCCTGCTGTCTTGACCTTGTAAACTGTGGCTATGTGAATGCCGCTCCCACATCCTAAGCAGAAATATACAGAAACAGTTCAGAGAACAAAGTAAATATAACTATTTAGCAAATTCTGAAAATGGGTGCCCTCTTGGTAACAGTGCCTAGTCACAATTTGGAACAAGGTAGTCACACGGGGGTCCCTACCCCAGCAGAGATTGACACGATAGATTGGAGCCCTTTCGAGCTGAACACGGACAATGACGGTATCTATGAGACTTTCTTTAATCCTGATATGAACCACATCAATTCAAATACTGTAAAATTGTCATGTAAATATTTCGATGAAGATAAGTTTAATAGAATGTCCCAGACCATTATTGAACACAGCCCAGATCAAAATGCTTTTTCTACGTTCCACTTAAACACCCGAAGTCTGCCTAAAAACTATGATGATTTGAAAACCTTTCTATCCACTTTGTCACATTCCTTCTCAGCCATGGCATTTTCTGAAACTAGATTAAATGATGATATTCTCAGCCTCTACCCCTGTCTCACTACAATGCCATTCACTCGTGCAGAAAAGACAGATTAGGAGGGGGAGTCTCGATATATGTGTCAAACGCCTTCAATTTCATCCCCAGAAGGGAACTAAGTGCAGACCTGGACAGTACACTAGTGGAATCTATATTTATTGAAATCCCGTCATGTCTACCTCTCAGTAGGAAAAGCATTTTGATTGGCTGTATTTATAGACCACCTGATTCTGACATACATACCTTCATTGATGCACTGGACTCTACCCTAGAAACTATAAACAAGGAAGGTAAGTTATGTATTCTTCTTGGTGATTTCAATATAAATCTACTCAAAGGTGAACTCACATCAACAACTGACTTCCTAAATGCACTTTATTCTGTTAATTTCTATCCATTAATCACAAAGCCGTCTCAATTACTAGGACATCAGCTACACTCATTGATAACATTCTGTTTAATTCTCTGGATTATGAAGTCACTTCAGGTCTCCTGATGTGTGATGTCTCAGATCATCTCCCGGTATTCCAAATTATCCATCCAAATGGACCCTTAAAGGCACTAAGTAGTTCCGTTACTGGTCAGATGAAACATCGTAAATTCACCAGAAATGGAATGGAATCCTTCAAAACAGCCATCAGTACTGTTTCATGGGATGAGGTTCTCATGTTGCAAGAGGTAAACAAAGCTTACTCCGCTTTCTATGTACTCTTTAATTCTGCCTTAGAATCATCATTTCCTCTGATATCCACTAAATCTAAAAATAATTCCTCCAAGGGTAAACCTTGGATTACAGAAGAATTAAAGAAACACTCCAGAAAAAAGAATAAGCTCTACAGGAAATCTATCTCTAACCCAACTCCTACAAATATTGAAACCTATAAGAAATTCAAAAATCAATTTACTGCACTATTAAGAAAAACAAAGAAAAAATTCTATGCTGATAAATTTTCCCAAGCTTCAAATGACATTAAATCAACATGGAACCTCATCAACCATTTACTAAATCGTAGGAAATCTCCATCAGCTGCACCTGTGGAGATGAAAGGGAAGGAGGGCCTCTCTCCAATCCTAATGTAATAGTAGACGGCTTCAATGATTTTTTTGTCAACATCGGTTCTGATCTGGCATCCCGTATCAGGGACTCTGATGTGAATCCATGCAGTGCAATCAAGGGGCAGTATCTTCCACTTCAACATCTTGACCCTACTACTATGCAGGAGGTCCGCAGTATCACTATGGCCCTAAAGAACTCAGCCCAAGGACACGATGGCATCAAGAGCATTCTCTTAAAAGAGACCATTGACTACATTATCCAACCCCTTACTCACATTCTCTCCTTATCACTACAATCTGGAATAGTTCCCCATGATCTCAAAATTGCTAAAGTAATTCCTATATTCAAAACTGGTGACACTAAGGAATTTGGAAACTACAGACCAATATCCATTCTGCCCTGTATTTCAAAAATTCTGGAAAAATTGGTCTACTCTAGAATCTCTAAGCACATAGCTGAAAATAGTATACTATATAAACACCAATATGGTTTCCGTAAAAAATACTCCACCGAGCATGCATTAATACAGCTTGTCAATCATATCTCAACTGCTCTTGATGAGAGAAAATTTGCCCTTGGGGTCTTTATAGACCTGAGTAAAGCTTTTGATACTGTAAACCATGACATCCTTATCTCAAAACTAAACAGATATGGAGTGGAAGATACTGCCTTGAAATGGTTCACTAACTACCTCCACAATAGACAACAATATGTATCTCTAGATGGTTTTCTTCCAAGAAATCGGAAATCTTATTTGGAGTTCCCCAGGGCTCAATTTTAGGCCCTTTATTATTTTTAATTTACATCAATGATCTGGCCATGTACTGCAACTACTTTTTTTCTGTGCTTTTTGCAGATGATACAAATCTCATAGCAACCCATGTTGATTTCTTCACCCTGATTGAAAGAGTCAATGCTGAACTATCTACTGTAGCTAAGTGGTTCCAACTTAACAAGCTAACCCTCAATGTAGAAAAATGCAACTTCATGATCTTTTGCAATACAAATAAGTATTATCCTAAAGAATATGCTAAAATACAAATCAACGGGTCTGAACTCACGCAAGTAAACTGTACAAAATTCCTAGGAGTTGTCATAGATGAAGGCCTAACCTGGTATAACCATATTGATCTTGTTTGCAAAAGATCTATGAAGATGATAGGCATACTGAGAAAGGTTTGCCCCTTAATTCACTCCTCAGCCCATTTAACTCTATACTACAGCTTTGTGTATCCCTTTATGATCTACTGCAATATAGTCTGGGCGGCTACACACCCTACTTATCTAAAGAAACCACTTTTAATTCAAAAGAGGTTTTTAAGAATGATCTCCCACTCAAATAGATACGCACCCTCTGCACCTCTATTTAAAAAATACTCTCTCCTACCCATTGACAAAGTTAATGTCTATCAAACACACTTATTCATACACAAGTTCATCAATAAGAAGGAAGATCTCCCAGACACCTTCCAGAACTTCTTTATTTTTACTACTGATGTACATTCATACCAAACAAGACACAGTTATAATAGTCTCTTCCTACCATCCGCCCGAACTAAAAGTCATCAATTCAACCTCAGATTTAGAGGTCCCATGCTTTGGAGTGATTTAAGTTTGCCATTAAGGTCTATACCCTCCCAATCCGTTTTCAAAATGACCTTGAAAAAACATCTAGTCCACACTTGACCCTTCTAGTTTTCAACTAGAATGCTAAAGCTGCCTGATTATCTGCCTGTTGCATTGCTTTCTTCTGTTCTCTTTGCCTTTTCTCCTGTGTTTTTTTTTCTTCTCTCTCTTACATCTTTATTAGATAACATAGCTTATCTTATAGTTTATTTGTTGGCCTACAAGTCAAAGTAACTATGATTATTGATTGGGGGAGGAACTCTGTACAAGCCCGCCAGGGCTTCGTTCCCTCCCTGCACTATAATTGTAAAATTATGTGCTAAATAAATAAAACAAAAACAAAACAACATAGAACCTCATAAGTATTTTAATCATTTTAAAATCTACTGCGACTGAATTTTCAGATTGCAAAAAGTCAATTTCCAGGACATTACTGTCTGATTCAGTCATCTCTACCACTCTGTAAAGTATGTTAAAAAAACATTTGTTGTAATTGACCCAAGTAATAAAAAGAATCAAATACATACTTTTTTTTAAATAGATTTTTTCACAGTGTGTCTCAGTTAAAGGGTTAAAGTCCTCACAATTTATTGCAACATAATTTTCAGATAGCCAGAAGTCTGAAGTCCATACCCTATAATAATATAATGTTATATTAAAACTTCCTCATGAGTTAAACAAACTCATTCACTTTGTCACGTCCAGTCTCTAAATTACCTTGCACAGGTGCAGACACCATTTTGTGGGGTGGATTTGTAATGTGAGTTACAGACTGAGAACTTCTACACACCTCGATTCCTCGGAACAGAAGGGTGAAACAGGTATGTTTAGAAGACACACGATCTCTCTTTCCTCCCTCACACACACACACACTCTAAGCAGTAACATACAGCTACACAGTGGTAGTTATAGTTCAGCAAATAACAATTTAGCGAATTGGCACAGTGGACTTTTAGAACAAAACATATCTGGACACTTATGATGCGAAAGTGTTGATGTTATATCTGTGTGGAATTCACAAAGGTTCCCTTGCCTTGAAATAGGGGTACACTACAGTAAACAGCCTGGGTGCTCTACTGCCAAAAGGACTCGTGACTTTGTCCCGTAGTCCAAGGAGTGGGTAGGGAAGGCAGAGGCACCCCAGATATAAAACATGAAAATACATCACCTAATGTTTCAAAATATGGGCATGGTATGGTATGGATATGAACTAAAGGAATCATTGAAACTGTATGTTTTAAACAATTCATAAAAAGCTGTTGCCACGGGTGTGTAAATGCCCCAAAATACTGAATGTAGTTTAGAAAGGGGAAATGACTCTCACACCGGTTGATGGTGGGGTGGTGGGAAAAGCAGGCGCCGCTCCACAAACTCCATATGCGTTCAGTTGAGTTGAGATCTGGTGACTGAGACAGCCATGGTCAATTTTATTTCACAAAAAACAAGCTGCTGTTAACATTAGATAACATTTGCTTGCTAGTCAACATATCATCAGCATTTGAGTTAGCTGAATCCGGTTAGCTGTCAAAGCTGTGCAACATCTGGGTCCAAGCGCGTAGCATCCTCCTCTGCTCGGAAGCGTAGCTGTGTATCCTTGTGCTAGTTTAGGGGACAACACTCGTCACAACGGCACGCAACATGGAGAGATCCAGAGCACAAACTGCTGGAAGATGGCGGTTGGGATGCTGTCGGAAACTAGAGCGCAGCAGTGGATGTAGTTAGCTAGCTGGCTAGCTGGCGCTAACTGGATACAGTACACAACGGAATTATGTTTTATTTTGATTTTCATCATCGCCGGAGATGGACGTTGGATTTTCTATAGGGACCTCACACCCGTTAAATAGCTGGAATCTGGAGCGCTCTTTCCGGGGGGACTTTTAAGACGTTATAATTTTGCTGAAAAGAAAATCCCATCCCGCTAGCTAGCTTGCAAGCTAGCTAACGTTATCCGCATAGTCTTGTTGGGAGAAAGTGGATGAAAATGTCGGATAGTAAGGTAAAAGTTGCAGTTAGAGTTCGGCCGATGAATCGGAGAGAATTGGAACTGCATACAAAATGTGTTGTGGAAATGGAAGAAAACCAAACTGTCCTGCACCCACCGCCTTCAAACACAAAAGGAGAAAACAGCAGGCCCCAGGCCCCAGTAGCAGCCCAGCTGCCAGGCCTAACCCAGGCCCCAGTAGCAGCCCAGCTGCCAGGCCTAACCCAGGCCCCAGTAGCAGCCCAGCCATCAGGCCTAACCCAGGCCCCAGTAGCAGCCCAGCCATCAGGCCTAACCCAGGCCCCAGTAGCAGCCCAGCTGCCAGGCCTAACCCAGGCCCCAGTAGCAGCCCAGCCATCAGGCCTAACCCAGGCCCCAGTAGCAGCCCAGCCATCAGGCCTAACCCAGGCCCCAGTAGCAGCCCAGCCATCAGGCCTAACCCAGGCCCCAGTAGCAGCCCAGCCATCAGGCCTAACCCTGGCCCCAGTAGCAGCCCAGCTATCATCAGGCCTAACCCAGGCCCCAGTAGCAGCCCAGCTGCCAGGCCTAACCCTGGCCCCAGTAGCAGCCCAGCTATCATCAGGCCTAGCCCAGGCCCCAGTAGCAGCCTAGTTACCACCAGGTTATCCTCGTCAGGAGGACTTCACTGTACTCATCAGAACATCCATGCGCGAGTAAGTATTCATCGCATCAACAAAGCAATCATCAAACATCGGAAATTGAATGTTTTTAAAACTGTAAATAACTCTAGATTAGTCTGGGATCCCCACAGTAAAACCAAAGGACTTCCAGGCGGCCACATACATATTAGAAGTATTCTTTCAAAATGTGAACAAGTACAACATCTCTTACTAGATTCAAACTTTGATTATTTAGGGATGTCTGAATCATGGCTGAACGAAAATTCTCAGTGCGCAGCAATAAATGTGAATGGATTTAACATGTTTAGAAATGATCGCAAGCAGGGAAAGGGTGGTGGTGTTCTGTGTTATGTTAAGGAAACCATAAGGTGTAATCAGGGCTGGACTGGGAGAAAAAATCGGCCCTGCCATTTCGCGCTCAGACCGGCCCGGCACCTGGTGCGAGCGCCGCATTTTCTGCGCCCCTCGGAACACCCGGTCCTACAAACTATTGCCAACAGTTTTCCTCCACACCAGCAGCATAGTGTCATGGCAGCAAACTCTGTTTTACCCACCTTCAATCTGGAAAGAGTGTCGGAATCGCAGGTAGCGAAGGTCATTGATTCACTGAAACCCAAATGGTCAAAGGACGTGTATGAAATGGACTCTGTTGTGATCAAGGATCTTGAATGTTTATTAATAAAACCAATTGCCCATATTGTCAATATCTCCTTATCTCAGGGGATATTTCCAAAACAGTGGAAACCTGCAGTTGTTGTGGCCATTTTTAAAAGTGCTGATCCTCATTCTGTGTCAAATTATAGACCAATTAGCATACTTCCAATTATGTCCAAGGTTATTGAGAAATTAGTGGCAGAGCAATTGATTTCTCATCTCAACTCTGCAGCTAAGCATGGAAAAAAGTCATATGTGACTTAAATGTCTGCTTGCTTTTCTCTCTTTCTCTCTCACACACACCCACTCACATACACACACACACACACACACACAGTCACACACATACACGCACAGTCACACACACACACACGCACACCGCACACAGTATGTAGTAATAAATGTATGACATTACATTATTGTTACCTCATTACTATTTGAAAATGTCAGCTAATGTACGATAATAAATCTCGAATTGACTGTTTACAGATCACAATGGTTTGTTACAGCATACGGTGACCATGTGATTTGGTACAGTGAAATATTTATATGCAAATAACTAATAAATGTTTTGAAATATGATACTGATTGACAGAAAATATCAATTTCAAAATATCAATAAAAATTATTAAGGAGTTTTTATGAATGTAAATATCTGTAATTTAGCAATTGCCACAACGGTGAAGATATATTTGAAAAAAGTTCAATCCTGTCCTGAATTTGAAGATAGAATGATGAAAGATTAAAATGTTCATGAATTTACAGTCATTTTGTTCTGTGGTGTGTTGGAATGGATGATTATTATGTTGTTATGACAGAGAGAAGGACATTGGGCGTGGAGGGTTCTGGAGTGGCAGACATGGAGACTGGGTGTGTATCCTCCCATCACAGTGAGTTCTTTGTTTCTGTCGATCAAACTATTTTTTTACATTTCATATAACCCCTTGTATACAATTCCCACAGAACGGGAAATACAATAACTAATACTTATATTTGCAAATACTGTATTTGGTATTTATTCTTCATTGAGCATCCTGTAAATATGAACAAATAAAATGTAAGTATTACAGATATGTGTTCTTTTATGGGTTGTACTGGAAAAGATACATAATGTCTCAATGATAGTTGAGTAAAACAGTTTTTTCCTGTTACCTGAAGAGATTCAATTGTGTTTGTATTGTTGCTTAGGGTTCGGCGTTTTATCATCAGAAAGGTAAAGGGATAAAAGATTTGCTCTTAAGGTAAACGTTTGTCGCCGTTAGGGGACAGAGAGGGAATTTTCTATTTTTTCCCCGTCTAGCTTCGGAAAGCTTGTTAAAAAGTTACCGATTTGTATTACACCCAGCAGAACCAAGGTTTTTTGTGGTTTTTCGCCCTCTCAGGAGCAAATCCAAGAGTAGGGAAATATACTATAGCTAACTAGCTTTTGTTGGCTTAAATTTACATTTAATTGTTGTATTTCAAGCGTAGAGCGTATAGCCGTTTCGGTTGGCTGCTACCAGCGCTCTTGCTACAGAAACCGAACCAAACGTTTTTTAATTCGCTTTAAGTGTTGTTTCCATTTAGACATTTCTGCACCTGAGTGTTCGGAACCGAGGTGTATAGTATTTTTTTATCGACTTGGTGTCTCTGTTTAGGCAATAATTTGTTCAGTGCAGGGAGAGCAGTAGATATATTTAGGGGTGAAAATGTGGCCACCGGCAGTGTAGTGTGAGTGTTGTAGAATGATTGCGTTTCTGGAAGAAGACTTCCAGGAGGGCTTCATCTGCGACAGATGCCAGCTTGTGAAGCATCTCGAGAGCAAGATCCTTGATCTCGAAGCCCAACTTGCTGGTCTCGACTGCCCTGCAGAATTTGTAGAGTTCCAGGAACTAATTAGTATGCCCTTTAGAGAGTTAGCTTGCACGCTGAAGCAGGGTAGGGGGGAGACTCTAGAGCAGGTAGGGAGAGAGAGTTGGGTGACGGTAGGGCGTCAGCGTAGAAAAGGGCGCGCACATGCAGGGGCGGCATCTCCAGAGATTGTGGTGTCCAACCGATTCCAGCCCTTGCAGGAAGAGGATCTGGCCCAGCCCTCTGTGAGCGGGAGGACTGATGAGCCCCAGGACACCCTGGCGGCCAAGCCACCCAGGAAAAGGGAGTTAATTGTAGTGGGGGATTCAATCATTAGAGGTGTAGACAGTATAGTCTGTTCGCGGGAAAAGGAATCTTGCATGGCATGTTGCCTGCCTGGTGCTCAGGTTGGAGATCTCCTGGAACACGCGGACAAGCTCATGGCCAGAGCAGGGGTGGATCCAGTGGTCATGGTCCATGTTGGAACCAATGACATAGGTAAGGGTAGGTTTGAGGTTCTGCAGGACAAATTTATAGAATTAGGAACAAAGTTAAGGGCAGAACCTCCACGTCTTCTTCTGGAATTCTGCCAGTACCACGTGCTAGCAAAGGCAACCAGAATTTTATATGGAGATTTAACACTTGGCTACAAACCTGGTGCAGGAAAGAGGGGTGCAGGTTTATGGGGCACTGGGACTCCTTTTGGAACAGGGGTGACCTGTACAAGCGGGACGGGTTACACTTGAACCGGAGGGGTACAGATGCATTGGGCCAGCATATGCTTAGGGTAGCGGAGGAATATTTAAACTAGGGACTGGGGGGGCAGGGAGGGAAATTAGTAGTAGTAGTATTATGGATAGGGAGGTACAGACTGTCCAGATGGAAGATACCAAGGCGGAGTATAATAAATCTGAGGATATCATTAATAAAGATTTTTTAGATCATAATGTGAATAGAGGTGGTTCGGCACACTCAGGTGTGGAGGGGAAGGACAACATAAGTGTGAGTAAGGCTCTGAAGCTCATGTGTTTAAATGCGAGAAGCATTCAAAAAAAATGTTTGGAACTGGAGACTGTCATGTTGAATGGGGGTTATGACATTGTTGGGATTACTGAGACATGGCTTGGCGCAGCGGATGGGGAGGAATATAATGTAGAGGGGTACAAATTGTTTAGGAAGGATAGAACTAATAAAAGAGGAGGGGGAGTGGCCCTTTATGTGAAAGACTATCTTAATGTGCAGGAAATTCCAGGTATAAACTCATTAGTTTCTTGTGAGGACATCTGGATTAGATTATTGGGAGATCGTGAGAAGGGCCTTAATATAGGAGTATGCTATAGACCTCCAGCTTCAGACCTAGCCAGTAACATAAATAGTACGCCCTTTGGTAACATAAAACAAATCTGTGCTGAAGGAGAGACGATAATAATGGGCAACTTCAATTACCCCTCTATTAATTGGGAGATAGTGACAGGTCAGGGCAAATGTGAAGAGGAGTTTTTAGATATGGTCAATGACTGCTTTTTGGTACAGTCTGTTACTCAGCCTACGAGAGGGAAATCAATACTGGATCTGGTTTTGTGTAACAATCCTGATAGAATTTGCATCACAGAGTTAGGAGAACCAAGTGACCACAGTGCAGTTATTTTTGATATTTTTTGGCAAGTTAAGACAGCCTCCTCTAACTCTCGAATTTAAAATTTTAGACGAGCTGACTTTAATAAAATGATAGAGAATTTAAGTAATATAGATTGGGTAAAACTTCTAGATTGCAGAACTGTGAATGAAAAATTGACTATATTTAAAAGGGTTATTGTAGATGTACAGTGTAAATTCATCCCCAAAGTAAGGAAAAATAGGATGAAAAAACTGTCTCCGCAGTGGATGACTAAATCTTTACGGGAGATTTTGAGGCAAAAGAAACGACTGTATAGAGTATATAAAAAGGATAACTCAGAGAGAAACAAGTTAGATTATTGTAATATGTGGGCTAAGGCTAAAAAGGAAATAAGATCAGCTAAAAGGTTTGAAATTAAAATTTCCCAAGATGCAAAAAGTAATCCTAAGAAGTTTTTTCAATATTGTAGTAGAAAAAGGAAAGTTAAGGATGAGGTTAAGTGCATTAAGAATAAGGAAGGAACTTTGGTTTATAATAATAAGGATATTGCAAACACACTAAACAGTTACTTTGTGGAGAGCTTTACTAGAGAAGAGGTTATAAATATGCCTAAATGTATAGACAAGGGACAGAATGTTTTGGAGGACTTTGAAATAAGGGACGTAGATGTACTACAAAAACTACAAAAACTTAAGACAAATAAGGCAGCAGGCCCGGATGGCATATATCCCAGAGTACTCAAAGAACATGGGGAAATTATATATAAACCATTGACAGATATTTTCATTCAATCCATAATCACTGGAGAAATACCAGATGACTGGAAGCAGGGTAGTATAATTCCAATATATAAGAAGGGGACCGTACTGAACCAGGGAACTATAGGCCTGTCAGTTTAACTTGCATCGCATGTAAAATGCTGGAATGTATTATTAGGGATAAGTTGGAATCATTCTTGAAAAATAATAGTATTTTAAGGGAGAGCCAACATGGATTTCTCAAAGGGAGGTCATGCCTAACAAACCTCCTGGACTTTTTCAAACCTGTGTTGACCTGAACCAGGCTTATGATAGGAATTTCAGAAAGCATTTGACAAGGTACCAGTGGAGTTCATTGTTAAAATTGTAGCTGTTTCACAGTGGGTTCAAAATTGGCTGCAAGGGCGACAAAGAGTAACAGTAGGTGGGGCCGAATCTGACCTCGGTGCTGTGGGCAGTGGTGTCCCGCAGGGATCGGTGCTGGGACCTCTGCTCTTCCTTATTTACATAAATGATCTTCTCATCTCATCTCATCTTCAGCCGCTTATTCCTAGTTAGGGTTGCGGGGGGGCTGGAGCCTATCCCAGCATGCATTGGGGCGAGAGGCAGGAATACACCCTGGACAGGTCGCCAATCCATCGCAGGGCACTACATACACCATTCACTCACACACTCATACCTACGGGCAATTTAGACTCTCCAATTAGCCTAACGTGCATGTCTTTGGACTGTGGGAAGAAACCGGAGTACCCGGAGGAAACCCACGCGGACATGGGGAGAACATGCAAACTCCACACAGAAAGGCCCCGGCCTGGATTTTTCTTAACCCGAGACCTTGCTGTGAGGCGACAGTGCTATCCACTGCACCACCGTGCCGCCCTATTATAATTTCAGTGTAGTAATTCTTATATCTGTCAACCTCTCTCACACACACATTATCTCTGTCTCTCTGTCTGTCTCTCTGTCTCTCTCTCACACACACATACTCTCTCTCAAATTCTAATTCTAATTCAAATGGCTTTATTGGCATGACAAGATGACTCATATTGCCAAAGCACACATTTACAGTTACAGACAAAACACCTCGACACATTTACATAAGACACAGAAAGGTATACATTTTTAACACACAATATGACATTAATGAACTCATTACAAGCTACGAGCAGTCATTCCTTGTCCCTGAATTTGTGGCAGGTGGCTACATATTATGCTGCCAATTTTGCACATTCCGTCTTTTCCCCTAATAGACAAGGGAGCAGTTGGTGGTGTTTGAGATTTATACATTTTGGGTAATATTCTGATGTAATGTATTTGTCACAGTTGGTTAAAAAGTGCAGCTCTGTCTCCACCTCACCCTGACTGCAGTGAGAGCACAGCCTGTCCTCTCTGGACGGCCAGGTCTGCCTGTAGCGACCCTTCCCTATGGCCAGGCTGTGCTCACTGGGTCATTGTCATGGTTTTCTCAGTTTGATATCAGTCACCGTGGTCAGATAGTCTGCCATGGTGTACTGTCTGTTTAGAGCCAAATAGCATTGACGTTTATTTGGGGTTTTTGTAATTTCATTCCAATGGGTTATGTATATTTCTTTGTATTTATTAATAATTAGGTTGGGCTAGGAGATGTTAATGTATTGAGCCTCAGGACCAGTTGGCTGAGGGGACTCTTCTCAATGTTCATTTCTTGGCTTTTCAGGGTTTTAAAGTGATAAGAGTGGGGATCACTCATTTTTAAGTGTTTCCAAAATTGTATGGCTCTTTTTTCAATGTGAATCGATCAAAGATATTGGCCTAATTCTGCCCTGCATGCATTGTTAGGTGTTTTCCTCTGCACCCGAATGATGCTTTTACAGAACTCTGCATGCAGGGTTTCAATTGGATTTTTGTCCCATTTTCCAAATTCTTGTTTTGTGAGTGGACCCCACACCTCTCTGCCATACAGTGCAATAGGTTCAATGACTGATTGGAATATTTTGAGCCAGATCCTAATTGGGATGTAAAAATTAATAGATTTTTAATGGCATAGAAAGCCCTTCTTGCTTTCTCCTTCAGTTCCTTAATGGCCAAGTTGAAATTTCCAGTGGAATTGATTTTCAACCCTAGGTATGGGTAGTTGGTTGTTTGCTTAATTTTAATTGTTCCTAGGGTGAAGTTCTATTTGTTTCCCTGACATCTGGGCCTTTTTTGAAATATTAGTATTTTAGTCTTTTGGGGGTTAGTGGTCAGGGCCCAGAACGGTTGTAACAGATCAAGGTTCTGCTGTAGACCCTCTTTTGTTGATGACAGCAGAACCAGGCCATCTGCGTAAAGTAGGAATTTAAAGCCATAAAGAGTGAGACCAGGTGCTGCAGATCTAGTACTTTTACCAATTCGTTAATATGAATATTGAAGAGGGTTGGTGAACTTGAGCAGCCCTGCCTCACACCACGCCCTTGAGTGAAGTATTCTGTTTGTTTGTCTCCAATTTTAATTGCACATTTATTATCTGTATACATAGTGTGGTGTCCCTGGGGGTTGGGCGACACTCACGGACCTTTGCAGAGGGTTTAGGCAGTTTAAATAACCCAGAGGAGGCAGTATTCAAAACAAAACAATAATTAATTAAACTAATTGACAAAAAACACACAAAACAAAGGGCGGGGTATTCGGGGAATCCAACACACATAAAGTCCAAAATCCTACTCATCGTCGTTATCCAAAATCCAATGTCAAAGTCCAGTTCCGTTCCGCAATTCAGGTCCGTAGTCAATATCCAAAGAGGGTCCTCACACAATCCAGGTCAAACACAAACAATCTAAAAACACTTTTCCAACTCTCTCTAAATCCCAGCTAGTCAATAGACTTCACGGTTCCCTCTCTACTTTCCAACACACTTTCCTCCTCCTCCTCCTCCTCCTCCTCCTCCTCCTCCTCCTCCTCCTCCCTAGTGTGACACAAACGAGTCCTTTATATAGGCCTCCAAATGGTCTTCAGCTGTTCGTTAGTTCTATACACTCAACTTCTTTCAAGTGTTGAACTGTGGCCTGCTGGGAAATGTAGTGTTTCTGGCTCCCATGTGTCGAAGGGCCAGGCAGCCATTTCCTTGTGCAGCCCCTTGGGCTGCCACAATAGACTTTATTATGTCATATGTTTTTCCCCCTACACCACTTTCAAAAGGTTTAAAGAATAGACCTTCATGCCAAATAGAATCAAACGCCTTTTGGAAATCTACAAAGCAGGCAAAAATTGGGGTTTTGTTTTGGATAACATGCTTGCCAATTAGGGTGTGAAGGGTGAAAATATGATCAGATTTTCTGTAATTTGATAAGAATCCACTTAGACTTTTACTCAAGACATTGTGCTCAATAATGAAGTTTATAAGTCTTGTGTTTATGATACAACAGAATACCCTCCTCAGATTATTGCTTACACAGATGCCTCTGTAATTGTTAGGGTCAAATTTGTCTCTACTCTTGAATATGGGCGCTATGATTCCTTTGTTCCAGATGTCAGCGAAATATCTGACACTCAGCACCAAGTCGAACAGTTCTTGTATGGCCAAGCTCAATTTGTTATCAGCATTTTTGAGCATTTCGTTCAGGATGCCATCAGCTCCACATGCCTTTTTGGGCAGCAGGTCCTGAAGTTTCTCAGTTAATTATTTTTCCGTAATTGGGTAGTCTAATGGATTTTGATATTCTTTAATGGTGGATTGCATATTATTCATTTATAATAATCAAACCATTTTTCATTGTCTTGTCTTTTGGGTTTTGTTTTTGATGATTACAGATGGGCTATTTATGCCAAATTGTCAAATATGTCATTTATGTTCTCCCCTAGCAAGGATACAGTTGCGTATCTTGCAACAGCACTAATGTATAGGCGAGTGACTACGGAGTGCAACATTCTATGTGTGTGTGTTAACTTAATCTTAAAACCACAACGTGTAACTGCAGTCTAGATTAATGAGAGATGCTTTGGTATGAAAATGTTTATTAACCGGACTTGCATAAAAACATCAAACAGAATTTGTAACGTAAGAATACAAAAACGGCTATACGCCAAGTTGCGCAGGAGTTCGTAGTACGAATCACCGCGATGTATGCCACTTTTCCCTCTTTTAACCCACACATCAAAAGAAACCATCAAACACCAAATAAGGACATAATCACTGAAAAACGGAACCACTCCCTGCGCTGTTATCTGTATGCGCATCACACTGCCAGTC
>JAINUG010000195.1:1747500-1787915 GCA_029706075.1 Aldrovandia affinis | reverse complement strand
GGACATGAGCAGTGGAATCCACGCGTAGTGCAAGGTTCCTATTTGAGCCTATGAGTGAGCTCGTCCGCACTGATGAAGGAGGAGTGGTGGTATCGGTCACGTGACGCAAAGTCAGCATTCTCCTCGGTCAGCTGTCGGGTCTCCATGCCGATGGCCAAAAATGAGGGTGTCACCACGATCTGGTCCTGGAGGGTCGGTTCCTTCCTAAAAAGCAAAATTATGGGGATCCATCACCTTTGTTCCAAACCACCCATGCAAAATGTTAAATACTGCTTTACAAAGGGTTCTGTATATGAACGCTGCAAAACGGTCTACTTGGTCCTGGTTAAGACCATAAGAACTTAAGAATACATAATAACGAGAACAGGCCGTTCAGCCTATCTAAGTCCATAATTTCCTAGCCTAAAGAATATCCCGCACTGCACCTAGCCTGGACTTGAATACCCCAAGTGTTTTTGCCTCTACTACCTGACCTGGCAAGCTGCTACACACAATATTGAATGTCATCTGCCCATTTCTGGATTTTGTTTAAATCATCTTGGATTACCTTAATCGATTCTAAACTGCTTGCTAAACCCCCTAGTGTTGTATCATCTCCATTTTGCTACTGACATCCCTATCAAGATCACTTATGTAAAAAACAGAGGTCCAATCCCAGCAGGACTGTCCACAGCAGCTAGGTTATATACAACCTCTCCTACTGTTACTCTTAGTATTCGACCTTGGAGCCAATTATGAACCTGCTCTGAAATATGTCCTGTAATTCCTATTGAATTCATTTTGACAATGAGCCTCATGTGGTACATTGTCAAATGCTTTTTGAAAGGCCAAATATATAATACCATAAGCCTGGTTCAAGTCAAAACACTTTGTAGCCTCTTCAAAAGAAGTCCAGGAGGTTTGTTAAGCATGACCTCCCCTTGAGATAACTCTTCTTATACATTGGAATTATACTACCTTGCTTCTAGTCATCTGGCATTTCTCAGAATGTTTAGTGGTTGCATAAAAATATCTGTCAATTTTTTTATAAATAATATCTCCATGGTTTATGAGTTGCATGATGCCACATACATGTATGGCTAGCCTTACTTTGGAAAGTAATGGGACATTTCTCATATGGCTGATATTGATTCAGTTGTTATTCAATTTTACTTTGTTGGGCATTTTCTTAGACATTATGAGGCTTAGAACAGAAGTTGACAAAGAAAAGTATATTTTGCCATAATGAATAATTTACTTGTAAGGCCCGAACCATAACCATGAATTCAGATGCCAATCTAATTTTACAACGAGTGCTAAGGTTGATAAGGTCAATCGTTTTCGGTCTGTTCTAGCACAGTGTGAATCCCAAGTATGAAACCCCAGGGGTTATACTATGATGTTAAAATCTGAGCAATGCGTTTCACTGAAAGTAAATAGCACTTGTGCATCAGTCCTGTGAGAGATATTTACTTAATGTATGATAATTGTAGGCAAACAACTCATCATGTTCACATAACATAAGTAGTTTGCCATAATGTATTTAGGGCTAGTTCTGGCATTTTCACCCTGTAGTGGTTTTAACAAGGCAGTTAACTTCAGAAAGCACAGCTGCATACAGAAATCCAATGAGAGACACTCGTGCCTTAAAACAAACCTGCCCACTTTCTTCAGGGATGCCCGTACCCATCTGAAAAAACTGAAGCGGGCAGCTGCTCCTATGAACAAAACAACAAAGACAGCCATGTTGTTAAGACGCAAAAGGGCAGCATGCAAAGGCCTCCCTGTACAAAATGAAACGCAGGAAAAGTGCTTGGTTGGATATTTCAAGCATTTATAAAATGACTCATAATGGGAATGTATTTTGTGCATGCTTGTTACGTGTAACTAAAAAAAACTTTCCCTGGGTTTCATATTGTACACATTTGGAACATTTTTGTAGAGAACTTAATATTACCAATATGTTGTATTTGTGAAAATTAGGCAGAGAAATACCCTTGTGGCGCATTTAAAACTAGTAATCAATAGGCTGCTTGCCAATAGAAAAAAATGTGGTCGGCCAGAAAGAGTAAATTGTTCGAGACTTAAGACGAAGCTAGACTCGTTAAGTTGTCTTATCGAATGACATACAATACAGCAGTGCAATTCTGTTATGCATCTAATCCTTGCAAATCATGTATTGATTTAAATGCATGTAGAGAGCATGGTCAATTTTATTAGTGCAGAACAAAAATCTATGTGGGTGGGACCCTGATACGGAGCAATATGCAGTCATTCTTAATCTGTTTTAACCCCCTCCTTCCAAATATTGTAACCATTCTTATGGTCAAATACCCCAAAGGAAAGGAAAGACATGGGAGAAACACAGTGACACTGGTTAACTACCACTCTGTTTTTTGTTTCTGTTGGCAAATAACTCTGTATCTAACATTGTTCACTTAGTTACATCTTGTACTAATCGGCTAATGAATGTCCAATAATGTTTTGTAATAAATGCATGTCTCAGATTATATGACAAATTTAGTTCATTAATTGTATTAACTTAACAGGTTTACTCTGTAATGAATACGAGCCTGTTGGTTCACTTACAGTGAGCACAGTGGTGTTTTAAACCTCAAGTTTAAACCGCTAGACGTCTCCAATGGAATGCGTGTTCCT
Source organism: Aldrovandia affinis (assembly GCA_029706075.1). Lineage (NCBI taxonomy): Eukaryota > Metazoa > Chordata > Actinopteri > Notacanthiformes > Halosauridae > Aldrovandia > Aldrovandia affinis. The sequence continues at coordinate 1,785,278 of JAINUG010000195.1, read as the reverse complement.
AGTCTGACACACTGTTGCTTTTCAGCGTTCTTAATACAAAATGTAATCCTTGTGTCACCAATGTCAGAATCCATGTACTGTATGTATTAACTGTATATCGTTCACCTTATAAGATCACAGTTCAAAATGGTTCTGTGACATGCATGGCTTCGTTTTACAGACAAAAATGTGCACACCACTCAGGTCAGCGGGATGGACTGCTGAGGATTGTCGTTTTCTCAGACAGACAGAATACAATCTTCAGAAGAGTGCCGAACATTTTGACCCATTTATGAGGTGAACTGTTAAAGGCATGATCGCCCTTCTGACAAGTATTCTTTCTCCTAATGATCGATGTCGAAGCCATCATTTTAAGTCAGTAGAACTAGATTCACTTCTGTGCGCCATCCATCATTTCACCATTATAAGCATTAACGGGGAAATCTTTGTATTTCAGTCCAACAGATTAATATAATACAATGGCAACCAATTGGATATGAGCAGGAATTTCAAGTAAAATGACTAAATGACTATGACTTACATGACTTAAAAAAAAATATATATATTAAAATGTCTATACATATTTTATTGTATGATATAGATATGTCAAGATTGTATAGCACTGTGTAATGGGACAATAGCATAAATGCACATGATTTGTACTTAATTCAAATGAAAGTAAATAAGCATATTTTAATATCCCGTGGGGTGCAACTGATGGCCTGCACAGATGTGTTACTCACTGCAACAAAAAAGAAAACAGTCTCCTGAGATAATACGTTAGGCTGTTCTACAGAATTGTTGATGGCAATCCGCAGTCGATCACAACAAGATTTGCTGAGTGGGGACCACATTTTGTCTGAAGTTAATTTAGCTGCTTTCTTGACTTAACTGGACTACACTGAATATGATCAAAAATGTTTGATTTAAATTGTTTAAATAAATTATGTTAAAAATGTCTGCCTGTGGATGAACTGGCAGAATGCAAAGTCCGTATTCACCTATTGGCAGACCAGGGCTTGCTTGTCCAATGTAGAGGAAGAGGATAATGGCCATTACAATGTTGATGCAGGCATAGACCCACTGTATAACAAACATTATCGTTATGGAACATAATGCCTGAAAAAAGAAGGTAAATGTCAATAATCATAGAAAACACCATTAGAATATACTGTAAATCATAGATTAATGGTTTCCGTGAGAGGAGACCTTGCCAGGAAGACAGGAGATTTTTTATCTTTTCTACTTTGTCTTTCTGCTATTTTTTCCTGTTTTTCTCCCCATTTTTAGTTTCCAATTATACCCTCTTTTTCATGTCAATTATCCCACTGCCTCATATCTTACTAGCTTGCTGCCGTAGTCCTGATACCGGCAGTGACATGCGGCTGGGCCACGCCTCCTTCGAGCCGGAACCCACCAAGCCGTCACCGTAGTTCCGGTATGCACGCACAGGGCCACTCCTATACGCAGCGGACTCGCATCGGCTTCCCTCCCCCCTCCCTGGGGCGGACAGACAATTGCCGCCCCCTAGTGGCACTCCCGGCCAGAGCCGAAACTGACGCGGCCGGTGGAATTGAATCCCGGTTGCAGTGGGCAGCGTTGAAAGTTGTAACCGCTAGACCACCCGGGAGGCCCCAGGACATTTGTACCGTACATATTTATCTTACCAACTTACGCCAATAAGTGCAATCCAGTGGTTGCAGAACCTGGAGTAAAATGACTCGGGCATTAACTGAATTTCTGATCCCTGTGGTTTTGGTTTGGGGATGGAATCTGTTCAAGAGATTTGCACACAAAAATCTGACACTTGAATGTGAAGTTTGCAATTGTTTTACAAAACACAGCATTTGCTTAAATCGTTTGTTAAAAAAATTTAATGAAAATTTGTCCAAAATACTTAACCGCAAGAACCATAGTTCTAAGAAATGGTTTCATGACGGGAAACAATGTTACACAGGCCATTCATAAAGATTTTACAAACAAACGAATTCACACATCCTGTTCTACTTAATGGCTAATTGCAAATAAAAAGGCTAATTAAGTAGGTCTAAAGACGTACAACACACAGTTGGCAGGATCAATCCTCACCTGAAGCCTCCAGCACTGAGTCTAGTGGATAGTTTAGCTCTAGGGAGGTTGGACACGGTGGAGACCTCATCTCTCCCTCCTCCTGTATTTTTGGGCCATCGTTGCCTTTCGCTGCCGCTTCTTCCTGGACCCCGCTGTGAGGCTGAGCTTCGTGGTGATGACCTTCAGCAAAATCCACCGACATCCTCCGCACGCCTAAGCCTTCGCCACTATCGCAGGGCCCATCAAAGCGCAGCCCGAAGCTGTCCATCAGCGCCTGCTTGGGGGGCACCCTTTGCCCCTTGCCCCGCTGGCCGAGAGCGGAGGTCTTCCGGGGCTCGTCCTTCAGGGGGCTGGGCAGCTGGAGTATCTGGTCCATGTCCCTGGTGAACTCAAGCAGGGTCCCGTTCCTCTGGTTCTTGACAATCTCGCCCGTCCCGTACCCCGAGTGGTCAGCGGTCATCAGCGGTCTCCTGGTCCTGTGGGAGGAGCCGTGTCTGGCCAGAGGCTTTCGCTCCTTAACCTGGAGGTCGTAGGTCATGGCCACGCAGAAGTAGGAGTAGTCGATGACGCTGTAGGTCAGCATGAAGTTGATGGTGACGATCGGGGCCAGGACATTGACCTGACCGATGAAGACGAAGGCCATGGTCAGCAGGCTGGTCAGGCAGATGGCTGCCACAGGAGTCTTGTTGGGACCTGTCTGTGGGGAAAAAACAGTAAGCGTGAATGTGTTAGCGCAGAGAGCCTGGGGCTGTCACGTTGGAATATTGAATCTAATTGGAATATCGAATCCCAATTTCAAATCTGCATTCCAACACCAGTTTCAAAGACGAATGGAGAGATTCAATATTGAAAAAAAGTTTTTTTAAATGATTATTTTTTAATAATAAAATGGCATGCCCATAAGCTAACCACAACAGACATTATGCAACAGACATTGCTAACTGTAGCCTACCCTATGATGGTGTATGTTTGTTTAAAGTGATACCGGGCACCACTTTAAACTATGGAAAAATGAGGCTTCGGTTCAAACGTAATCATACAGAACTTGTACTTGAACCGGAGCCCAAGTCGGTCACGCGAACTAGCATTTCTCAAGTCAAGCAAGGTGACTTTTCTGGGAAATATTGGAAGAGGTACTCATATTTCAATACTATTCTAGATATAAAATCTACACGTCTTCTCTGAATATCAAACAGATTTTTCTTTGTTAAAGTGACAGCCCTAAAAAACCCAAAAGAAAACTGCATCTGAGGCAGTTTTCCTCAGGTGTGCCAGACAAGCATGTGTCACTTCTAGTGTGTGGGCCCATTTTGTTCCCCCAACAATGCATTACATCCATTACAAGATACAAGATCAGGACAAAGAATAATAATTGATCTATTATAACGTAACTGTATTTGCACAGGCAGGCATATAAAGCCATGTATACATTCATTCAGTCATCCATTATCTAACACGTTTATCCCTGGTCAGGGTCACAGGGGTGCATGCATTGGGCGAGAGGCAGGAATACATCCTGGACAGGTTGCCAATCCATCGCAGGACACATACACCATTACATACACAATATGAATAATTTATTTTCTGTTGATTATACCCAGGAATATTATCTCAATTTGCTTTTAAAAAAGTCATCAAAGTTTGGTCCTGCAAGAGAATGTCGGTTCTTCACCAGTCAGTTAGATCAGACTCAAAGCTGTTCAGCCAGCTGTTCCTCCACTCACTCCATTTCCCAGGAAGCCCAGGACAGGGATGACTCTCTCCTGAGCAATGCACTGGAGGATTCTGGGAGCGCCATACAGGCCACCCATGCACGACGCCAGGGAGGAGATGTAGAGGCCCAGCAGAAACAGGATACCCACCAAGGAGACCTGGAGAACCAACAGAGAGAGGTGGTTCAGTTGAGAGGTGGTTCGGTTGAGAGGTGGTTCGGTTGAGAGGTGGTTCGGTTGCTCGGGTCCAGAGCAGGCACCAAGATCTGGGTATGGATGGACTGATAATGGATACAGGTAACAACATTGTCACATAGTTCTCTGTGGCTCAGTTGGTAGAGCACAGCATTGGCAATGCTTAGGTTGTGGGTTCAATCCCCACTGGGGCCACATATACTGAAAATTTATGCATTCACTACTGTAAGTCGCTTTGGATAAAAGCGTCTGCTAAATGGCGTATATTATAGGAATCTGCCAAAATAAAGGAAACACCAACATAAAGCATCTTAATAGGGAGTTGGGCCACCACGAGCGGCCAGAACAGCTTCAATTCGCATTGGCATACATTCTACAAGTGTTTGGAACTGTATTGGAGGGGTGCAACACCATTCTTCCATGGGAAATTATATAATTTGGCGTTTTGTTGATGGTGGTGGAAAACGCTGTTTCAGGCTGCGCCCCAGAATCTCCCATAACTGTTCAACTGGGTTGAGATCTGGTGACTGAGACGGCCATGGCAAACGGTTTACATCGTTTTCATGCTCATCAAACCATTCAGCGGCCACTCGTGCCCTGTGGATGGGACATTGTCATCCTGGAAGAGACCACTCCCATCAGGCTAGAAATGCTTCACCATAGGATGAAGGTGAAGGCGGTTTGTATTTGTTGGTGTTTACCTTGCCCTCTAGGGAGTTGAGCGGGGGTAAACCATGCCAGGAAAATGCACCCCACACCATAACATAGCCCCTAGAACCCTTCACCATGGGAAACGAGCACTAGGGCCTGTAGGTTTCTTTTGGTGTACGCCACTCATGCCCTTTTCTGTTTTTTATTTGTAATTAATTAATAAACATCTTTAAAGTTGTTGTTTTTATTTGACATTATAGAGCATTTTGTGTTTACCAGTGGCACAAAATCCCAAATAAATCAATTTTTATTCCTTGATGTGAGAAAACTAAATGTGAAAAATTAATGAAGGGGGTGAATACTTTTTATACCCACTGTATGGTGGTTACAAATACTTGTCCTGTTTTACATTAGAACTTACTCAAGTCATTCATTTCTAATAGCAAAGTTCCTTTTACTTATAGAAATGCGCTTGTGACTACACTAGCTATAAACACAGTAAATTAAGTATTATATGACGATGTGCAAGTAAACAGTCTTTACATGGCACTTACCTATAAAAGGTATAGTTTGGTTATATACGTACTAGGGCCATATAATGTCAAGTTGACCTTAGAATACTATAAGGAGGTAGGTCAGCCCTTTGAAAAGTAAGATAAATGGTGTTTACCTTTTCTGCTATTAAGAAATCATAGCGCAGAGCCTCTCTGGTACAAATCGCTCCCAGCAGAAACACAAAGACCAGATACAGGAACCACCTGTGAATAGACACAAGCATTGTGATCACAATTAAAAATGTGGTCATTAATGCTAGTCTTGTCATAGGTATCTCAAAGTCCCTACTTCACTAATCACTATAGAGATTCCAAATTCCTTCACTTTTATCCTCTAAAGCCTTTAAGGAATTCTGTATAAGGGCATCTGCCAAATAAAAAAATGTACCATGCAAATATATTCGATCATCAACTGCATATTTTCATAGACCAAAAGACCTGGTTCTAGAGGCTCTGAACACTATCTACTCCCTAGCTGCTAAATTAAGGTCAGCTGAACCGACACGCAAACCATTATGTCAAAAAAAAAAAGTATCCAGGATCAGTGAGAGGGGGTGAGGGGGGATCTATACTGTGGTGCAGACATGGGGCCAAGTCCCTCTTATCTAAGTCACAAGTAAGTCTCAAGCCATTTGGTCCAAGTCACAAATAAGTCTCAAGCCATTTGGTCCAAGTCTCAAGCAAGTCCCAAGTCATCAAGACAGTAACTCGAGTCGACTCGAGTCCAAGTCACAATGAGTCCACATCTCTGCTGTGGTGGGAGAGACACCTACGACGTGCCCACTGCAGCCAGTGTGCCCAATGGGATGTTGTGCTCTGGTCTCTGGAGGTCTGAGCTCATGTTGAAGCCTGCCATCACTCCTACACCACAGACATGGGAAACAAGAGTGTCAGTGCCCCTCACTAGCTGTGTGTTTCTAAACCCTACACACCCTTCAGCACATTTCAGCACATCAGATTTCACACGGAACAGTTACTTTTACTTTTTACCGGCAGGTTGGGCCATGTGTGAACACAGGGGGAAGCTCTGGCATTACAGTCTAAATCATATTTGCCTTTAAATAACCCTGACATCCTTCACAAAAATGTAATAGGCCTACATTTAATTTATTCCACTTCTACAGTCCATGAATATTTAGGAAGTAGGAAATAAAACGTTAAAATATGGCGCATATTTAACTAAACACATCCCAATCTTAAAAAAAAAAATTAATGATGGATTCCCAATAGAAAAAAATAAATCAAATTTGGGTGGAGGTACCTGTCGCAGCAGGAAAGAAAACTCCAAACACTGTGAAAAAAGTCTCTCCAGGTGTGTAATCTGGCAGCGAGTTCTTCTGTAGCAGCTCCTCCGAATAGCCAACAAAGCCATGCTCTATAGACAACAACATACAGAGCATACAGATTGAGGAGTATAAAGATGACTATTTCAATCTGTAATTGAGGCACCCTGATTGTGTGGTCCAAATAAAGGGAATAAAATATCTACCCAACATTTTTCATTGTAGGAAAAACAAGACGATGATGACATTTAAAACCACACTTCATGAGCATAACTGAATATGTTTCAAGGTGGGTATTATTTTTCTGATAAATGTTTAGATATTTGCAGTTTTACTTTTACACTATTATTCTTAGGAATTTAAGTATTAAAACATTTAATCCGAAAAAACTCCACCAATTTAAAATAAACTAAAATGTCGATTTTCTCAAAATTGGTCAAAGTGGACTGAGCAGGTTTTGGGAAAAACACTCCAAATTTTGAAATGGGTGTTTTACTCCTAAAGTATTAATGAGAAAAACGTTTTAACAACAAGGCCAATAACAACAACAATTTAAAGCCAGGTAGGTTACTTGCACACATGCATACCTGGGTCGAGGTGGGAAAAGGACCCCACAACGAAGTCCAGTGTGGACACGGCCAGCAGGGCGAGGAGGAGCAGCTGCAGCCGGACGATCCACTTCACCCCGGCCAGGTTGATCCCGAGCAGCCCCAAAAGAACAGCCACCGAGATCGCCCTCACCACCCACACGCCGCTCACGCTCAGCACCTGGGCGATGGACTCCGCGAAGCCGGTGATGTACATGGCCCCTGCGACACACTGACATGCAGCACTTTTTTTGTTTGTTACATTTTAGACATTTAGCAGACGCTCTTATCCAGAGCGACTTACAGTTTACATTTCTTTACATACAATCCATTTATACAGCTGGATATTTTACTGAAGCAATTCAGGTTAAGTACCTTGCTCAACGGTACAACAGCAGTGCCCCACCTGGGAATTGAACCTGCAACCTGTGAGTTACAAACCCAGCTCCCCAACCATTACACCACACTGCCAGCCCACAGCAAGCGGCATCGCATCATTCCTCTGCTTATTCACAAGCAGGGCTGTCAAACTCCAGCCCTGGCTGGGAGTCACAAGAACTTATTTAGGTCGACGAGAATGCCATAGGTCGTAAGAGGAAAATCATGTATTCATTACCTGGAATACTGAACCCAATTATCCTGCCAACAAACTGAAAATGGTGTTTCTGTGTGGCTCAGTAGGTAGAGCATGGCGTTAACGACACTTAGGTTTTGGGTTCGATTCCCACTGGGGCCACATATACTGAAAAATGTATGAATTCACTACTGTAAAGCGCTCTGGATAAAAAGCGTCTGCCAAATGGCATGTATTAAATGTATTAAATATGTATTAAAACGGCTCAAATATTGGTACATGAACAGTTCGGGGATTTGAACACCTGACAATGTGCACAAATTTGTGCTTTTCTACTAGGATGTTAATGATTGCAGAGTAAGCGCTGGATTGCCTTTATTATGCCAAGGTTATACTGCCTCCATGTGGTGGAAAGAGTGAATGACAACTTAGACTGACACAATCACATACAGAGAGTGCATTTGAACCACTTTGGCACAGTGCCTAAGACTTCGCTCATCTCAACTCCGATGTGCCACTTAGATAGGCGCACTTTCCGTACACTGTTGGCATCACCAGTCCTTTATCACTAAAAAACAAATGCAGCCGAACACAACGACATTAAAACATTTCTACCATCGGTCATCGGTCATGTGGTTCTATGTGGCTCAGTAGGTAGAGCATGGCATTGGCAACGCTTAGGTTGTGAGTTCAATTCCCATTGGGACCACATATACTGAAAAATGTATGTATTCACTACTGTAAGTCACTTTGGATAAAAGCGTCTGCTAAATGGTGTATATTATGCCTGTCATGCCGCGCATGAGAGGTGTCAGTGTGAGACCTTACCAGTGGCGATTTTAGACCCTATTTAGGGGGGCTTTAGCCCCCTGTTTTTCATCTCAGCCCCCTGAAAATGTTTAGTCATTCTTTTCTAAAAAACCATTTTCTATTATAAAAAAACCACAGATAGGTGGTATTTCAATTTTGAGATCAACCACCATTGTGATGATTTTGTTTTGGGGAATATAAAAAAATGTGGCTTGTGCTTTGCATACGTACATCTCCATTCTCATTGGGGGCTGAGCCCCCCCTAAAGGTCAAATCCTAGAACCGCCCCTGGACCTTACCTGGCCAAATTGGAAAATCTGAAAGCCTCCTTACCTGGCCGAACACGTAGAGGAGCCCGACGGTCCCCCACCTGGCCCCCCAGGACCGTGGAGATCATGGAGTACACCCCGCCCCCGCCCACACTGCAGCGCTCACACACCCCGATCCCGGACATCACCGTCACCAGGGCCACCAGCACCACCAGGGACACCAGAGCATGCCCAGCAACACGCCTGTGTTCCCCTGGCAACACCGAGAGAGAAACATCAACCGTTTCACTGGGTGGACAGCAAAGTCAATCGGGTTCTCGCGATGAGACGGCAAGCTCATTCCTCCCCTCCCTCTCCCCTCCCCTCCCCTTCCCCCCCGGGTAAAGCATTCTGTTCTTTTCTTACTATGTTCCATCTCAAAGCCTCAGGCTATGTGGCAAAAAATCTCACTTTTTAACAAAAGGGTGTAAAGGTTTGCTATAAATATAACCTTTTCCCCAACAAATATCCGAAAATATTTAATGGTCTTTTCAGCTGTGATTTATCATTTACAAACCAAAATATGTGAATCATGCTGGGGAATTTAAGTCTGGAAAGTCTACAAAAATGTTTATTTTTTGTTTTTTTACTATAAATATAACCTTCCTAGAGTTAGGTCTGACACTCATGGTCTAATGTGTCTCCTCACACACTGGCAGTTACATCATTTTATTGCACTTTGCGTGGTTTGTGGAGTACTTAATTTCATACTTTCTGTCTCACCTGCAGTTTAAGTAGCTCTTCACCTGACCTCAGTAACTGCTGATCACTGAACTGTCTCTCTTTGGCCCCTTGAATAATGACAACATAGTCTCACTCATAAGGCTCATTATGGTACTATATGCCTGGCCAGTTTGACACTACTCCAATTTGAGATAAGGCTGCCCAAATTCCAGGGTTGCACTTTGCTAATGAACCAAGGGTCATTTAAACTGTCAAAAGCATTCAATGGAGGCCTCCCACGTGGTCTAGTGGTTTCAACGTCCGACGCTGGCCACGGTGACCGGGGTTCGATTCCCCGGCCACGCCAGAGTCGGCTCTGGCCAGGAGTTCTGCCAGGGGCGGCAACTGGCTGTCCACCCCAGGAGGGGGGAGGGAAGCCGACAAGACATTCGCTGCGCACAGGAGTTGCTCTGGGGTGCCAAAGATAGTCGACAGCTTGGCGAGTGTCGTCTTGGAGGAGACGATACTTCACCTTCGTCACCACTGGTCACAGGGCTACTGCAACAAACTATGAGGGAGGGATTGACCTGAAAGTAGCGGGTGTAATTGGCTACCAAATTGGGAGAAAAACGGGATAAAATCATAAATAAAATAAAATAAATGATAAGGATTGTAGGAGACTAATCTCACAAACTGTAACTTCCCTTTCCAAGACGCTCTAGTGATTGAGACTTATCGAGTCGGGGACCGATGACAACATGACACACACAGAGAGAATTAGCCGATGAGAAAACCCACCACAAGCCAGCCAGTGCGCAGGAACAGGACCACCCCAAAAATGTTGATCATGCAAGTGGTGAAGACCCCGTCCCAGGTCCCGAAGAGCACGGGCTCCCAGACGAAGAGCTTCACCTTCCACCAGGGCTGGGCATGGCTCTGGGATCCCTGCAAACAGGCACAGGGGGGCGGCCATTTTATCATGCAGATCTGTTCTGGCATTCAAAAACATTAGCTACATGAATTACTGTCATCACCACTGTTTACATGTTTAAAAATGTAATTCCAAAAAAGAAAGTAAAAAAAACCACAAACTTTTCTATCCATATTAATGCAGATGTGCATTAATACATGGTAGGAACAGTCATAGTTTGCGCAAGAGATCAGTGCAGTAATACAGCGATAGACATCGTTGTAGGCAGCTGCATACTATACCTGTAACACTGGGAAGCAAAAGGTTAATAATTTTTTGCAGTGTTACGACACTGATCTCTTGCACTAACTCATATGTGAATGTATGAATCACCTTCCGTCTTTTTTGAACACTGCCCAGATGATAAATATTGAACAAAGCCTCCCATGAGATAGGGGCTTGAACCATCGGTTGTTCCAGGTGTCAGTGCAGCTGGTAAAAAAATCCCTCAGGACTGTGGATCTCCAGAGCCATGACTGGCAACCCACTGACCTCAGACCTGCAGGAGAATGAAAAGCTAACCTGCGCGTCTTCGTGGAAAAGCTCTTGGACGTTTCCAGTTCTGCTGCCGCTGGCCAGGGGCGTCAAGATTATGGCTCTGTCCGCCGGCCTGGGTCGGCCAGACTGCGTCCAGCTGGACATTGGAGCCTCCATGGCAGCCGGCACAGTGTCTTTGTCGTGTGCACACCCACTCGCTGAAACGCAGACATTCATGCTTTCATGACATATCCTTCACGCTTCGTAGCCTTCCACTGGACCGGTTAATTTACCTCGGTGTGTGCATGGCTCATTTCCCCTCGGCCGCACTGTTACCGTTACATTCAATTATCAGAATAAGTCATTCGTTTCTTGACAACAATACGTTTAATTGTCAACGTGTCCCTACACCTAAAGGCACTTTTTTTAAACTCTCAATTTCAAGACCGCAGTCGATTAATTGTTCAATTAAATTATTCAGAGTCAAGAAGAGCTGCAATTGATTAACTTTTCAATTAAATTACCAGGAGCCAAGAAGAGCCCAGATCAAGGTCTCCCACAACACGTCTTCATGCATGTGCCTTCATGCCTATCCTGGTTTTAATTCCAAACAAAATGGCCATTTCCCAGTTAATGAGCTTTTAATTGATCCCTTTTCTGAATTAATGGTTTTCAATAATCCGCCCTTCTGGATCACAGTATGTCTAAAATAGATTTACTTGCTGGTCAGTAGTATATGCTCTCAGACAACTTACATTCTTATTTTGCAATGACCTCAATACCTTAAGAAAGGGGGTTCTATTTTATTAATCAGTGGCGATTTTACCACGGGTGCAGGGGGTGCATTTGTTGGGATGAAAATATTTCAATTTTCAAATCATTGTCAAAAAACATTTAAAAGAAAATGATTTCTGCTCATTGCACCCCGTTTTAAAACCCTAAAATCGCCACTGTTACGAATGGTTGACAAGACACAAGAACTAAACATATCCCATTGGAAAACGAGAATCTTCAAACGCAGTGAGCTAAATTTAAATTCTGTAAAAGATCAGAAGACAACATAATTACTTACACAATTAAACATAAATACAGCCCTATGACTGACAATGAGAAGCCATGGCTCTGTATGACTATTTTTGTAATTCTAAGTAGCCTATTAAAACAAACATTGGTGAGTATTTGCGATTGTGTAGCTACATGCAAGGCATATTACGCTTCAGTAATGTGATAATGCTAGCCGTTTATCTCGCCATAAAGCACCTCTGGATTGAAGAGCGTTACCAGCACCTCGGATTTCAGTCTTGCATTACTGCTGGCTCTCACCATTAACCGCGTTCAGGAGTTGGAACTTCGGCCACGGGTTTGAATGCTAGTCGTGAATGAGAACTAATGCAGTTGTAATCTCGAGTTTCTGAATGCGAGTCCACGAGAAGTCAAATCGTATAAACACGTAAGATTAAACACGTACATCTGAATATATTCAATAACTTGCTGAAGATCTTCCTTGGAATGAGAGTAGGTATATAGTCTAGCCAACCCTACTTATTCGCATCCCTCCATTTCACACACAAGAAACCCCGCGAAATGACATCCTGCCTGGACCAATTGCAAATATTACCCATTGCTTGCCTCCGAAAGTCATTTTTGTTTGTTGTCAATCGGAACCGTGTTCATATTGGGAGACAGATAGTAACCCATTTAATAAATAATACAAAACAGGCTGTAGGGTGCTACGTAAAATGACGTATATCATCTATTTGTAGAGCTCAGTAAGAAGAAAGCCCTAGATTGAAAAAAAAGGTAAACTCTTACCTTGGCAGTAACACAAATTGAAGAAACCGAACTAAACAACGTCACCCGGATGCGAACAGGTGCAAACAATGCCGAGGAGTGATTGCGTTACTGAACACATGTTGCACATATCAGAATGAACAGGGGAAATAAATATTGGCCCAGATAGCACAAATGCACTTGTAACAAAATAGTAGCTATATGTCTAGTGGCGTACAATCTATTAGAAACATTTCCCTGTATTTTCTTTTCCCCAAAACTCTTTAACTTGTCGACATTCGACTTTACGCCCAACCACTTACTGACATCTGAGTTCGTGACGTAGGTCTTACAGTGCAAAATCCTGGAGATGGTTATTTTACAGCAGAATGTCTTAAATGGAAATATATTTACAGGAAGGCAAGACTGACCTCCAGCTGCGAGCAAACGGCGGTGCACAATGTCATTGAAATACCTTGCCTCGAGCTCTTTAACACGCATTCCAGGGATTGGTAATGGTATTCTTTAAATTAACAAAAAAACAATCATTCATGAAAATAAGCGCGTTTATACATGCCTATATGTACTATAAACACACAGCTATTGGGCTAAATAATTGGCACGGCCTAGGGCTTAAACGCGAGGTTAAATAAATTAACAGATCATTAAAAAGAACAGCCTTACCGTATCTTCACGAAACAAAAGCCATTCCGCTTGTAAATCTAAAATGTACATTTCACTGAAATAATATTTCAAATGTTCGTGGTTGTAGGCCAACACGCTAATTGTAAAACAGCTTGTACATTCCTATTCGCATGTGCAGCAGTCAACATTGAATACAACTTTTTATGCTACGTGTTCCAGCGAGGCGTCATTAAGTAAACGTTTCCACCAATGTCATTTAAGGTGTGTTTTAGTTATTCGGGATTTAACAGCCAACGTTTGTTTGTTTGTTTTGGCCGTCCTCCAGATAAGAGGCACGCAATTCCACTGCACCCTTTGAAGACGTAAAAGTTATCTTTTTCAGTTCTCTACGGAACCGATTTATCGAAGTCTTCGTTTAAATCACGAAGGCCAGTTGAATTGTGACGAGGACTACTTTAATTACGAGTATAAAATTAATTCAGCACAAAATAAATTGGGCCTCGTGGCAGGGGCAGATACATAAGACAAAAAAATCTGAATCACCAAAATTAAGACAGGACTCGTTTTAAGTGCTGATGAACATCCAAGATTGTAGCCTACTGACAGGATAACTGTCGATACAACGAGAACGAGATCAGAGATTAAATAGTTGGGGTTTTTTTCCCCCAGTGACGGTTTTAGAGATCAGACAGAAGAAACTAAATGTAAGCTTAGAAGGGATAGTCTTGAGTGTGGTAATGTGTTTCCGTGGCTAAAGATATCAGAGCCGCATATGCCTTTAGTCGACCAACACCCACTTGGACTAACATTACATTTGATTTAAAATCTTACATTTGGCTGCCAGTATTGAGACCGCCACTTAAGGCTGGTTTTCTACTACTATTAAAGTAGTTTTATAGATGGTCAATAACTACGGATGGTTAAGGACCTGCTCTGTGCAGGACACTGCGAATGGTTCAAAAAGATAAGGCCCAAAAGCAGCGCCTTGTTGAGCCACTTAAGTGGTCCTGGTGACACATGGTCCAACTAACCACTGATTTCAATAAAGCGCTCAATACGCGGTGGAACGCTATCCCTAAAGGTTGTAAAAAAACGACCCTGAACTTTGTAAAACTCCTGGCATGTTAATCGTATTTCTATTTTGTCACATACATGCCTATTGCATTTGAGTTTTGGGGCGTAATTAAGCCCATCTAGAAAGGGTAGTGTCCCTTTCGTTGACTCCACCACAGACAATTTTACCTTTCTTTTACCACTAGATGGCGAGAGAGAGCAAGTATGGGGATCCATCAAAGACAATTAAACTTAACATGTATATTTTACATTAAGTCATGGCTAAATTAAAAATGTAAATTACCACCAAGGGACAAGGGACCCATTCAGAAGAGGGTCAAGGCGACAGTGAGAATCAGGAACAATCTTGCCCTCATATAAGCTGTGGAATGGAGCGCTGTTTGTCTGTCATATATATTTACAAAGGGCAAGCAATCACCCCTGTGGCATATGGCACGGGTGGCTATCATGTAACATCTGAGCTATTGCTACAGAGCAAACAGACTTCACATTTTCCACTTCACAGCACTTAAAGTGGCCTGGGTACTTGCCTTCGAGCACAGGTGTCAAACTCATTCCATCGAGGGCCGAGTGTGTGCAGGTTTCTGTTGTAACCAATGCACTACACCAGGTGATTTAACGAATTAGCTCACTTCTTCAACTAAGGAGGGAACCGAATTGAAATCACCTGGTATAGTGCATTGGCTACAACAGAAACCTGCACACACTCGGCCCTCGATGGAATGAGTTTGACACCCCTGCCTTAGAACTTAGCATTGAAAGTACCCAATTCCATGTATGTATCATTTCGGTATGACTTTATTGGCTGTGTATAGAATTATGTCAGTCTTCCTTCTCATAGGGGGAAAAACAGAGAAACATCCGGTTAATAGTTTTTCAAAGTTTGCACTCTATGAAGTTGCCTTGAAATGGTGGAACAGCCAACCTGCAGTGATGCGAGTTTTAAAAAATCCCAAGAACCTCAGATTACAGTGTAGGTCACACCCGTTTCATGTTTCCAGTAAGAACGGTAAAATGACTGTAAGAACAGTAGTTCTTATCATTTCTACTGCAAAAGGAAACTTCAATTTTGCCTGACGTCTTATAAAATACACTTTAAAAAGTGTCAAATTTTTTTTTTTTTTTAAAGATTCGTTTCATTCTATACATGTTGCTTGACAACCGGATAAGGTGCATATATTATTCACATAATTCAGCAAGACTTCGGATTACTTATATCTGAGGGACAAATGAACACAATTCTAAAGAAAACAATCGAAAAGCAACAATATCCAATAAAATAGATGACAAAAACATTATATTGCACACATGTAAATGTCTTCAACTGAAATGTAATCAGTTACAATTAAAGGCTTATATTACACATAGAAACATACCCAGTGTACCAAAAACAGATGATATTGTGGATGTGCAAATCCTTTAAGTTATGGATCAAAAATATCCTAAAATTCCACACATTTCAGATTTTCTGCACACACTTAAAAATGATTCAGTATCCATATATACTTCTTAATTCCTTTCTCCTAATGATCAAAATCCCCCATAGAAAAATATTATACACTTGTACAAAATCACATATAATTATGGATATACAAAGGATTGCAACAACGTACTGTACTTCACTGGATATGGCGTTACTTTGGAAACCCTTTATACACAAACTCTAAACTTCCTAAAATCATACAATGCTAATTTAAAACTGAACTGGTGTCTACCAGGCAAACGGTTAACATCTCGTACATCACCGCCAACAAACAACTCAAAATAAGCATCGTAATGGCATGGTTTACATTTATAGCGACTGAATGTACACAGTTCAAAATATAACAGCTTATTTACAGCATTTCAATGAAAAGGAATGTGATAAATAGGAAAGGGAAGGGCAGCTGTAGGTTGAAATGTTTGGCCTTGATTGTCGGAGGCAATTTAACAACTGAAAGCATGAGTGGGAGAGTTGCTCCCAAAAGTCATAAAAAACATTGCTTGGCATAAGACAATTATTCTGAGAAGAGGATAGCTGTTCACACTATTAACTGTTACAAATGAGGGGGGGTATTTTGGGGAAGACATTTGAAAAACGTTTAAACTAAAATGGGTAAAAGACCCGCCACGGTAAAATGCATTTTGAGAATTGCGAGACATCGAAAGGAAACCCATGGAAACTAAAAGTCTAAGGACGTTGTTCCAGTAGATATGCTAAATACACACGGATGTGTATACGCTATATAGATGATTTATTTAATCATTTTTATTAAATTATGACAAGACCATCATACCTTATCACAACTGAGCTTAATGCAATATTTTGTGGACACAAAACATTGCTGCAGTACATTTTTAGTATAACCCCTTGGGAGACACACAAGCATTAGGTATGAAACATTGATTATTAAAAAGTGCTTTAAAGGTAATCCATTAATGGCCAAAAAATGTGTCAATTTATTCTCCATTATGACTAACTGTAGTAAAAGAAAAAAAAAAAAATACAAAATTCAGGAAAGTGCGGAAGCTGGTTGGTTTTCTGCCTCCATAATTTCTCTAAGGTATGTATAGGCACTGTTTGGGCGACAAAAATGTTATCAGCAAATGAAACCAATCAGAACCTTTCTTTCCCCCGGGGAAAAATGTATTTAAGCTTGGAGGACAGACATTTTTGAAATATGCCTTAACCAGACATACACTGACCATTTATCGGTTTGATACATTTACATGCAGTAAAGATTCTTGCACAGACAACAAAAGGACATAAATGCGCATCCTTTTCTAAAAAAAAAAAAAAAAAAAAAAAAATAAACAAAGGCACAGTTCATATTCAAATCTTTGCAATGCAATAAAGGAAACATTGGCTGTGCTAATTACAAAAGAAAAAAAGGCAGGTATGGCTGGAAGAAATGTCCCCCCATCCAACTCCTCCAAGCCTACAAACACAAACTTTATATAGTGGAAAAAAAAAGAAATTAAATTTCTGAAGCTTTTAGGAAATGAATAATAAAACTGCCGAAAGCAAACTAAACGCTAAATGCTAAAATGTTTGATTTTTTTTTCTGACTGTTTTGCTAATGAGCCTACACGTGCCTCCTGCCCAAGCACAGAGAGGTTAGAGCTCAGTCAGGTCGTCTTGCCCTCAGAATACAGAGGCCATGCCCAGGGCACGGCAAGCGTGTACATTTCTTGAGCGTATCAAAGTGCACGTCATTTCAACAGACAGCATGTACAATACAACTTATACAATATTCAAATCTCTTGTCCATATTAGTAGGGGGAACACACTAAATAACACAATGTCTTTAATCCATTGCATGAAAATGCACAGTAAATAACTATTTATTCTTTTTCAAATTGGAATCCCAATGATTCAGCCGTGATGATGAGGCTGAAGAAAAACGGGTTGCTTAAACGTGCATTATTTTTTTTTCCATTGAAATAACCCCGTTTGCTCGAACATGAGAACAAACCCCCTTTTCCCAAGTATGGTAGCTGGTAGCATGGTAAATGGCTTACCTGTTAGAAAGTCAGCTAGTAACATCATAATCAAGTGCCTAACAGTGATACCAATTCCTGTATGCAGAAGTGGTTGGCATCATTTGAAAACGTAGAATCATTTATGTATCAATTACGTATGCACTGATTTCAAGGCTACAACATAGTTACAGTATGTGTTTGCATAAATAATATAATAAGAATATGCCAGTACCTAATCTAAATATCACAACCTAATAGTGAATACATGATCATTGACAGCTATATTATGAATGATAAATAACTTCATTGTAATTAATTGATTGTTTTTTTAAATTTAGATCTTTTTTTAAACTCATAAGTGGACTGTTATCCTATTTGAGTCCATGTATACATTGTTCATTCAAAATTGAAATGGAAAAAGAAAATGTTAGAAATTGGATAATTCCATAGCATACATTTCTTCCACAAATTGTCTGATGGCAAACAATCAATTAATTGTCGTGAAAAGAATTGAAATAAATGAGAAGAAAATACTGTGAGAAAAAATCTGTGTACAGCAACTAGATCTTGAGCGCAAACAATGATTGATCATACCATGTATTAATGCACATCTTGTAATTCGCTCCGGATAAGAGCGTCTGCTAAATGCTTAAAATGTAAAAGTAAAACATAATCATTAGGGCGCTGCAAAGTAAAAGTGCAAAATTGCTTATTATATTATCCAAACAGAGATACATTTATAGTTTCATTAAAAAAAACTGCATCTCCGCCAATACATTATATATCTGTGAAGTGAAGTAATGCAGATGAATACATGGTACTTAGCGAACAGCTTTCTAAATGCAAATAAACATGCAATGTGAGGGCTCTTTCATTACGCCTGTGGGAGAAAAGGTTTTCAATGAAGAAAAGAAGAAAAATAACTTTTTAAATATTAGACCATGATCTTTTTCACACAGTATAAAAAATAACTACTGCTGGAAGAAAATGATCTTGGTATATGTGGCATCTCTGCTGTTCATTGAACAATTCTACTTTACACGGGATCGTCCAATTACTATCATACGTTGTTACTAACCCATGTGTTGTGTCATTCATGAGGTAAGAAATCAATTCTCATTTCTGTAAAGCTTTGATTTACACAGAGCTGTGAATGACCTGTAACCTGTTATTGTAACCCTTCACACCCCCAAACAAAACAAAAACATTTCATATAATGAATTCTGTCATAAAAGGAAGGTTAATAAACAGGAGTAAAGATAGATTTGGAAAACAAAGTATAACACAGCTTTGCAATGGTTTAACGTGTCTACCCAGCAAAATGTTCAAATATCCCCATATATGACAATTATTAGTCTACAGTGAAACATGCCAAGACAATTGCTATGTTAGGATTACTTATGGTTTTCTGAATATATTTATTTTTTCCTAGTAATAAATAATAAATTGACCGTTTTCACAATTACATTTTTTTTTTTTTTTTTTTAAATCTCCTGCATCACCCTGCCACGTCAATTACGAGGGTCCCATTACTATTTGAACAATTCAAATATATTATTAATATAGTATTCAATAATGGCTATGTGAACCTGTCCATTTTGGACAGCCAAGAAGTACTGGATAGACTCTTTAAACTATAACGCACTGAACATAGTGATAACCTACGCTGTGCAGCCAAGACTGGCGGAAAGCACAGAACAAAAGATATAAAGTGCCATACAAATGATTTCTTTCTTAAAAAATGGTTTCCTCCAGCCACAAACGTTTGGCCGCCCGTAGAGTCTGGGGACGAGGTCAGGTGTCAGTCACGTTGGCCAGAGGGAACTCTGAGAAATCCGCTCCGCCCTCGTGCCCAGGTAGACTCATAGCTCCACTGGCGAAGCTAAACTGCGAGGACAACCCGGACTGGGAGCTCTGGAACTGAGATCGAAAGTTTGGCTCGAAGGTTCCTATCTGAAACGGCGGGCTGATGGCCTGATTGTCGGGCTTCTTCGAAGAGGCCACCCGCTCGAGAAAGTCCTCCGTCGGGGAGACCGAAGACGGGTTTGTTTCGTCCCCGGAAAAGGAGAACGAGTGCTGGGAGTCCCCGACCAGGAGCCCGAAGTGGGATTTCTCCGAAGAGGACCTCAGAGGCGAGCTGATCCCGGACCGCAGGCGACCGGAGGAGGACGTGTAATGCTTGTCCACGGTGGAGAACAAAGGCTGGCTGGAGAGGGGCTGGCTCTCGGCTCCAAACGTAAGACTCTGCGCGTTCAAATAGGTGTCGTTCTGGCTGGTCCTCTCCAGGGCCTGCTGGAGGAACTTGGAGTACTCCTGCAGCATGCTGGCCTTCTCAGCAGGGGGCGCCTGTGAGCTCATTCCCAGCGCCTCCGCCTGGCTCACCTCGGACACGTCGGACGAGTTGATGGATATGCTGGAGGTCACCTCGGCGTCGGTCACGCTGAAGGAGATCTCGGGCTGCCCGCTGGCCTTGTTCGAGTAGTGGTCCAGGAGGCTCTGCAGAACCTCGTCGGGCAGGACGTTCTTGTCGTGGTTGGACTTGATCTCGGCCTTCGGGGTCTCGGCGGTCAAAATGGCGACGGGTACGACAGCGGTGGCGGGGTCGTCGATGGCGACGCTGGCCCCCGCGGCCTGGGCGGCGG
The DNA here is from genome assembly GCA_029706075.1 of Aldrovandia affinis. Lineage (NCBI taxonomy): Eukaryota > Metazoa > Chordata > Actinopteri > Notacanthiformes > Halosauridae > Aldrovandia > Aldrovandia affinis. Next base: position 1,764,852 of record JAINUG010000195.1, on the reverse strand, counting down.
AAGTGTGCGCGGCGATCATGCCAACGTTCAGCGCGTAGTCCCTGCTGGAGCTGCTGGCAGCCGCCTGGAGGTACCTCCTCTTCTTCAGGAACTGCATGGCGTCGTCGTAGTTGGTGGTGGTCGCCGTCGGCTTGCTCGGCGCCTCCTGCACGGGGTCCGCGGCGTCCCTGTCCGTGGGCCCCGCCTCCGCGTCCAGGAGCCCCCCCGGCTTGTCCACCAGCTCAAAGGTGTACCTGGCGACCTTCGGGTCGTCGAAGGAGGACAAGGGAGACAGGTCGTCGTCATCGTCCTGCTGCTGATCCGCTGGCTGCCTCTGGCCCCGTTTGCTCAGAACCTTCTTCAGGACGAGTTTAGGGGGGTGCACCTCCTCGGAAGGGGACGCCCGCACTGGCCGGCTCACGCCGACGGGCGAATCGGGGAGCTCCACCGAGTATTCGGCCACCACGTACTCGTGCTTCACCTTCGAGGCGATGGAGTACAGCGACAGGAACTCGTTTCGGCACGGCCGCTGGTCCACGGAGCCCTCGCCCGCTCCCGCTTTCTCCAGGAGGTTTGTCGGACGCCGGGGCTTGTCGCTGGCCTTGTGCCTTTTTTTCTTCGGCTGCGGGAAGTCCTTAGGAGGGAAGGGGAAGCCCAGGTCGTCTTCGCCGACGGCCAGCTCGTCTTTAGCGGCGGTCTTGTTGGTCTTCCTGTTCCTGTTCTCGTGGCACATCCGCTTGTGCTTCAGAACCCTATCGGTCCTGGAGAAGTACTTCACAGGAGGGGAAACAGGGTGAGTATGTATGCCGTTTTATACAAAAACATTACTGGATCATATCATTGCTGATAAACAATTTGGAATTTGATAATAAAAAATTGCTTCTTTGATAATTACCATTACAAAAAAATGGTCTCATTGCGCTGGATCGCTAACTGATAATTTGTTGATATACTATACTATAATAGTATTCAGGTAATATTACCAAAAGCAAATGGTTTTATGGAACAAACTTACAAACTCTTTAATACTTTCAGACACTCCCAATTCACTTTTCCTTTATAAGAAAATGCAGAGAACTCATACTACGATGTCATAAACTTCCTTATCAACTAGATACAACAAAATAAAACATTATCAATTAGATATCAATGACATTGAAATGACTTATTAGGCCCTCTCAGGTTTGACAAACATAATCTAAGGGTAATAGATGTGCACCTGCTGGCAGTGGCTGCACTGGTAGGGCTTCTCTCCACTGTGTGTTCTCTGGTGCCTCTCCATGTGATACTTCTGGATGAACCTCATCCCACACTCGTCGCAGCGGAAAGGTTTCTCACCTTGCGAAACAAAGAAACCATGACATTTCAAACCTGTAAAGGTGTTCTGCAGATCAGATCAAACTGTAGCTTACCATAGCTTTGTCTAGGCCTTGACTGCTCCTTCGCTTTTGAAAAGTGAATATACAGAACAGGAGCGCTAACAACATTTACATTTACATTTTAGGCATTTAGCAGACGCTCTTATCCAGAGCGACTTACAGTTTCTTAACATACAATCCATTTATACAGCTGGATATTTTACTGAAGCAATTTAGGTCAAGTACCTTGCTCAAGGGTACAACGGCAGATGTTTTCCACCTGGGAATTGAACCAGCAACCTCTGAGTTACAAGTCCAGTTCCCTACCCATTACACTACATGGGTGTCAAACCCAAGTCGTGGAGGGCTAACAATGCAGACGGGTCACCTAGAGCAGGGGTGTCAAACCCAAGTCGTGGAGGGCTGAAGATTTTTGTGGTTTCCTTTCAAGTTAAGCCTTGGAAACAAGGTGTGTGGACTCTTTAGCCAATCGGTGACTTGGATTAATCACTTAAGAGCTAGGACACAGTTTGTTTTAAAAACTTTATATGGCTACTGTGTATTTTATTTACATATTGTTTTTTATTTACATATTGGTTTTTTTGCATGAGTATTTTGTGTTATGTAACAAAATACATTTAATGTGAATTAGGTCCACCCTTAGGTGCCATGTTGCCCAAACAGAACAGATCTGAGTATCCATCCATCTTGTACATGGCCTACCTTTACATAGAGCCAGTTTTAACATCAGCTCATTTTTATGGAAAGTTTTACATTTTTTTAGACTACGGTTATTACGGATTTGCATGGCTCACACGAGAGGGCATTTCCATATCTCTCTAACCTGCACGCACTTACCCGTGTGGATCTTCTCGTGCCTTTGAAGGAGATACTTCTGGATGAAGCGCATGTCACACTGGCTGCACTGAAAAGGCTTCTCCCCTGAAACACACGGAGGGAACACACACCTTTTCTTAGGCACGTAGGAATACTACACTTTTCACCAGTAACAAGAAAGGGAAGCAATACGCATTTCCCTTGCTAGATCACAGAAGATGCTTAATTTTGTATAACAGATTGGAAGGGGGGTAAAAATATACATAAGTTTACTTTAAATTTGTTTACAAAAAGAGCATTGTTGGTTCTCTCTGCCCTTCAGTGTTAATTCATAGCAAAAATACAACATTAATGAGCTCAGGTTTCAGCAGGCATTAATCCCTAGCCATTCTTTGACTCTCCAAAGTACTGCTGGACAATTTTCCTGGTGCAGTTCATTGTCATGAACTAGCAGTGGTGACGTGATAAGAAAACAGACATGATTCAGAGGCACTGGAAGGTTTTAGCGCATGGCACGAAAGCAGCCATGAAAAGCAGCTGTATTAAGTTCAACTACAAAAGTAGGAAGAATTATGCGCTGAAACGCAGAACTTGTATGTCGCGAGTAACTGGTGTTAGCGCTAAAAAATTATTTACGTCCGACAGGTGCCCATGGAAGGCCACCCTAGTTTTCATTTTGTCATTCACATAATGCCTTCAACCTGAATAATACTATTCTCGTTAACATTTCATGGGCTTTCTTAACAATTGTAAATCAATAGCACAGGCAGTGGAACATTACCCCTAAGGTTCCAAAATTATAAACATCGAACAAAAAGTTTGGAAATTTGTGTTTGGTAGATTATTTCTCTGTTGTAACAATGCTTCTTGGCAATAAATTGTACACCGTTGGAAAGCCTGTTTATTTCCCTTTTAAATGGTGCCCCATTTGTAAGGAACATGCATTTGTGGGATGAGCAGCACAGCTGAGTATGTGGGTTGCGCCCATTAAAAATTTGCCAAATCTTCTCTGCCAATGCCAAACAGCTTATTCTGCTGTTGCTATTTGGCACCATTTAAAAGGGAAATAAACAGGCTTCCCAAAGGTATACAATTTATTGCCAAGAAGCATTGTTACAACAGAGAAATAATCTACCAAACACAAATTTCCAAACTTTTTGTTCGATGTTTAGAAGGAACAGAAATCATGAGATGTGAGCTGCCCCCACACTATCACAGAAATGCATGATCAAGTATGAAGTAGGCCAACACTTTCACCTCATGACAATACAGTTCTGCTATTATTACTGTCCATTTTAAATCTGCTGGAAGACCCGACTCGGGAAGCTTTTGATCGTCCGCCCCAGGGGGGGGGGGGAGGGTCGGCACGAGTTCGCCAACTAAGGAGCAGTACAGCGTTCCTAAAAAGCAAGTGGGCGAAGTTCTGTCTCGGAGAAGGCAAATCATTGCCAGCCTCGGGATTATTAGCTTGACCAAGAGGACGGGCGGTGGGCTCATGACGGGAGGGCGAGTTGAAATAAATAGAGGGTTGAATTGGCTACTAATTTGGGAGAAAAACATTTTGAAACAATTTTTTTTTACAATAATAAAAAAAAAAAAAATCTGCTGGAAGGTCAAAATATTGTGGATGAATGAGAGGGGGGGGGGGGACTTGGTCAATCACTGAATCATATATGCTATTGAATCACACATGTTAGCAAAGTTAACCCTTACCTGTGTGGATGAAGGCATGTCTTTGTAGATGGTAGTTGGTTCGGAAGGCAGCACTGCAGTGTTCACACACATGAGACTTTGGGCTCTGAAGGCCCAGAGACCCATCTTCGTTAATGGTTAGAATCTAACATGGAGGTGATACATATCACAATGAGTGCATCTCTTAACATTGCATCATTAGTCAAACAGTACACATATCACTATTTATTTATTTGGCAAAACACCCAGGGCAACAAAAATTCTAAAAACATTTAAAAATCCACACAGAACACAAATAGCATATAGGCAAGTACAGTACCATCTATAATACAAAACTGCACATGAATAGAACACCTGAGCGATCTCATTCAGTTTAAACACATATCCATAGGTGGTACTTCAAATTGAATCTATGTCTGTAATACTAGTAATAATCATAATAATACTAAATATGTACTATTTTTCTTTTTCTGCTTGCGGGACACACTGTTTTACCTTGGCAGGGGGGCGCTGTTTTCTTTTCTTCTTCTTCTGAAAGTCAGAAAGGTCTCTTGCTTGTTTCCCCTCCTTGTTCATCTGCATCACTGTGTCTGGCAGTTTCATCTCTTGTTTAATGTTAACCTGTGAAATACCACAAAGGGATACTGGATAAGGGCCATACAGACCAGCAATATGGTCAGGAGCACAACAGAAACATGCTTCAGCAATGCCCAAGAGAGGTCAGAATCGCCCGGCCTCAGCTCCAACTGTAGCCAGTCATTACGTCTGGACTGAATGACACTGCTCATTAAATCTAGATTGAGAAACAGGAAGACTGGTAGAACATACTATTGGTTCCCATTCTTCTTATTAAAAATATAAAGTGATAGGCATCCCGCGTGGCCCAGTGGTTACAACGTCCGACGCTGGCCACGGAGACCGGGGTTCAATTCCCCGTCTCGCCAGAGTCGGCTCTGGCCGGGAGCGCCACCAGGGGCGGCGATTGGCTGTCCGCCCCAGGGAGGGGGAAGGGAAGCCGACATGAGATTAGCTGCGCATAAGAGTGGCCGTGCAGTGTACCGGGTTACGGTTGATACTTGGGCAAGTGCCGTCTCGGAAAGGCATCAGGTCGCGTGTCACTACTGGTTGCAGGACTACGGCAACGAACTCATATTACTAGGGGGGGGATTGACTTAAATAGCGGTTTAATTGGCTACCAAATTGGGAGAAAATGGGATAAAAATCAGAAAAAAATTATATATATATCAAGTGATTTATTTCTGTATCCTGGTGATTATCATTCACTGATGGCAGGTTAAATTGCATTATGTCATATAAATTAACAGAAGGAAATTGGTCACTCAATCATAACTTCAAATGGAAAAAAACTTCACATTTTCAATTACAAAAGTGGAACCAGCTGTTGATCCTTGTAGGTTGTTGGCTCAAGAAAAAAAATCCTAAACATTTTGGATTAGTATTTGCTGACAGGAATGAAAAACTAACAATACCACCCCACAAACTGTGACTGGTGCTAGTAGCCAGAAGCCAAATTCAAGGTACACATTTTTGGTCTACGTGAAGTAAAGTAAAAAAAAAGCCAAAACAAATAAACAAATGTTGTTTCTGTAAGGCAAAAGAAATGGAAACCATGTGTGTTTAAATCATTAACAGATCCCTGTCCATTTGTACCGGTGTGAGTGAACATGAACTGCTGCTATTGAATTCAAGGGGTGGGCAGCCCTGATTAAATGATTCCTTACTATACTTAAAACAATTAAACTTAATTGATGAATGGTGGCGTTTTTCCACTGACAGCATGGTACGGCATGGCGCGGCACAGTAACCATCCGTACCCATAACTATCCCCTTCACGGGTTGAGTCCCTGTGTCATTTTTCCACCGCACAACAGAACCGTGAAGATAGGAGGAGTTATAAATAAGAATGCGACCGCTGTGGTGACATTAGCATTGTCATTGTAAAAATTCCAGCTAAAATTCACAAAAGCAGAATATGGCTTTCCCCATAACATTAGCTACAATTTTCTTACCCCTACCTAGGCGTTTGGGAGTCATGTCGGGGGCAGTGAGCGCAGGAGGTACCATGCAGTGACTTCACACTAGGCTGTATAGTCTTTCATATGTATTCTTTTCAGCGTTGGTCCTTTGGCAATTTACCAAGATCGCATTTAATACCTCATATTTCTTACATCTCTAGCCTACATTTTTTTCAATGTAATAAAAATGAAAACATTAGCTATATTTGTCTTTGTGTTTACATTTGTGCTTTTATGTAGCTTGTCACTCCAAAAACATGTCCAGCACGAGCTAGCAGTAGTAGTGAATGATATATGGTATTCCATTCGCTATTCCGATATGAGCATTTGTAATATCATACCACCAAAGTTTGCAATATAAGTCTATAGCAACACTCGACGCTGGGCATGTTCTGTCTTGCATTTGTTTCCCACACATACTCATAGAGTAGCTTTGTCTCCCCAGAACTCATTTACCAAAATCACATCTCAGACTCAGTCCCAGCCCAAGCAAGCATCAATCTTGGATGCGTTTGAAAATGCAACGCCTTACGAAAAAAAACTCTCAAAGGCACAACGGTGAAAGAAACAGTAGGACAGCTGTGTTCATTCAGTAATGTGATTAAGAAGTTCAACAGAAACAGTTGAATCATTTTCTTTCAACATTTCAGTAGGCTAAACTAATATTTAGATTTTTTTTATTATTTGTGTGCTATATCGCAATCGCAATATGTAGCAAGATTATCGCAATATGAGATTTTGCCCATATCGTGCAGCCCTATTAAATGGACTGTCGATTTATGAAGGCGCAAGATTGTTCAAACACTTTGTCATTTGACACTGTCCAGTTCAGACCCTTTTGTTTCAAAGGCCTGGGTTTAGCTCGAGCATCGGAATGCATCGAAGCAATTTCTATATCTTTCTAAAAATCTATTTATGTGAGGAATGAAAATGTTGTACTATGAAAATGTATATCCTAATTTCGTGATGAAAATGACAATACTATACTTTGTCCTTTCAAAGAATACCTGTTTATTTCAGTTTTCGTAACACAAACCTAACTCGTAGAATCACGCAAACCTGACAATAATGCCAAACTCTATATAATACTCTTCAAATAACAGCCTACCAATAATTGAAGTGGAGCTGAAAAAACTCAAACATAGCGGTTGGGTCTGAGCCGGTCTGAGATTTAGCGTGGCGATTGCGCTTGACAAATCAATGGTCTGCAGTATTGCTAGCTCCACACTTAGGTCTCTGTTCGGCTCGGTAGTACCTAAACAGAGCAGTAGCTAAATTCAGCACGGGTACTTAGGTTCGGTGCGGATCGCTTGGCGGTAGAAAACGTGACAAAACGTGGGAGCACAGATTGGTAACCGTGCCGTGCCGTACAGTACTGTCCGATGGAAAAACGCCATTGGTTATCCCCACCGTCTGGTTTGGCCTGGCAGTGTAGTGTAACGGTTAGGGAGCTGGGCTTGTAACTCAGAGGTTGCAGGTTCAATTCCCAGGTGGAGGCACTGCTGTTGTACCCTTGAGCAAGGTACTTAACCTGGATTGCGTCAGTAAAAAAAGATCCAGCTGTATAAATGGATTGCATGTAAAGAAATGTAAACTGTGTAAGTCGCTCTGGATAAGAGCGTCTGCAAAATGCCTAAAAAATGTAAATGTAAAATGTAAAAATGCCTCCACACACAAGGCCATGACCACAGACATATTGGACTCCCTGTATCTATGGACTCACGGGCAGGTGGAGGGGGTTCGGCAGCTTGTAGGGGAGTAGGGAGCGGAGCTCCACATCCTCCTCGATGTTGTTCTTCACCGTCTCCTCGTGCACCATCAGCTCGTCCAGGGGGGCGAGGCCTTGTGACAGAACCGACCGGGCCTCAAGGTCCTCCTCCTCTTCGTCATCTTCGTCCTCTGCCAGCAGGGCATGGTGAGCCAAAGCCCGACCGTTCAGCGTCAGCTCTGGCAGGCCCACTCCTCCCCTCCCCCGGTCTAGTCCCAGGACCCTGGAGGAGGGGTGCAGGACCCTGGAGGAGGGGTGCAGGCCCGATGTGCCCATGCCCATGTGCTTCATTAGCATCCCGTGCCGCTTCTCGTCCCTGTTCATCCTCAAAGGTGGGGGCACAGGGCAACTCTGAACCTGGGAAATGTTACAGACAAGAGTTGTTTGCCTCATGTAGAGCAACCCGAAGATCTCTTAAAGCTAGCTACCTATTAGATAAGTTTCTATATATATATATATTAATTTTTTATATAGCAAAATATCGCCAAAAACATGTAAAATAAATGCTTTTAGAGAACCATTTTTCAGTTGATGATTGTGATAAGATCCACACACCAAATTGCAGCAAATTGTAGCTGTGTGTTATATTAGTAATTAGCTCAATCTGTGACCTTGCTGAAGAACCTAAATTAAATAAGGCCCTTTTTATAAAACACTTTTCTTTTTTTTTTACTTGGGAGACTAGAAAACGTTAGTAGCTAACTGTTGGCAAGATAACTTCTTGCTTGATGCCCGTGTCTTAATAAAAATGGTCTACAGGTGAATGATGACAGCATAGCATTGTCAATAACTTATTGGCTTCTGGATGTATGTCACTGAACTTCATTTATAGCTACAGTAACGTTAGCTGGCTAATGTTAGCTCTACCATCTGACAAGGCGGCCATTTGATATCAGCCAGCTAGCTTGTGAGCTAACTTAGCTAGCTACTGTCAATTTTGTGACCATAACTAGCTAGGTGCAGCCATTAAGCCATCAGGCTAACGTTACCTTCTTATATGGAAGCAATAGCTGGCTGACTATCTGGCGTATTTTTGGAAACGGTTAAAAAGCACACTTTCAGTTACTGTACTATTGTGTTGACGGTCGAGCCGAGCATATTTGTCTCCATTTCTTGTAAGGCCTGTTGACTTTTTTGGGGGTAATCTATATCCACGTTGGCTAGTTGGCTAAATTAGCATTCTATATCTAGCTGTGTAAGTTAGCTACCTAGCGATGCCAATCTAGTCGTCGAAACACTAATGATCATATCACTTTCGGAAACAAACCATTACGTTAGTTAACGTTAGCTAACAATCTAGCAACGGTCAGGTTAACGAGCGAGCTAATTCAGACTTGACGTCCACCAGGTACAGCTTGCAGGCGATCTCCGTGCACGGTTTCCCATTGGACTCGTCTAATTAGTTGTCTCGCTATATAATGACACGCTCGCCAAGCCATTTTAGACAACAAAATGAACTAGCCAAACACGAAAGCAGGCCGGATCAGTCAGAGCATACAAAAAGCAACGTTGAGGAGCAAATCTAGCTATGCAGCTAGCTAGTAGCAAAATGTCGTTTTCTGAGCTAAAACAATAACAGCGGAATAAGACATTTCGCAACCGCTGTACGCTAGCTAACGTGGTTAGTTGTTACGCACCAGTTCTCGGCGTTATAAAGGTCGCATTGTGGTCACGGTTTGCCTGCAAAAGTTTGTCGAGGCTCCACTCTCCAGCCAGTGACAGCAACAAACATTCCGACCGACCAATCCTTTCATGTGCGGTGCATTGTGGGCTGTGACCGTGAGCGGAGAGGCTCCCAGACCGAGGTGCTGTAGGTGTTGGGCGTTTGTTTTTGTTTTGTAGCCTTCCTGCCCAAGTTGTTCTGTGGAGGGGGGGTAGTAAAAAAAGATTGTGTCCCTCTCCCTCAAACTTTGTACATTTCAGTAGCTGGAAGGCATGCTTTGCTGTTCAAGACTGCTGCTCAGTTCAGATCCAAGAACGCCCCAGTATTGGAGAGCTGTTGTGGGGATGAGAATGACTGAGAATATGCATCTCCATATGCATCAAGCCACTCAAAGTAAAAAAAACTTGTCTCAAGTGTAATAATTGGTGACTTTTACTCCTACACTCAAATTGAAGAATAAGGGTGATTTATCTAATTTCTCTTGACGTAAAAGTACTCTTAAACTGTCAGGAGACCTCTGGAGCTCTCTTAACTCAGTTAGGAGTAGGCAAGATGGCACAGTTGCTAAGTCGGAGCCATGTGCGCACCTTCCAAGACAGGAAGAATGTTTTAGAAAAGTTTGATGATGCACAGTTAATCAAATGTTAACTTATCGCTTAGATCCGTCAGGGAATCATCTTTGTCACTGTTCTTGTGCAGGATGTAATATCGCCAGCAACTTTGAGAAGTAGTGCAGTTACGGCAGAGATGCAAGTTATTTTAACACTGCGCTTACTAGCCACGGGGAAATGCAATTATGTAATGCTGATGATTTGGGACCATCACAATCCACCATCAGCAGGGTAGTGGCAAAAACTGTGACAGCTCTTGCAGTACCTGACATAGTTTGGAGGTTTGTGGAATTTCCAACCTGTCCTCGGTTAATCCACCAGAAGCATGCTGCATTCATGCATCTAGCAGGCTTTCCAGGGGTGGTGGGAGTAATTGATGTCACCCACATCCGTATCATTGCCCCAAGCTTGGATGAAAACACTTTTGTGAACAGAAAGTTACTGCAGCATCAACACACGGGTAGTATTCGATGCTGATTACAACATTTTAGATGTTTCCAAGTGGCCAGGATCTACCCATGATGCACGCATCCTGAATGAGAGTGGATTGAAACAGTTGTTCGACAGGAACTTTGTTCCAGCCAAGTGCCATCCCCTTGGAGATAGAGTACCCACAAGGACAGATGGCTTCTTACACCATTCCCAAGACCACAACCAGGGGCCCAACAAAACTATAACCGGTACAATTTAACTAACCCTATGAATTATGAGTTATCTCAACATTATAGACCTTTTGCAAGGCCCATTTAAACATAATGGTATACATGTTTTTTCAGGGCACACCAGTGTACTCGAAGCCTTGTGGAGAGGGGTATTGGGCAATGGAAACGCCGGTTCCATGTGCTCCTTGGGGAAAACCTCCAAACACCTCAGAAAGCCAGCCGTATTATGTCACATGCAGTCTTGCATAATACATGCAAAATGCACCACATTCCTCTCCCCCCAGATGAGGAAGCTCATGACTCAGCCTAATGATGATGGCGGTGATGATGATGATGAGGACTCTCCCATTTGCCTCTGACGCCACTGTGTTTAGGCAGCGCTTTGCCAACCTTCATTTTGGGTAAGAAGTGCGAAGTGGCTTTAAGGAAAGACGGCCATAGGTAAGATTTCATCTTTTTTATTTTTAGTTCATAATAGTGCTCCTTCATCCTTCACACTTTTGTGCTCATCTGCAACTCTTCTCTCCGCAGTGCCTCAATGTCCTCCACCTCGTCCGAGTTGAGCCGGGGAGTGGCAGTGACGAGTGGAGCCTCAGGGAGGCCTGCTGCTGGAGAGGGAATGCCAGATGGGCCTGGAAGCAGTGCTGTTGCAGCTGGGAGTTCCTCTACAGGCAGCTCACGAGGAGACGAGATGGTGCCTTCATCTGCATTACTGAAAAACATTAGATTTAATTTTCTTTATTCTTGTGAATATGTATTTGTATCAATACAATTATTTTGAGTATTGGGCTACAATTCTTTTATAATTGAGTACCAACCTTAATATGATCTGTAGTTTGAGTAGTCCAGCATCCTGATGGTCGCCCACTCCACCGATTGTGGCATTATTTTCTCAGAGGATGCGTAGCACTACCTCTACCACTGCGCTTAAAGGTTTAGGCGCAGCACCTCCACCTAATTATAAAGTATAACTACATTAACTGATGTTCATCAGCAATACTGCAATATGAAACCAATGTCTCATAAATAAATAAGACCACAAACCAATGCCAGATGTTGCCTTCTTGAAAGCTGAGCTTTTCTGACGTGCTTTGGATAGAACATTGTACCATTTTTTTCCCGCTTTTGTCCGGGCTCCGAATGGCGGAGGCGAAGCTTGCATTAATGCTGTCTGCGATCTGCCTCCATGTCTCTTTTTTATGATAACCTGTAAGTGTGGGGCTAAATGTTCCCTTAATTATTTCCTTTTACACATCTACCTCCTCTACCAACATCACCACTTCCTCCACAGTCCAAATTGGATTTCTTTTTACATCCATTTTGCTTAGCCTAACATGAGCCAACAAAGCAGCTTTTATGATGAGGGTCTGTATAACTTTATTGGAAACTTGTGTTGACCATCAAAGAAAACAGATTTTCCAAAAGCTGATTGGTTCTTCCTCGGCAATTGATTGCCTTAATCTTTTCATTTACGGCACCCGTGATTGTCGCAAAAGATTGTCGCACACTTAAGAGTTACTCTTGTGAATATTTAAAGACTTACCTATGAGAAAGTGTGAGCTGCTTGATAACTACGTTTTACCAACCACTAAGCGAAGAATGCTTTCACTCCAAGGTAAGCCATTTGATATGTACGGGCCTTGGTCAGGCTGTTTGGAAGGCACACAAAAATTGATCACAAGATCTGGGGATCACGCCGGCTCTGGCCGGGAGTGCCACCGGGGTGGCGATTGGCTGTCTGCCCCGAACTCACATTACTAGGGGGGTATTGACTTGAAAAATAGCAGGTGTAATTGGCTACCAAATTGAGAGAAAATCAGAAACAACATTTTTTTTTTAAAGATCTGGGGATCTACGGTTAGTGCCCTTGTATCGAAAGTATACCAATTCCCTTTCCACTGTGTTCTTGGTAATTGCCTCCATATCTATCTAATCCATAAAGACCCAGTTACTCCTTCAGATGTCAATATGTTTGTATTAGCTGTTAAATGTTTGAAACTAGCCCTAAAACGTGAAAATGTTTGGTAAAATCATTGAAAAAATATAGCTGCAAGTAGAAATACATTGGCATTAACTGCATGACCCCTACAATTAAGTTGCATGTTCATATAATATCATGTTGGGCATGAAGTGCAATATGGTGACAACACTATGTAATAACTGCAAAATATGCAGTTCTCAGTGGGTAGAGTAGGTAGAGTGGCTCAGTGGGTAGAGCACGGCGTTGGCAACGCTTAGGTTGTGGGTTCAATCCCCACTGGGGCCACATATACTGAAAATGTATGCATTCACTACTGTAAGTCGCTTTGGATAAAATGCTAAATGGCGTATATTATATTATTATTATATGACTACTGAATAGAATTGCAGCAAAAGTGGTTGTTTTGAACCAAGTTACCTAGCTCCCTTGTTTTTGAGAAGATTTGTTTTTTTCTAGTTGAGCTTTTTCAACATTAACACTCAGAGAAAATGTGGAATTTTAAGTTGCCTGTGAAACATGGCATATTACTAATTTATGACCCAGTAGCTACTGCACACAGTTTGAGAATGACAAAATTGTGAAGGAGAAAATGATATGCAAATGTAGAAAATGTATTGGCTATCTATTGGCTTGCAGAGGACGTTTTCCTCTACAAAATCCATATAATTACAATAGTGTAATTATTGCACATTTTTGTAAAATGAGTATCTGCATTAAACTGTTTCCATAGTAATACCATTATAAAATATGGTCATCTCCCATTTCATCAAATATATACCACAGTATAAAATAACAATTTAATTTGTGTTTTGTAAAAGCTCTGACACAATAGTCACAATGTAATTTTCAATACATTGACCTAAAGATGAATTACATACCAATTGTCATACACTGAATGACAATGAACCCAAATCCTGAACCTCTCAATAAATCATTCTGGAATTCAGAGAGTAGACTTATTTATAGCCAAATCAATCAGAGGGTCATACTAGTCTTCTAGCTACAGCTTCTATACAGAAACTACAACACATCCTATATTGTATTGAACCAACAATATTGGTTGTATTCATTGCAGTAAATTCACCAACCATTCAAAACGAAGGCTTATATATTCATAAAATGAATAACAGGTGGATCAAAGCTTGCATTTTATCTGGCAATTTTAATGTTTTTTTGTTTTTTTTTTTTTTTTGCCAACATGCTGATAAAGCAATGCAAATGTTTTACTTCATAGCTGATCTAAGAGTCAGATGAAATTGTCAAATCCTGTAATGCAAAGTGACTCAAGTCCTAGGCCCAGATTAATTCAACTGCTATTATACACCCACTATTAAAAACAGACAAGCCCAAAGCAATTTGGGTTCAGGATATGGACTGTCAGCAGCCTTCTACACGGAAGTGCTGCAAATGGTAATTGTCAGGTAATTACAGCTCCAGGCCAAGTTAACAGTTTTAACCCTTAATCTTAACGAAATGAGCATTTGCAATCTAACGCCTTGTTAAGGGCATGACTGAAAGATGGTATTCCATTATCCGTAGGTTTCTAAAGGCTTTGCCTCTTGTGTTTACTCAAAATCTGCAACACTGTGCAGCTGATTAAAATGCCTCTGTTTTGAAGGTCATTTCGATAGAGCGCTGGCATTCCTGATATGCCCATCCTCACTGTGCTTGAAGAATGACTAGAGAAAGAGCTTTGGTGGAAAATTTCCAATTTAATGTCCTCGAGAGGGTTGTTTCTTTAAAAACATACAATTTCAGCTGAATATAATATGCAAAATGTGCTTTTTGCATTTTCTTATTTTAACAATTTTAAATAAAAAAAACAACGAATCTTGAGTGGTCATTTTAAGAAAACGTCTTCAGCTTCAGCTGTCCACTAAACTTACTTTTAAGAAAAATGCATTCATGCAAAACTTTGAATTGGTATTTTAACAAGATTTTGTTCACAAAAAATAAATATCAAAACAAGAGCAACATCAGAAATGTTATCATTTCCTGATATTAATTTGACTTGATGCAAAAAATACGTTTTCATTTTAAGGACTAACCTATAAACCAAGGATAGTCCTTGGATGGCCACCAGGGGGAGTGAATACAACGTTTGGCAGCATACAATACCAATATTCCAATACCTTTAGTATTGGAAGTTCACGTATACATAATTCCCCACACACTGACAGTTGTATTACGTGAAGTGATTGGTTTTCCAGGGTACCAGAAAGCAAGCGGTCATCTAAAAAGAAAATATGGAGAGCTGAATATTGGCTGTTTTCTGAAGTATAGTAAAAAAATAAGAAAAACAGGTCAGGTTGAGACAAGATAAGGAAAACTAACAAGGAGGCTACACATGAAAAAAAAAAGAAAAAAAAAGAGAATTCAGCTGAAAAAATGTCATACACGTTAAAATGGATTTATGAACATAGGCCAAAACAGAATGAATGGGAAACATTTCCATTCTTGCAGCAGCTGTTCCATTTTCTGTGAATGGCTCTTTGCTCAGTGAACAAAAAAAACAACAAAAAAAACCTTGATTTGTGCGTCATGTATTTTTCAAACCACAATAACGTTCCCACGTCTATTTCAGCGGCTTCTAAGGTCTGTGTCGCGCTGCTCTTCAGTCACGTGACTGCGGCTCAGCTGGTCCGGGCCTCGGTGCGCGCTCGCCCGGAGGGTTTCGTTGTGGACCGCACCCCCCGACCAGAACTTCACATCTTGCTGAAGCACTCTTTAGCATTGGCCCACACTTGAATTCCCTTCAAGAGAGAAGAGCATATCGCATCAATTACACAAAAGCCCCATAGGGACTTCTCTTATTACATTATTATGGGCAAGCCTTTTACAGTCATACTGAAATGTATGTTTTCAGAGTGAAAGCTAAAACTCTAAAAAGAGGTTACAATGGTTTATATTATGAATGATATCTAAGTAGGTACTGTATACTGTATTTTAATCACATGCATGTCAAAACCTGTATGGAACATTTTATCTGAAGGTGCCTTCTTGGCTAGGGTTCCCTTGAAACTATTTGCTATACACCAGTGGTTCCCAACCTTGGTCCTGGGGGCCCACTGTGTATGTTGGTTTTCGTTCCAACCATAATTGCAGCCTCTCTATTGTAACTAGTTGTTAATTGTTCTTAATCAGACACTTTTCATTTGAATTAAAGCATGATTTACTCTGTTAAGGTCATATGTCAGAAATAGCTATGCATGCCATGAACAATAAATGTCCCATGTTCACATCCCAGGACATTTAGTCAGTCACTATTGCTCTCATTTTCTGTAATGCGCTGTATGACACATGATGGCTTTAAAAAGAGGTTACATATTTTAACTGATTCAATTGTAGACGGGTGAAATCAGTGGGGGCCTAATTTTTGACAGTGGAGAGCTGGTCACTGAAACCATTTGTGGAAAATGAAGAATTCAATGACAGGGCAATTGGCAACGAGCCAAACCTGCATTGTGTTAAAATAAATTTAAAGAAAAAACTATGGTAGAACTTACGCAGATGTTTTCAACAACCTTAATTGATCAAGAGACTGGCAGTAACAAAAACCAGCGTACACAGTGGGCCCCCAGGACCGAGGTTGCGAACCGCTGCTATGCACTAACCCACATTTGTTCTACACTGACCTACTGTAGAGAACAGGGGCTGTATGTACAAAGAGTAGGAATGCTGATCTAGGATCAGTTTTCCTCTGTCCATATCCTAACCATATCCATTATGAGCTAAAAGACTAAACTGATCCTAGATCAGCACATCTACTCTTAGAATCTTTGTACATACGGCCCCAGAACTCCATTTCATGGGTTCCCTTATTTAGCTGAAATTATTTTTGCACTGTCCTGCAAGAGGCAATCATATTTTGATTGCAATCACCTTACACATACCAATCTACAGGACACACACCTTCTTCTTATATACACTAATCTACAGGACACACACCTTCTTATACACTAATCTACAGGATACACACCTTCTTACACACACTGATCTGCATGATGGCATAGTTTATCAGGGCTTCCTTCAAGTCACGATCCTTTTGCTCCTTGAAACGTTCCATGTCCACCCAGGCATTCTTCACAAATTCTCTGGAAAAATTCAGACATGATTGTGAATAATGATTATTCAATTATTAGTATTATTACAAACACAGACTTGCAAACATTAACACAAATACCGACAACACAACAATGTATGAAACGATCAGTGATGATGTGCATCATTAATAAATGATGTTAAAACAATGAGCGGTCAAACGTGAGCGGTGTGGACAATCTTACTCGCACTCCACAGTCTTGTCTTTGACCAGCTCCTCCCCCTCGACGATCTGCTCCTCCAGCACTTGGAGCTTGACCTCCCTCTGCTCCTGGGTCTCCTGGCCAAAGAGCTTAGTGGTCATCCCTTTGAAGGAGAAGGTCCGCACAGTCTACAGTCAGAGAGAAAAGTTTAGTTAAGTTTAATATAACAATAACAATAACAATATACGCCATTTAGCAGACGCTTTTATCCAAAGAGACTTACAGTAGTGAATGCATACATTTTTCAGTATATGTGGCCCCAGTGGGGATTGAACCCACAACCTAAGCGTTGTCAGCGCCGCGCTCTACCTACTGAGCCACAGAGAACCAGTTTAGTTAAGTTTAGCTAAGTTTAGCTAATTACTCCAGTTAAGTGATTAGGACCGAAGGGCCTCAGATAGCATAGCGTTCTAAGTTGCCCATTACAGCTGCGGTTCGAAACCCGACTGTGCCAGACTGGC